>NQII01003884.1:24519-158333 GCA_002778355.1 Clitarchus hookeri | reverse complement strand
GCCTGCCCGCGAATCACGAACAATCAGAATCGCAGAAACGTAATTCTGATTGGCTCACTCGTGTAGCGGTCAGTCTTCCACACAAAGGCAGGCGGTCAGTGGCCAAAGGAAGCCTGCAAGTGTGCACGTAGCATGTTGAAGCCTAGCCTCCGCGGAAATATTTTCGCGAACAACAGGTGGCCCTAAATATAGATAGACTATTCGCGGTGTCTTCACACTTGTAGAATCAAACCTTTGAAAAATCACCCCGTATGTAACGATTTGGTTGTTTCCCAAACATGTTATGTAGTACGAGCGTTTTTTACGTGTGTTAATATAAAATCACGTAATTTTTTTATAAAATTGGACTTTTACCTTTATTTTATAATAAATTATAATATGTCATTTATAATAAATACGAATGAAACCCCGGAGAAAATAGGTGCGTTGGTACCTAATGACTAGTTATAAATAGTTCTGATGCAAAGTATCATTAAACTGAGTGCGCAAGAACGCACTGAGTTGTGTCCCTCTGGTGTAATTTTCTAGACGCGGTAAGCTTTGCTTGCATGATGCAGACGAATACCCTGGAAGTAAAACTTTTCCAGGGCTTCAGAAAAGTTGGAAGTAACCTTGCATGGACTATATAAGTAGACGTACTTTAATTTCACGAATTCGTATTTGGAAGCAGCCTAGAGTTGAGTCCTTTACTCACTCGAGCCACAATTGTTCATTCATTGGCTGCTGCCGTGGTAGGAGCCTCAACTGTATTCAACTCGGTACTGTCTAAAGAGGCTGCACTCGAAATTCGAATCAGTGGATACCACTGATTCGCAGTGAAATTCAATACTTTAATCAATGAAAATGGCCCCACTTAGAATCAGTGGAAAACCATTGGTGGTTTTAGTGAACCAATTTCACTGATTGAATAAATGACGGCCGACTACTGCGTGCGGCAAATTAAATATAGTTCTTTATTGCATTTTGCAAAAAAAACACAGTTCCAATAGTTACTATTTATGCAGTGCAATTTACCGTAATTTTAAAAAGTAAAAATGAGTTCTGCATGTGCTCGGGATTCAACCCATGACATTCCTTCTCAGCTTTATTAGACCGTTATCTTACCATCTCAGCTGACGATCTAGGAAAAAGTATAGACTTATGTGTTATAACTGTTCATCGAAAGTGTATAGTTTTAAATTGCATACCTTTTCTTTTTTTTATTAGTATAATTGGCAACGTTAGGATTGTTAAAACAAATAGTACGTATGAATGTATTCACTTCACCACATTAAATGCAGTTCAAAACTTCTAACCAAGCGTCGTGATGACTACGTGAAAACTAAATAAAGACGAAGTATTTTTATTGGTTTTATTTGTTTATGTGGTGTTATTTCATTTGAAACACGTTATTCAACGGCCATTTTGTAAACGTTGTTTAGCTAATCCATCAGTCGAAAAAAATATCACTAAAAACAGTGAAAAACAATTGTTGATGAATCAGTGGAAATGTAACTGAATCTATAAGTGAAGGAAAACAGGCACATTTCACTGTTTCATCACTTAAATTCGCTGAAGTGACTGTTGAATCAGTCGGGTACAGTTAACTGATTGAAACAGTGAAACTCTCACTGATTCAAATTTTGAGTGTACGTTTCTTTTACTACTGACAGCGGCGAGGTTACTGTTCAGTTGGAAACAATTTAGGAACTCCAATAGTCAGTCAGTTGTTTCGGTGGCGGAACACTCGTCAGCATTTCCAGTGGAAAGTGGAGTGGAGAGGTTTGGACGGCTCTTAACATCGGGGTTGATAGCCGATGAGGGTGAAATAAGGTGAGTATGGAGCACCGCCGGAATGCAAGAGGCGGGGGAAACGGCAGATACGCGAGAAAACCCATCGTGCAGAAAAATGTATGTCCTTGCAACAAAAAATTACTATTTAGGCGTTTCTTTTAACGTTAATGTTGTAGTAAAATGAATCATTTTGTGACAAAGTTAAAAATGTTATTCATTTGCATATTCTTATATTACTATAATGCAACTAATGTTACCGCAGACAAAAGTTGTATTACGCTAAAAATAAGGGGAAGAACAAAATGTTTTGTGTTACTGTGAAAATAAAGAAATGTCTAACCAACACAAGTTTACATTGACTTGGCGTTGTAAAATGGCGAATAGTAGCGAGCAGCAATGACCTCGTGAAATGAAATATCTATATTTAAATTTTAAAGCGTAGTATGAAAACTATGTGTAGCTTAGATGAGCTCACAAGCCTTGTAAACAAGTTTATACATGTGCCAATTGTGCATATATTCATAGAGCATAAAGTACTTCCACGTAACGATAGAGAACTGCAGTTTTTCGTTATGTTTTACTGAATACACGTCATATGAAAAGTGATGAGGCATGATAATATAAGAGCAGTTTCAAAGGCTTCAGGTTCCGTAAGTGGAGTACATCAAGCAGTAAAGGCGCGTGTACGATTCCCCTCCCTGAAGTAATTTTTTTTCGTTGGTAATATCTATGTTTCTGACAAAATAATTGTACTTAATTTATTTTATATCGGAATGTTTTATAAGCTTTTTAAATACAAGACTTTTTTTAAGAAACGATAACATCAGTTAAACAAAAAATTTGTTTTGCCACAACATGGACACCTTTTTAATTTTGACAGAACAATAATGAGGTAATTTTGTTACGAAAGTACTTAATNTTAAGAAACGATAACATCAGTTAAACAAAAAATTAGTTTTGCCACAACATGGACACCTTTTTAATTTTGACAGAACAATAATGAGGTAATTTTGTTACGAAAGTACTTAATATTACATTTACATTAATAGCTAACAGTATGTTACATTAACAGCAACATTAGTTATTGACGATTCACAGATAACAAAAATTACTTTTTTTGTAACATTAATATTGTTGTAACAACCTTAGACTTTTTTCTGTGTGACCAGTGGAATCGTTCAGTACGATTCGCATGTGCAAAGATCCGGGGGAGACCCCGCCAGAATCCGGCTTGCCTAGGTAAGAGGCAAGTAGTCTAACCACTATACCACCGCGTCACCATCAGCAGTTCCAGCAGTATAAATAATGTCTTCTGCTATGTCCTATGAGTTTGTCGTCATGTCTTCAGTAACGGATGAGATGAGTTTGTATGAATTATAGTGTGGTCATTTAATTGAAATGAAAATAATAGAATACTAATCAATACCGAAAAGTTACAATTTCTAGGTTAGAATGGTAATTTACTACGTTCATTTTCAGTTGCGTACTACTTCTGAAACCGCGTGTTTTCCTGCACATCAATGGTATATGCTGGAAGTGTAGACTCCAACCCAGACGCCAAAAAACCTCTCGTCAGTGACTCATCAGCAGCATCAGCAAAAAAGCAACGCTCGTCGGTAATCTCAGCTGATGACAGTAACAAAAATATCGCGACCAGAGTCGAACAGGGCGCGTCAAAACCACTGTGGTCCAGTCATAGAACGAATACTAGACACATGCTTCAAGTCTTAGCCTTCCATCGAAATAAATTGCGAAAATTACTTACCTCTAAGTACAGCGATCGTGAAAATCGTCATTTGCTGTTATTAACCCTTTTAGTCACCAATCATAACTTCATTTTAGGTCTTGCAAGGCATAAATTTTTTTTCTGTACCTCTATATCGGTATGATGCTTTGATGTTTGTCAGGAACAATAAAAGTCCGTTTGGGGTTCATTTTACTGCCAGCAACTGTTTATAAGACTACAGAATATAGTCTCAGCATTGAATGACAACTCCCTCATGTAAGGGACTGCNTTTTTACCTCTCAAGTACAGCGATCGTGAAAATCGTCATTTGCTGTTATTAACCCTTTTAGTCACCAATCATGACTTCATTTTAGGTCTTGCAAGGCATCAATTTTTTGTTCTGTACCTCTATATCGGTATGATGCTTTGATGTTTGTCAGGAACAATAAAAGTCCGTTTGGGGTTCATTTTACTGCCAGCAACTGTTCATAAGACTACAGAATATAGTCTCAGCATTGAATGACAACTCCCTCATGTAAGGGACTGGCCTTGTGGAAAACTCATTTCTGCTGTGTATACTACATACTATTAAAGCCACTATCTGTAGATCACAGATATAGAATGCTGAAACTGAAAGGGTTGATTGTACGACATCACATATATAGAGCACTAAGACTAAAAGGATTGTACGACATCACAGGTATACGAACAACAAAGAGACTAAAAGAGTTGATTGTACGACGTCACAGATATAGAACGCTGAGACTGAAAAAGGTTGATTGTACGACGTCAAATATTGAAGGCTGCGACTGAAACAGTTGATTGTNGCCCTTGTGGAAAACTCATTTCTGCTGTAATACTACATACTATTAAAGCCACTATCTGTACATCACAGATATAGAATGCTCAGACTGAAAGGGTTGATTGTACGACATCACATATATAGAGCACTAAGACTAAAAGGATTGTACGACATCACAGGTATACGTACAACAAAGAGACTAAAAGAGTTGATTGTACGACGTCACAGATATAGAACGCTGAGACTGAAAAAGGTTGATTGTACGACGTCAAATATTGAAGGCTGCGACTGAAACAGTTGATTGTACGACATCAGGGATAAAGAATGCTGAGACTGAAAGGGTTGATTATATAACTTCACAGATATAGAATGCTCAGACTAAAAGGGTTGATTGTACATCACATATATAGAATGCTGAAACTGAAAAGGGTTGATTGTATACGAGTAAAGGCCTACATGGGTCATCTTATAGAACCGCAGTTATTTCTTTTGGCTTAGTCTTTTCTTCAAACTNTCCTTTTGGCTTGGTCTTTTCTTCAAACTCGGGTACTCCTGCTGGTTATCTTGATATACTCTTATGAAAATAAAGATCAAAGTAAAACTGTTGTGTAAAAGAAATGCCACACTTCACAAATTCAGATAAACTTAGGAAATAGATTATNAAAGAATGCTGAGACTGAAAGGGTTGATTATATAACTTCACAGATATAGAATGCTCAGATTGAAAGGGTTGATTGTACGACATCACATATATAGAATGCTGAAACTGAAAAGGGTTGATTGTATACGAGTAAAGGCCTACATGGGTCATCTTATAGAACCGCAGTTATTTCTTTTGGCTTAGTCTTTTCTTCAAACTCGGGCACTCCTGTTGGTTATCTTGATATACTCTTATGAAAATAAAGATCAAAGTAAAACTGTTGTGTAAAAGAAATGCCACACTTCACAAATTCAGATAAACTTAGGAAATAGATTATCTTTACGAGTATTTCATTATTTCTGTACTTCAGTTCATGTTCAAATCATCAGTTTACAGGCGTTATTCTGTTAGAGCGTCCTCACGGCAATAACTCATCCACTACCGAACTTCAAGTTGATATTTGAAAACCGGTGATTCATTTGTTAATTCTACAGTAAATAGTGTCTTTACTGCGCTATCTTAACAACCACCTCACTTGAAGTGCGAGTTGAAATATACATGAATGCAGTGAAAAATTTTGTTACTGTTTGGTAGATATTTTTAGGCAAGCATAAGCTTTTTTTTTTTAAAGTAGGTTTTTTAAATGTGATATGCGCGTATTTGATGACTTCTATGGAGACCTTTAATGAAATATTCTGTTAACTTGTTTGAAACAATAGAACGTGAGTTGTCATTTTAAGAGTTCAAATGTCGTGATAAATTTACAGAGGATAAAACACGCACAGATTGTATTCTCCAGCGCATGAACTCGCCTCATATTAGCGTGATCATTAAATCCGAAAATAGTTTCGGCAGAGCTCCTTTCGAGGCGGTCGGCGGAATGGAACAGTTNGTGCTGTCTTAACAACCACCTCACTTAAAGTGCGAGTTGAAACATACATGAATGCAATGAAAAATTTTGTTCCTGTTTGGTAGATATTTTTAGGCAAGCATAAGCTATTTTTTTTTTTTTAAGTAGGTTTTTTAAATGTGATATGCGTGTAGTTGATGACTTCTATGGATACCTTTAATGAAATATTATGTTAACTTGTTTGAAACAATATAACGTGAGTTGTCATTTTAAGAGTTCAAATGTCGTGATAAATTCACAGAGGATAAAACGCGCACAGATTGTATTCTCCAGCGCATGAACTCGCCTTATATTAGCGTGATCATTAAATCCGAAAATAGTTTCGGCAGAGCTCCTTTCGAGGCGGTCGGCGGAATGGAACAGTTTAAGGTATCATTACCCGGGAATATATTACACCTTTAATCACGTTCCCCCTCGCCAGCTCGGGTTTTTATTTCCTTCCCCCGGACCGGGTAAGGGAAATATGGTGGCGCGGAAGCCGCTGGCTGAGGAATTATGGGGCGGCTATTAACACAGGCAGACACGCCGGGGTTTGGCACACGGCCCGGCGGCCCTCCGCCTTCTCAGTCTACATCCATTAGTAGCGCCGAGATTTCCCTGTGCACGCGCGTCTCGGGTTCGCTGGGGTCGCGGCTCTTATCCCCTCGGCACGGGCTGGAGTAAGCAATAAAAGCGGAAGGGGGTTAGTGTCTCGGAGGAGGCGGGGGTGGGAGCGTCGCCATAACCATCAAGTGTCACGAGTCTTTAATTTAGGATCCCAATTACCGTTTGGTTCCTCTCACCTCTCTGCTACCCCAGGGCGCCCGGCGATTGCGTTGAAAGTGGTGGATTGCAGCGACCGAAAGGGTTGGAAGGGGGCGAGGAAGAAAGGACATTTGGAGAGAAATGTGGGCCATGCGTGCCAGGATTCCTTAGGCGGAACGATTCCCCTCACCCCTCTTCAACTCTGCTGAGATCTCCGAGCGGAGGAGCGTTCAGATAACGGTTTGCTCGCGGCCGCGAGCTCTGCTTTGACGTCTCATTCAACTTGTCACCGCCACGTACGCATTCGCCTTCTTCCCCTTCGCTCCCCTACTTTATATCGTCTATTTGATCACCACAATATTTCTCTTTTGACCAAGTTACGTCGACTGTAAGGCCGTCATTTCAATCCCATGCCATCACACTAGAGAAGTCCCGTGTCGTGATTTTCGTCGTCGTTCCTGATACATTCCGCTGCACTTTCCGAAATATTTACTTCACCAATACGTCGCACGCGTGTTTGTTGAGTTTGGATGTTTAATTTGGCCCTTAAATCTAAGGTTTTCACCGTCAGTGAAGATGGAGCATTGGTGGAATGAAAGGGTGGGGCAAACGGGAGCACCTTCAGTAGTCTGGCTACTACACGACAGCGGCCCTAGTTTCTTGTTTCTTTCAGCAATTTATTATCCTTTAACCGTCTATTAAAAAAAAAATTAACATGGAAGTAATAAACACAGTGTGTATATTCCACCGCACAGGAAGTTGATATATTTATTGGCTATTATTCCAAATGAGAGAGCTATCAAAAGTGCTCACTTTACCGTGAATAGTCTATATTTAGCGCATACCCTACATGTCCTTCACTTTGTGACCATTAAAATTTCATTGTTCTCGTCCGCTTTTAGTACAAAAAGCATTTTGCCCCCACGTGAAGGAAGTGATATATATCCACGTAGCAAGAGAGAGTCGGCCGGCTGTTGTTTTACTGGTGGCATTGCTGGATTACTGCTGGCCCAGAAAACTTATGGGTCTACAGAACTGGCCCTGATATGGTTAACTACTGGCACCAGGAGGACATTTGGCATGCCATTTATGGTACACTGTTGGAATGTTGAAGGAAATTAAACTGACAGTTGACACTAGGTGAACTACTAATGGCCCATAAATGGCTTACCAACCGTATTCCTGCAATGGTCGCACATAACCTATACTTATCACTGGTTAAACTATGGGTAGGCGTCTGGAGGCCATTTGATGGCTGTGAAGTGGAACATCGATGGACCATTGCTGGTGCAATTTGATATATTATGAGAATGTTTATGGCTCCCACTCTTTGCAGATAGTGTCTTCAAACTACACGCACACACACGTATACATATATATGTGTNGAATGTTTATGGCTCCCACTCTTTGCAGATAGTGTCTTCAAACTACACGCACACACACGTATACATATATATGTGTGTCTAATATAATTATAGATTACATGATACAATGAGTAAGATATTTGTAAATATATAGTGATGGAAATAAATGTCCGTGGCAAAATGCTGTAAATACAGTATTAGGTGTGACGTCGTGACTNTGTAAATATATAGTGATGGAAATAAATGTCCGTGGCAAAATGCTGTAAATACAGTATTAGGTGTGACGTCGTGACTCTTAGTGAATAATTTGACATATGTAATGTTTTACATGTACGACTGAATATAATTCAAATGATAAGTTAAGAAACAATATATAACNCGTGACTCTTAGTGAATAATTTGACATATGTAATGTTTTACATGTACGACTGAATATAATTCAAATGATAAGTTAAGAAACAATATATAACCACCTTTTGAAAATTAACATTGAAGGGCTTTTGTTGTTTCACATCACTAAAATATTCATATATGCCGACTGTGTTGTGTTGTGTTGGGTCTGTGATTTGTAGCATCCTTCATACTTCCAAGTCAATTTTTATTGTGATTTGTCAGATTATATAAATTATATTAATTATATCCATAGTAATAATACAATAATAAAATAAGAATTAAACTTAACTGAGAAAATATACTAAATATACTAAAACAATCCGCAGGGTTAAGCGTGCTTTGGACAAGAATCAGCCAGTACATATTGAGTATGACTTTAAGAAGAACAATATATGAGACTTCTATAAGACCTTCAAACGAAATTTCAGCAAATACAATCCCCCAAGTCTACACTTCAAGGGACCAGATGGTAAAGTTGCCTACAATAACCTGGATAACTGTCGTATCCTGGCGAATTATATCAAATTACTCCTCGAAAACAATGCGCCTGTCCGTTCTGATTCATCGCCTCTCACAAAAGTAGAAATTAATCACATCATACATTCGCTAAAGAACAACAAGGCACCGGAGGAAGATTCAATAATTGCCGAAATGTGGAAAAACGCAGGAAAGAAGACAATCGGTAAACTAATAGAAATAATCCGCAACATTTGGGAAGCTGAAGAACTTCCATGTGGCTGGTCATCTGCACTGATACACCCTCTTCATAAAAAAAGGTGACAGAATGGACGTAAACAATTATCGAGGCATTTCTCTGCTCTTAATAACCTACAAGATTCTTTCGAAGGCGCTTCAAACTAGAGCATATGAACACTTGGACTCGCAGCTGGGTGAACACCAAGGAGGTTTCAGGAAAGGACGCTCATGTGCCGAACAAATCATGAATCATAAATTTATCCCCTCCTACCTGAAACAAGAAATTTGTAGTCACCTTCGTAGATTTCAGAAAGGCTTACGACTCAATTGACCGAGCCACTCTTCTCGAAACCTTGAAAGAATTTGGCCTTGATAATGAAACAAAAAATAAGAGCAATTATCCAACAGACTCTTACTAACACCACCTCCAAAGTGAAATGCATTGGAGAGATTTCGGATGCCTTTGAAATCAGGACGGGAGTCAGGCAAGGAGATGGACTTTTACCTTTAATTTTAAACTGCGTACTCGAGAAAGTCATCCGTGAGTGGCGGAAGGGAATGAGCAGCAAAGGTGTTGAAAATGGGGTCAGACTTGGCTATAGAAATAATACGAATCTGAAAGTTGATTGCTCGGCATTTGCAGATGACCTTGCAATTTTTTCTGATTCGCTAGACACAGCCGTAGAACAAATCAATGAGCTGAGGACACAAGCGGCAAAGGCGGGACTCCAGATCTCCTTCGAGAAAACAGAATTTCTAACAAATATTAAGTCAGCTCCGAGAGTGCTAGAGGTAGGAGAAGGGAAAATCAAACGAACGGAGAAATTTAAATACCTTGGAGAGTGGGTAGATTCCAAGACCTCGGAGAACGAAGCCTTTACATCACGGATCAGGAAAATGGAAACGGCATACCAACTAACCAAAAATGTCTACAAGAAGAAATCGATATCTATTAACGCCACGATACGACATTATTGCACGGTAATACGACCGGAGGCTCTATATGCCGCAGAATGCCTTGCTATGAATAGAAAAGGTCTGATCGAGAAATTAGAAATAAAGGAAAGGCAGATCTTAAGGAAAATCCTAGGTGCAATCAAAGAAAATGGTGAATTCAGAAGACGACACAATCCTGAACTCTACAAACATGTATAAAAGATCAAATACACCATTCGTAGGAGGATAATTGTTTTCTATAGCCATATTGTCCTTATGAATTCTACAAGGCTGAGCAATAGGATCTTTAATTACTTTTTCAACACAAAACCAAGGAGGCGTGGCTCGCCTAGGTAGATAAAGACTTGCAAGANCGACACAATCCTGAACTCTACAAACATGTATAAAAGATCAAATACACCATTCGTAGGAGGATAATTGTTTTCTATAGCCATATTGTCCTTATGAATTCTACAAGGCTGAGCAATAGGATCTTTAATTACAACACAAAACCAAGGAGGCGTGGCTCGCCTAGGTAGATAAAGACTTGCAAGAGTGGGGATAACACAAGAAGATATCCAGAAACGTATTCCGCTCAAGAAGAAACTCCAAGAGCACCGTGGTTCCTAAGAAAATCCGAAACTTAAAACTGGCAAAACATGGACTGAAGCGACGAAGGAACAGTATAGGATACGAATGCGAGAATACTGGGTGAAAGTTAAAGCCCAGGCGCCAGGGAAAGGAAAAGAACAGTTGAAATATCGTGGTCCGTAGATGGCAGATAAAAAAAAATACAAAGTAAAAGTGCATAGTTTACATGGTAAATCATTATAAATTAATAAAAAACTACGTGAATGTATNTATAGGATACGAATGCGAGAATACTGGGTGAAAGTTAAAGCCCAGGCGCCAGGGAAAGGAAAAGAACAGTTGAAATAGCGTGGTCCGTAGATGGCAGATAAAAAAAAATACAAAGTAAAAGTGCATAGTTTACATGGTAAATCATAATAAAAAACTACGTGAATGTATAAAAAAATACAACAGTTTGTCTTCCAAGATATAAATACCTTATGTATTAGTAGTAAAAGCAGTGAATATTAAATTTGGTTACAACAAATAAAAATAACATATTCCTTGTAATAAGATCCTACTATTATCAAAATTTTCTTCTATAGAACATAATGCCATTTTTAAGATTTTTTTTTTTGGTAATAATTTTAATTTATTATAGCTGCTTATGTGTTTAATGGCTGGTAGTAGGTTGTTAATTACTTTAGCTCCAGAATGATATGGGCTTAGGGATGTTTTCTTGGTTATGAATGGAAACTGGTGTAGCTGACTAACTTGCCTGGTTGAGTAGCTTCGACTGTCACTATTTTCAACCTGATTCATGCTTTTCATATATAACAAAAGTCAGGAGTACATATACACACATGATAGCGTCATTATTTTAGTGTTTTTGAAAAGAGGNTTTTCATATATAACAAAAGTCAGGAGTACATATACACACATGATAGCGTCATTATTTTAGTGTTTTTGAAAAGAGGTTTGCAGTGACTTCTGTAACCTTCGCCAGTTATTATTCTCACTAATTTGTTTTGCACTTTAAAGGCAGCTATCCAATTTTTTTACCTGCCCCAAAATATGATTCCATGAGTCATGATATATTGAATATTTGAGAAATAGTAGCATTACGTTGTTTTTTGGGCATATACTTTTTTAAGCATGTACGTGGCAAAAAACGTAGAGCTTAATTTTTTACTGACTGTTTACATGATCATTCCAGATTAGTTTATTGTCTGCAGTTAGTCCCAGAAATTTTATGCTTTCTATTTTCTGCAGATATGATCATTACCTATTCTGAACTTTTTATTGAAGTGATTTTTCTCACCCGGTTTTGAAATGATAGTTATTAGAGTGGGTTTTTTTTTTTTTTTTTTTTTACTTTTGTAATAAGTGGTTTTTGAGAAACCAACTTGACATGTTTCTTAGTATTTGTTTTATTTTGTTTCAAAATACAATTTGTTTGTGCTAGTGGCTAACATATTTATATAATCTGCAAACATTACTGGTTCGCCAGATTTCATGCATTCAGGGAAGTCGTTGATATATATTATGAATAACAATGTTCCTTGAATAAATCCCTCTGGTACTCCTAATGTCATTGTACATGTTTGTGAGAAGGAATTTGAAATGTAACTACAATTACAATTTTTGAGCGAGGTGAAGTGTTTTCTTTTTTATAAATATGATNACTGTCATTGTACATGTTTATGAGAAGGAATTTGAAATGTAACTACAATTACAATTTTTGAGCGAGGTGAAGTGTTTTCTTTTTTATAAATATGATCTTATTAACTACTCCTCTTATTCCATAATACTCAAGTTTTTGTAGTAACAAATTATGGTTTATGCAATAAAATACTTTCTATAGGTCAGCGAATACGCCTGTCATCTGATGTTTATAGTCGTAAAACCCAATTATTTAATTTATAAAGCTGAAAATTGTTTGATCATTAGATCTCCCCTCTACGAAACGATACTGACATGTATAAATTATATTTATTTTGTCAGGAAATGTATCACTTTCTGTGCTATTATTTTTTCAANGAAACGATACTGACATGTATAAATTATATTTATTTTGTCAGGAAATGTATCACTTTCTGTGCTATTATTTTTTCAAAATTTTGGATAAGGATGTAAGCAGTACATTGGGTCTATAGTTGTCTGTTTGAGATTTATCGCATTTTTTTAAGTTTGGTATTATTTTGGCAAATTTTAGTATGCTGGGAAAAATATTCATTAAATATGTGCACTAAAAAAGTTTTTATGAGGTGGGGGCATTTTTTTAAAAGTGTTACTGGAATCTCATAAATTCCGCATGAGTTTTTACCTTTTAAGTTTTTAATAACATTTACAATATCTTCCTCAGAGATTGGGGCAAGGAAAATTCGGTGCATTTCACAACAGATGAATAGCATCCAGGTGACATACATACTGCGAAAAATTACATTACAGACAAGTTTTTGGATAAATATCGCGATTCATGTAGGAAGTTCTCTCTCAACGACAGTAATTTTTTGTTTATCTGCATCTTTTCAAAAACTGATTTGTTTGCATGGTAAATTTTAATACTATGGAATAACTGGTGTAACTTATATTGTGTAAGTGTTTGTTATAATAATTAAATAGCTAATATATTTTTAATTAGCTCATTTATGTATCAGAATGCACAGTGAAGTAATGGTTAGCGTGCTGGGCTGTCACTGCAAGAGCCGTCAGTACGCGCCCCCTCCCCTCCCCCTAGCTAGCTTAAAATTTTCATGTCGTTTAATGTTTCTAATAGTGTGAAGTAAATTACATTTAAAAACAAAGAAAAGGTGGGAATGATGCTAAAAATAATCATTTTTAGAAATAGTGTTTGGCGTATGGTAGAAGCATGGTTAACCATCAGTAGGCGGTCTGGTGGTTGTGAAGTGGTACATTGATGGGCCATGCTTGGGCCATTTGTGTCACCACACCTGGGCCAGTTATGTGCAGAGTATAACTAGTTAGTGGTGCCACTCCGGGACCAACAATGGTGCCGGGTGCATGCCAACTTTTGCCGGCTTGGCATCCGACTGTAAACCATAAATGGACCAGATGTGTTTTGTAGAAAAAGATAATAAAAATAATCTAAAAAAATTAGGTGAAAGCTGATTTTCCACTTTATGTAAGTTGCAGTGGGTGAATGCTTAAAAGTCTGATATGTTAAAAAAATATCTATCTATATTATTGTTGTGGACTGGCGGGAATTGTAGGCCCCGCATTTTACAATAAACCTAAAATGCAATAAATAAAACCATTTTTCAGTCGAATTTCTATTCAATGCATATGGAAACCTTTTTGTTATTAAGTGATCAAGTAATTATTGTTACGTGACATTAAACCGAGATGACGCTGCTTGAAAGGCTTGCATTAACTTATTTTATTCACCGAAAGTTTGAAATATTTGCAACCAACTTTTAACATATTATTGAAGAGAACATAAAACTGCTAATGCATGCCGAATCGCGTTATCGCACATCCACCAGGCTCAAGTCGTATTCCAGCGCGATGTAAGTATTTTAGTAGTCAGAAAAAATTAATTCATGTTGTTTTGTAGTCGTACAGGGAAATATAAAAAACTTAAATTGTGGTAACAACAGTTGCCATTCCACGCGACCATCCAGCAATATTCATGGCCATGGGAATGCAGGGAGTCCTCCCTGCCTTAGTGCGAATGATTTCGTCCATTCACGGTTACTTCCAACTTTTCTGAAGCCCTGCTAAAGTTCCAGCTCCAGGATATTACTCCGCCTCATGCCAACAAAGCTTAATCGCGTCTAGAAAATTACACCAAAGGGAGAGCGCACCGCATTCGTGCGCACTCAGTGTAATAATATTTTGCACTATTTCTTACTAGGCATTGCCAACACGCCTATTTAATACCTGTTTTATTAAGATGTATTATTAATAAGGCATTATAATTTACCAATAAATATAACAAGAAGTTCAATTTAATAAAAAAACAGGTATTTCTATGTTAAGACTAGTATAAAACGCTTGTGATACATGATGTATTTAGGAAACAACCAAGTACGACATACGTTGGTTAGTTTTCAAATGTTTGATTCAAAAAGTGTGTATCATTATTGACAATTTTTCCAAACGAGAGGGCTTTCAAAAGTGCTCACTTTACCGTGAATAGCCTATAGTGTGCTAGTCTCTCACCTTTGTGACGTAGGTTAATATCAGGTGAATTTTATTCCAATTTTTTCTTCATGGTGAAAGCAGAAATGAAGTAGCCTAATTCTAGTATATTTTCCTAAACTACTACTAAACAAGGTGTAGCAGTGGTAAACTTTCAGACTGGCATTCGGGGGAGACTTGGGTTCGCATCTCGGTCCAGCCATCCTTATTTCGGTTTTCCATGGTTTCCCGAAATCACCCCAGTTGGATGCTGGTATAGTTCCTTACTGCAGTCCATTGTCGATACCTTCCCCGCTTCTGTATCTCTAAGCAGCTTTCTCCGTCTCTACTGACNAGTTCCTTACTGCAGTCCATTGTCGATACCTTCCCCGCTTCTGTATCTCTAAGCAGCTTTCTCCGTCTCTACTGACCTCGCTTTCTACGAGACGTTAAGCTCTACCTACCTCAGCATCCCCCGTTCCTTTTATGAGTATAAGGGTATCCCTACCATTTTACCTTATTGCCATGGTCCACCTCATTCCGTCAATAATTGACGGCGAACTTTAGCTTCTCCATTTAGGGACATGGGTTAAGTGGATGTAACATGTATGTTTAATATTAGTAGTCGTCAGTACACACTTTTAAATAATTCCATTGGAAGATATACAAAACTGGATATAAAATGGCAGCATGCTTTAAACTACATTAATTTTCTTATATAAGCTAAATTTAAATTTTGTTGCATCTTACACATACTCTGCGCAAGATGTACGAATTAGCTTCATAAAAAACCAAACAGTAAGAGTAATAGCAGATTAATCGTTGTAACATGCGATTGCTGCACCTTATCCCGTCTTTGCAGATCAATATTCGCCAGACTTCACGACTTTGAACTGCAGTAGTAATCTAGCTACCTATTTTAGCATTTTATAGTTTATTATGATTTTCTGACTGAAATGTGGTAAGTGGTTTGCTTAACGTGAAGAAAAACGTGGAAATATTTTACTGTCTTATTATTGCGATTGCAGATAAATTTGTATCTTAGTTCAATTGTATGTCAAACGGAGATAGGCGTTCTATGTGGAAACTGCAGAATCATTTTATTTCGATGGTAGCGATGAATCTGAGTGAAAATATGTGTACCCATTGCATTTTGTTTTAATATGTTATTTTTAATTTCTAATACCAGGGCGTTTGGGATGTGGCTTAAAAAGTATACCTATCTTAAACCCACACCAAAAAATGGCACGCACATTTATTATTTAACCGGTATTCGGACAGAAAATATGCCCTGCATTAAAATGGTGTTTCTACCAGTTAAGCCACAGCGGTCCGCTGAGGGTATCGAACCACGGCATTCAAAATGTCGGCAAACCTGCTAAAAGGAGCGTAAAAGTATATCTTATAATATTGAGCAGCAACTTTTCACTCAGCTTACGGTTTAGTAAAACGACGTTAAGTCTCTTTACTGGTACCAATGGTACTGATATGAGCAGGCATAACAACGAATACTTTGGGAAACAAAAAGGAAATTTTAGAACACAAGATTGTAAAGTAGGTATTTAAAATATGAAATAACGTTGGTAAGATATTTTTGTCATTAGTCCCATGTACTTGGCTTTATAATTTTTGACGCGTGGAAGTTGNTGAAATAACGTTGGTAAGATATTTTTGTCATTAGTCCCATGTACTTGGCTTTATAATTTTTGACGCGTGGAAGTTGCTGAGTACGTTGACAGTTCGGTAGACACAGCTGTCGCATCTTCATGAGAGACGTATTCAATTTGGCAGTGATAGAAGTGTCGTTGAAGCAGAATGAAACTTCTCATGACAAGCGTGAAAACATAGGCGTGGGTGATGGAAAACGGGCAGGCAAGGAAACTTTTTAATGAATGCCTCTGGTCTATTCGAAATACCTTCACACTTTTCAAATTAAACGTCAAAAAACACCCCATGTAGGACATGTGTGGGTGTTTTCTTAACACGGCATATATCACAACCTTTTTATACTTCTGTTAACATCGAAGTAACTTATTTTTCGTTAAATTGAACTTTAACTTATATTTTGCACGTAAAGTATTATGTTTAATCTATATTTTACATAAACAAAAACAGAGAAGTAATGGGTGTGTTGGTAGTACCGACTCAGAAATAGTTCTCATGCAAGGTGTTATTGAATTGAGAGCGCACGTTTGTTGTACGTTATCTCCTCGGTGTCATTTTCTAGACTTAGTTAAGCTTTGTTTTCATAAATAGGGGGAATATCCAGAAAAAAATATCTTTAGCAGGGCTTCGGAAAAGTTGGAAGTAACCATGAATGGACTACAACTGCGATTGGCAGCTACAGACCTATTTCACCAACAGACGTTGTTTACAACTTTCAAGTGTACAATCCACCGAATCACCTGCACCTTACGACGTGCCAGGAAACAGAATACACTCCCGGAAAAATAAATAAAATCCTTCTTGTTTAAAATGCATTGGATTTGTATCTAGCTACATGGTGGATTTTCAGATAATGCGCAGTGAACTGTTCTCTCTGAACAATTGCTAGGTACTGTTGTGTTAAATCCCTGCTTCCCGCAGGGCAAACGGTATACGCAGATAAAAAGGGAAATAAAAAATATATTACCTGCACGTGTACGGGCGCAACTGGTGTGGTTTCGGCATTTTCACTATGAAATAAACAAGAGGATTTTGTCACGAACTACTGCCAAATTTCATGAAGCATTATGGACTGACAAAAAAAAAATACAATACCAGTAAAAGTTATGAAAACACGTTTTATCTCCTCTCGTTAACCTTTATATTTATATTGAGTGAAACTGCGGGGAAAGCAAATATCCCTTCAGCCCGGAAACAAGATTACTAGTTCGTTTGAATAAATTACCGAATTGTAGAACATTTTCCTATAATACATATTATGAAAGTAAATGTATTAGAATACATTTTACCATATCGCAAAGAAAAAAAAACTAATTGCAATTTTTATTTTGCGTAAAACGTATAACGTCTATAACCAGTTTCGTCGAGTTTCAATTCCTACACCACGTGTGATTCGCAATTATAAATAAGAATATTTGCAGGTGGTATAGGAACAGGAAGTGATTTTCAACGGGACTAATGCATTGGTGGTTTTTTTCTGTTTGCAGACCGCATTTACATAACTTCAAGCTACACAAGGAACCCAGTTGTTCACGTATATCATCAATCAGGATTCAGACACCAAAAAGTTCAAATAAGAAGATATATGTTCCAATTTTTTGGTAATGAGTGAACAAGATTGTACAAAAAGGTGCTTATAGTTTGAATTGTGTTGCTGTAAAAGAAGTAAAACTAAATGCATTTATAATTGTAGAGCTAACTACAGGATGAGGCCTGGCCTAGGAAGACATTGACAGTGCATCGAAATATTTAGAGGAGTATCATCGAATTGTAATGCTTGCACTAATCAATTACAGGGATAAAGTTGTCTGATTTAAGGAACATATATTTTTATAACATGCCTTAGAGGGCGTCAAGCCCCTAACACGGTGACTGGAGTGAAGTGTACAGGTACTGGACCTTGCGAAGCAACTTCACAGTGATACTACTGCCTCTGCTGCGATTGGTTATCTTCTCTCTAAAATTGGACAAATTTAGATAGACTTAGATAGACGCTCTCAACACTGTTTAAAGTAATAATCGCTCTAGTACATTATATTGGCTATTTTTCTAATTTTATTCAGATGGTGGACGACTCCGACTAAATACATACAATATATTTGTGATTGTGGCATATGTATTCCCATAATTTTAATAGATGTTCTTTGTGTCAGTGATATGGTGTCAGCCATTNCTTTATATTGGCTATTGTTCTAATTTTATTCAGATGGTGGACGACTCCGACTAAATACATACAATATATTTGTGATTGTGGCATATGTATTCCCATAATTTTAATAGATGTTCTTTGTGTCAGTGATATGGTGTCAGCCATTGTTTCTCTTCTATTTGTGTAGTGTAACAAAATATGTGATTTTTTTTAGTTATGTATCAAAAACATTTCTGTGCAATATAAATAATTTAAAATTAGAAATAGAAAATTGCTTTAAATGGTTTACAATAGTTAATAAGGAAATAAAACTACTGACAGTAGTTTCAGTTGCTTATACGTACGTAGTGTTATATAGTAAAGAAATACGAAAAGTTTCAAAATTACATATTTAGTAAATTCTCAATTAAAACATTTGGGTAGTTTTAGGTAATTTTAAAATTGTCTTATTTCCTTTCCTATTTTCTAATAAACTATTTCATACATCACTGATGAGGAATGTGTTGTGATGAAATGTGTTCAACAATATAGTTTTGAAAAATTAAAAATCATGTTTAAACGCTGTTTCTAATTGATGGAAACACGACCNAATGTGTTCAACAATATAGTTTTGAAAAATTAAAAATCATGTTTAAACGCTGTTTCTAATTGATGGAAACACGACCGTTTTAAACAAACGCTTTGTTCTAAAACAGTTAAAAGCAACCTGTTAAAACACCGGGTCTTATAGGCAAACCATTAAATTAAAACCAGTACGTGTAACATTTAACAAGTTCAGTTGCCTTTGTGCTACTCGTTCCAGAATTATTATGAGATATACGTCTATTTTATCGTTAAGCATATATCGGAAGATTCTAAAGATATTTGAACTGGTTAGTAAGCAACTTCTTACTTTATTCAATATTACGTAATAAATAGTATTAACTTTTTTTTTTTTTGCATTACTAGGTTGTGACGAAGTAGGGTAGATATATTGTTTTTAAATAGAGAATATTTTGACTTTTTTGCCTGTTAAATTATGCTGTCTTTCCTAATTAGACTACCAGTAATTTTTTCTAATTGGCAAGTCCAGGTGAATTCAGTTTCATGTATGATGATCTCATTTGTATTTCAATACGGAATATTTTTAAAAAATGTTTCGCTTTGGTAAAAAAAAAGTAGCGATTTTTGCATTTTTAGATGTTTACGAATGTCTACACCGTTGCAATTTCGCAAAAATATAATTTACAAAACATATGCAGTACTTACCACTGGTCTTTCTTGCTTTCTTATATTTCATATTTTCGCATCATTGGAACATCCTCGTTTACGAAATACTTAAAATTCTGCTGGGACTTTTAACAAAATGTTTTAATATGAAGCTTATTATTATTCTTAGAGTACCTAAGGTGTACTATATTTTGTAAATATTATATTAAATATAATTTATCCGGTTTGTATAGATCCCAGTGCATGTCCTTTATATCGAAAATGTGTTTATCGAATGGTACAGAAGCCAGATGAAGATGGAACCACTACGGATTGCAAATTTGGAGAAACGGAAATGCTCTGAAAAAACACTCTGGCCATCGGCAGACTCCTGCCACGTTTTCCGCAGTCGAAAATATGCGTGTGATCCTGCTGGGAACCAAACCCGCATAGTCTGGTTGGAAGACGAGCAGTTTCGTCACTAAACCACTTAAGCTCCAGGTGAAAGCTGTGAGATATTTCAGTTCTGCTGTAGAGAATGAGCTGTTTCCTACCTATTTTCTGGGAAATTGCTCCCATGTTACCAATTTTAATTATTCTTGTGAGCCAGTATTGTCACACAGAGACCAGGTCTCGTCACGCCTGTTCCTACGTATATTCTGTTAATTGTCTTTCTAAATTCCCCAAGTTATCTTACTCGATGTCCATGTAATATTTAATATTTAATGTTAAGTTTTTTTTCAGTGTTCGGGTAATGGACATTGAAATCGAATTAATTTTAGTGTGGTCGAAGATTTTATGGCGGCTGATTTTCAATCGTCACGATTTTATTCGATATTTTTCTTATATCATACAATCGTTTCTACTTGAACACATTTTCGGAACCGTGTTATCAACTGGCTTTCAGATGGATTGACTTTTATAGGCGTCCTATTTAAATATCTAAGAGATATATTGAATTACTATTTGAGTTTATTTTTCATTTCCAAGTGTTAAAANATTTAAATATCTAAGAGATATATTGAATTACTATTTGAGTTTATTTTTCATTTCCAAGTGTTAAAATTAAAGTAATAAATTTAACTGAACTGTTTTATTTCACTTCTTACATTTACGGGTTGGTTATAGTTGTTCAACATTCGTATCATCGCACTACTTGCAGTGAAGCACCATTTGAGTATCTTTTGTACTGAAAGCAGTGCTATGCCACNTGTCACACAGAGACCAGGTCTCGTCACGCCTGTTCCTACGTATATTCTGTTAATTGTCTTTCTAAATTCCCCAAGTAATCTTACTCGATGTCCATGTAATATTTAATATTTAATGTTAAGTTTTTTTTCAGTGTTCGGGTAATGGACATTGAAATCGAATTAATTTTAGTGTGGTCGAAGATTTTATGCGGGGCTGATTTTCAATCGTCACGATTTTATTCGATATTTTCCTTATATCATACAATCGTTTCTACTTGAGAATATTTTCGAAACCGTGTTATCAACTGGCTTTCAGATGGATTGACTTTTAAAGGCGTCCTATTTAAATATCTAAGAGATATATTGAATTACTATTTGAGTTTATTTTTCATTTCCAAGTGTTAAAATTAAAGTAATTAATTTAACTGAACTGTTTTATTTCACTGCTTACATTTACGGGTTGGTTATAGTTGTTCTACATTCGTATCATCGCACTACTTGCAGTGAAGCACCATTTGAGTATCTTTTGTACTGAAAGCAGTGCTATGCCACGTATAATGAACAAAGTGCCTATGACGAGAAATATATATCCTTAATTTAGCAATAAATGTAAGCGAATAGATCTCGTTACTGAAGAGGTCATTGGATACATCCTTTTATTCAATATTTGTTTACTGAGTTCACTATCGCTGACATGCTATATTTGATTTTTNCATTTTATTCAATATTTGGAATATTTGTTTACTGAGTTTACTATCGCTGAAATGCTATATTTGATTTTTCTTTGAATTGTGTTTTTGACCACACAGAATATTTTGACGTACACGCAGTTTTTTTTTACGGGTAACTAACATGTCTTATTTAGCCACAAGTATATCGATGATAGTATGGTTAGCGCGATAGCCTCCAAAATTGCTATTCGTGCATATTGTGGTTGGGTAAGAGCCAGATATTCTTTACAAGTGGTAAACGTGACGGACGTTACCTATGGTTGGATTGTTTTTTCGTGGTGCTCCTAACCCCCCTTCTCATGATCCTATTATTTCTCATTTTAATTTATCTTTTAATGACGGCCCCCTTTCGAGATTTCTCATTTAGAGTGACGTGTCACACTGAGAAATGACTTTGTTGAATCAAACAAAGTTTGTTTGGCGCAATCAAATTTATTGTTTGTGTAGTGGCAATGGAATATTCTGTTGTTGAAATCAAACTATTTTGTTGTTATTATTTGGTTGCTCCAAACAAAGATTTGGTTGGTTCAACTAAAGATTGGTTTGACTTTGCGTACATTAAAAAGTTTCTGTTAATAAGAAAAAGATTTCAATTTCGACCGAGACCCGAACCTTCATCGTTTGCACTTGAGCGCTACGCCCTAAAAATCTCGTCTGAAGTGACTACTGATGAAGTTGGAAGGTTTTTAAACAAATACAATTGAAATACTGGACAACGTGCGTAAATATATATGTTTACTTAACAAAATATTTTGTTGGGGCACCTAAAAATTTGTTTGGCCCTATAAAAACGAATGTTTTGTTGGCTGGAACAAGCCTTTCTCTCGGTGCATTGTATACGTCGCAATCACCTTGTATGATGTGTACACCTTTGCACATAACATTTGCCTCTACCCAGCCACCACCATCAATCACTCAAAAACAATGCAAGAATGCAATTCTGTCTAAAAAATGTTAAATAAAAATGTCTTCAAACTCTTGAAGTTGTTTTATGTCGAAATAGCAATCAATACTAGCAAATGGTGCAATATGCGTGGTTGGTTGTGACACAAAAACTGCACGGGAAGTTATCGCTTCCGATTTTGTATAACTCCTTGTTTATTTCAGAAAAAATATTACCCGGGAGGTTGGGAAAGTATTTTACAATACGGAGGAAGATGTAACAAAAAAAGACATTACGTCAACTACATTCAGAGGAATGAACATTTCACGTTTAAAATAGTATGCAAGGTCGCATACCTGTGGAGTGTAATTAATATATGTCGACTGTTTTGGTTAACGTACAAAGAAGGCGTATTCTCCTTTGTTTTTAGTGGCATTACGCTCCAGAATTTTGCGAAGGAATTCTTCACTAGGAATCTCTTCAATAGAAATCCTCGTTCTGTGATCCCTTCAACTATCTTCTAGCCTGTTTTTCAGTGAATTCATTATTCTGTTCATAACACCAAAGGACCATTCAAAAGTGGCTGNCAACTATCTTCTAGCCTGTTTTTCAGTGAATTCATTATTCTGTTCATAACACCAAAGGACCATTCAAAAGTGGCTGTTGATATTGGTATCGTCAGTATTTTAACACTAGTATTTTCCAGTTCATCATGATCAATATAAGAAGGAAGAATATTATTTAATGGTGGTAGAGTGTCACATCATAGGTCAAACATTAAAAATTATTCAGATCTGCTTGCAAATGATCTTGGTATTTGCCGTGTAAATACTTGCAGTGTGTGGTAACATCTGACTGTTTCATCTGCTGAATGCCGTGAAGTGATTCGGACATTTACGCACACTGCCAATATTTACATAACATACGCCAAACTCATTTGCAAGCAGATGAGAAGTCTTTTAAATGTTTGACTTCCGATGTGAACGACTATGTATCGCCATTAAACCACTGTATATTCTTCTGTCTTCACTCGGAATGTGGACGGTGCCAACGTTTTAGCGATTTCTGGCCAAAATAATCCCACACGAAGAAGGTTATTGACTGAGTTTACGTATCATAAATAATAAAACGGACGGACGGGCGTTGAGATGTACGCAGGTCCAAAGACGGTTGCTGTTCCAAACAGCGGCTGCGACGGCAACCTCGTCGTAAGTGCGTCACCGTGCTGGAGGAACTTAGCAAGTCATCGCGTTGGTAACGTGCTTATACATTTGAAACCTGAAATAGTTCACTAAATTAACAGTGCGTGAATAAAGCTTGGAATTAGTTGTATCGTTCCCGACATCAAAAACAAGTGGTCANAGTTCACTAAATTAACAGTGCGTGAATAAAGCTTGGAATTAGTTGTATCGTTCCCGACATCAAAAACAAGTGGTCATGTATCTAAGTTATAAAAAGTTATAAAATGTTATTTTTAAATATTTAATGTAATTCTGACTTTTATTTTGCAACGACTCCAGCATAAAGAAGGGAAAACGTTTTCTTGAATAAATTAATTGTGTTCAAAGACTAAAGCATAGATAATGCCTTGCTGCATTTAATTTTTACAGGCAGTCGTCAATAACCGTAAAATCATTCGTTCCAAATTCTGATTCAAATATGTTTTTCAAGCGGATGACCATGAAATTTTAACAATACATATAAATATGTTTTATATCATAATGGAAGAAAAGCTTTGCAACGTGGTATTGCCGAAAATCTGAATGATTTATATCTGCAATAATATTGAAATTTAATTGCAAAGGTTACGTGCTGAAGACTTTTCGATAAATGTTTGTACGGCTCGAATGTACATACCGTTGGAATACTGTACAGTGCATCCCTCCTGTGGCGAAGAGGCAAACTACTTGGACTAGCTACGAAAGTTTCTCCCTTCGTCTCTCACGAGGGCTGGGATTTCTTGTTAGAACGGAGACTGGGTGACGCACAGCCGCAGGTATAGTCTATTCGCGGTTTCTTTGCACTTTTTGAATCCAACCTTTGAAAAATCACCTCGCGTATGATGGGTTTGGTTGTTTCCTAAACACCTCAATAGGTATCGCTATTGACGGGAAATTACATAAACAAACATAAGAAATCACTTTGATATCAGCGACTTCGACATTATGATTAGATATGGATACGGAATTTCTAACTCTTCGTCTATTTATGTTACCCAACAGAACAGATCATAATGGTTAACAGCCTACGCGTACGTTTATAAGGCTTTATAATGACAAAACAACGCGTGATAAAAATCATATGGAGATATCTCCATCAACTTGCAAAATGATATCATTGCTATGATGGTAGCCATGTCCTCAAGAATTACCCTGAAACAAAAGGTGTGACAGAATATAGGCATTTCATACGTCGGTGGGGGACTAACTCTTTAGTTATCGCAGAGAACGTCTGAAATTTAAGTAATGAGTTGGGATTACACGAACATTGTTCTCTACGCCCTCTATTTGATGTTCTGGAGCAGCGTCGGGGCTGAAGAGGCAACAAGAGGAAACATCGCCAGTTAAAATAAACAACTCTAATTTAAACTCTCAGTTGGATTCCGGGAACTNCAACAAGAGGCAACAAGAGGAAACATCGCCAGTTAAAATAAACAACTCTAATTTAAACTCTCAGTTGGATTCCGGGAACTGATTCTCAGTGACGTCCTCTGGTAACTGCGCANCTGATTCTCAGTGACGTCCTCTGGTAACTGCGCAAACTCAAGACACGAAGGTATGACAAATAAACCATCGTAGCCTTGCTCATGCACCATTGTTCAAATTAGCACGTGTTCGTTCTACCACGCACTGCTCTTAAAAGCGTATGTGAGCAGCGTAATATACCATTGTCACAGTAAGAATGATTTTTTATTAACTTTTCGCCAGACCGTACNAGTTCACTAAATTAACAGTGCGTGAATAAAGCTTGGAATTAGTTGTATCGTTCCCGACATCAAAAACAAGTGGTCACGTATCTAAGTTATAAAAAGTTATAAAATGTTATTTTTAAATTTTTAATGTAATTCTGACTTTTATTTTGCAACGACTCCAGTATAAAGAAGGGAAAACANTTGCAACGACTCCAGTATAAAGAAGGGAAAACATTTTCTTGAATAAATTAATTGTGTTCAAAGACTAAAGCATAGATAATGCCTTGCTGCATTTAATTTTTACAGGCAGTCGTCAATAACCGTAAAATCATTCGTTCCAAATTCTGATTCAAATATGTTTTTCAAGCGGATGATCATGAAATTTTAACAATAAATATAAATATGTTTTATATCATAATGGAAGAAAAGCTTTGCAACATGGTATTGCCGAAAATCTGAATGATTTATATCTGCAATAATATTGAAATTTACTTGCAAAGGTTACGTGCTGAAGACTTTTCGATAAATGTTTGTACGGCTCGAATGTACATACCGTTGGAATACTGTACAGTGCATCCCTCCTGTGGCGAAGAGGCAAACTACTTGGACTAGCTACGAAAGTTTCTCCCTTCGTCTCTCACGAGGGCTGGGATTTCTTGTTTGGTTGTTTCCTAAACACCTCAATAGGTATTGCTATTGACCGGCAATTACATAAACAAACATTAGAAATCTCTTTGATATCAGCGACTTCGACATTATGATTAGATATGGATACGGAATTTCTAACTCTTCGTCTATTTATGTTACCCAACAGAACATATTATAATGGTTAACAGCCTACGCGTAAGTTTATAAGGCTTTATAATGACAAAACAACGCGTGATAAAAATCATATGGAGATATCTCCATCAACTTGCAAAATGATATCATTGCTATGATGGTAGCCATGTCCTCAAGAATTACCCTGAAACAAGAGGTGTGACAGAATATAGGCATTTCATACGTCGGTGGGGGACTAACTCTTTAGTTATCGCAGAGAACGTCTGAAATTTAAGTAATGAGTTGGGATTACACGAACATTGTTCTCTACGCCCTCTATTTGATGTTCTGGAGCAGCGTCGGGGCTGAAGAGGCAACAAGAGGAAACATCGCCAGTTAAAATAAACAACTCTAATTTAAACTCTCAGTTGGATTCCGGGAACTGATTCTCAGTGACGTCCTCTGGTAACTGCGCAAACTCAAGACACGAAGGTATGACAAATAAACCATCGTAGCCTTGCTCATGCACCATTGTTCAAATTAGCACGTGTTCGTTCTACCACGCACTGCTCTTAAAAGCGTATGTGAGCAGCGTAATATACCATTGTCACAGTAAGAATGATTTTTTATTAACTTTTCGCCAGACCGTACTAATAGTGACCGATATATTGGTTACTATACTGTGATACAGCCACCAACTTACTTTCTAGCTATTACCTAAATGCTGAACACAGCGTTCAGAACAATATATTGGTAGCANTGATACAGCCACCAACTTACTTTCTAGCTATTACCTAAATGCTGAACACAGCGTTCAGAACAATATATTGGTAGCACACAATATTGACACCTTGAACAAAAAACTAAGGTTTCTGGTGCTACCGCAAACTACAAAAAACTTTTTTTTCCCAGAAAAATATTAGCTTACAAATTTATAAATTACTGTTGTAAGAATATTTTGTCAGTGTAAGTTACAGCGAACATCATAGTGAGAAACGCTATACCACAGAAAATAACTAGGCCCTATTAATTCGTTTCAAGTCGTAATACTTAAAAAGTAGTTAAACTAAAATACGTATGTGCAAGTCCACAAACAATTTTTCTTTTAATCAAAATTTAAATTAAGATTATGTTTCTAAAAGTTATTTATATGAATTCAGTGTACCAAAAAGATACTTATAACACGAGACTATCTCTAGTTGCAAAAATCGTAGNAAAGTTATTTATATGAATTCAGTGTACCAAAAAGATACTTATAACACGAGACTATCTCTAGTTGCAAAAATCGTAGGCAAGGCAAACCAAAAATCAATACATACATTTTTTAATTTTAATTGTTTTCGAAATGTTTAAGTAATTAGCTGTCTGCATTTGTGCTTATAAATAAACTTTAATTGATTTTTATTTTATTTTGGGCTTATAACAGCTATCCTCTCTTATGCGTTGTGCTTAACTGAAGAGTAGGAGCCCATGAACCTGAAATTACATCAGAAAAAGCACAAGTCTCTCCCAGAACTTACAACTAAAAAAGTACACGCCTGTCGTGGTATGGTCTGTGGTTGAAGTCCTAGCGACGCCGGCCACGAAGGTCACCCAGACAGACCCAAAAACATGCATACAATGTCATAGTAGTCTGCCAGCAAATGCATGTCAGTAATAGAACAAGATGCTTTTGTTGCCGCAACAAATCCTTTAAAAGAGGTGTCAGATTATTCTAGGTAACCAAATGCTTATTCACTTTTTCAAAATATTGATTTTACTGTGTCAAGATATTTATGTTTACGATAACCACACTGATTAGTTGGGCATACTTGTAAAATATTTGTGTGTAATGGCTACATATAAATGATGTTAGAAAAACCAAATTATTATTCGGCTAAAGGTTAGTCGAGCAATATGATTACCTTTGTAATTATTTACAACTCGAAGGTTCAATTTAGTGAATTTATTGATGCTTAACAACGGCAAAATCATCAAAATGGTATAATTTCAACAGTAAACAGAAAAGGAAAGCTGCAAAACTTGAAAATAGTGTCTACGTACATGCCATGCATTACATTATACATAAATTAAAAAATATTTCTGCTATGTCAACAGTTACCTAGGCCGAGGACTACTTCTTTTCATAATAACAGATATTTTATTGTACTGGCACTCATACAAATCTTTAGTATCGTCAACATAATCTTAGATTTTTTGGGCAACCAAATATGAATAAAAATTAATTCCTTTTTAGCAACAAATTATTTAATTGCTCCTGTATGCAATATTAATCTGGCTGTGCCAAACAAATTTGTTTTATTTAACAAAAAATTTTCTCATTGGTACCGTGCGAGGGTTGACAAGAGATGCATATCAGCGATCTGCACTGGCAGTTCGCTGGAATGTTGCTGGGAAAACCTTGCAGAAAACGCCGCCAACATGGCAAGCTGGTTTCGAAGATACGACTATCCGAATAAGTCTCATGCACGCTACAGCATGTGCAGACACGTTCAGTACGTCTACCTTAAATTATTTAACCAAATAATGGCTAGGAAAATTTATAAACTGTGAAATGCACCTGTAATAAAATGGCCTTTCTTAGAATATACATATAACATAATAACCTAAATTGTTGTGAGTGTAGGCACAATTATGATATTCTATATGTAGGAGATATACTTTAAAATATGGCAACACACAACAGAAAAAATTAAAATTAGGCTTTTTTTAATATTAAAATTATAAGAAAACAAATATATCTTTCATACCAACCATATTAGTAATTTCTTGTTACTAATCAATCTCAGCAGCGAAGTACAAACAGAAAATCAACTGCAGGAGACATGGTACGTTTAATGGCACAGCTTTATTTGTCCAAATATCTACAGACACACACAAAGATTTTAAAAAATTTGTGGTGTACGTAATCGTAATTTGTGTCTAACGTTCTAGGAAAACTTTTTTTTTTCCTTTCTGTTTTCATAGTTTGTCATTTTTTACAAAGTTTTAAACTAAATGGTGCTGTCTTTTCTGAAACAGAGAATAAACAGTCTACAGACGTGACCAAGGTTATTATATGTTATTATTATAATAGTTTGCTTTCTATTTTAGAAAACAAATTATGGATTTTCGGTATTTTCCAGTTTGTGTTATTTAAATAATAATTTTCAACATTCTCCGGCAAAACCGCAAAGTAATTTGACGTCTGCTTATGTGTTCTATTGTCCGAAGAGACAACACAGGTTCAAGAATCAATACGCAATTTCCTATAGAAAATATTTCTATTGCACAGAACAATGTATAATATTCTTGCAACAAAAAAAAATAAATTGAGGCATTTCTTTAAACGTTCATGTTGTAGTAAAATTAGTATCGCTGTGGCAAAGTTAAAAGTGTTAACCATTTACAATGTATCATATTACTGTAATGCAAATATAGTCNAAAATATTTCTATTGCACAGAATAATGTATAATATTCTTGCAACAAAAAAAAATTAAATTGAGGCATTTCTTTAAACGTTCATGTTGTAGTAAAATTAGTATCGCTGTGGCAAAGTTAAAGGTGTTAACCATTTACAATGTATCATATTACTGTAATGCAAATATAGTCTAAAAGTGTTGANAGAATATTTCTATTGCACAGAACAATGTATAATATTCTTGCAACAAAAAAAAATAAATTGAGGCATTTCTTTAAACGTTCATGTTGTAGTAAAATTAGTATCGCTGTGGCAAAGTTAAAAGTGTTAACCATTTACAATGTATCATATTACTGTAATGCAAATATAGTCTAAAAGTGTTGATGTCAATAAAGCTTCTAAGTAATGTAGCTACAACCAAAAGTTGCATTACGCTAAAAATAACAGCAAGAACAAAATATTTTGTGTCACTGCGACGTTAAAGAAATGNAAGTGTTAACCATTTACAATGTATCATATTACTGTAATGCAAATATAGTCTAAAAGTGTTGATGTTAATAAAGCTTCTAAGTAATGTAGCTACAACCAAAAGTTGCATTACGCTAAAAATAACAGCAAGAACAAAATATTTTGTGTCACTGCGACGTTAAAGAAATGTTTAACCAACTCAAGTTTACACTGACTTGGCGTTGTAAAATGGCGAATAGTAGTGAACAGCGATGAACTTGCAAAATTTAACCACTGTATTTAAATTTTAAAGCATAGCATGAGAACTAAATGTAGCTTGGACCAGCTCTGAAGCCTTACAAAGCAGTTTACGTGTGTCAATTATGCATATATTNCATGAGAACTAAATGTAGCTTGGACCAGCTCTGAAGCCTTACAAAGCAGTTTACGTGTGTCAATTATGCATATATTTATAGAGCATTAAGTATTTCTACGTAACTGAAGAGCAGTGCAGTGTGTTGTTATGTTGTACAGAAAACCGACAATATGAAACACGCTCAGACATGTTAATATAGAGCAGTTGGTAGCGTTTCAGGTTCCATGAAATGGAGAAAGTCAAGCACTCAAGGCGCAGGTTCGATTCCACTCCCAACCGTTACTTATTTTATCGTTGTGGATGATTATTTATGTGTCTTATTTAGCTGCACTTTATTTATTTTAAATCGGAATGTTTTTAAAGCAAAGAAAATACAAGGAAATTTTTAACACAAATGTTAACATCAATTCAACACAAAATTTGTTTTGCCGCAATATAAACACCACCTTAATGTTGTCAGAAAAGTAACGAGGTAATGTTCTTACAGAAATAGTTAATGTAACATTAACATTAATAGCTTAAAATGCATTACATTAACAGCAACATTAGTTACTGACGGCTCACAGATAACTAAAAATTTCTCTTATAGTAACATTAATACTGTTGTCACAACGTTTTATTAATTCTGTGTGACGTGATTAATATTGACTAGAAAGCAAACTGGGTTGTTAGCATTTTAATTTACATCTGCCAAATATTTATCATTAAATACATATGCAGAAAAACAAGGCTCTAATTGGAAATTTTTTGGCTCATTGGGAAATAAATGTCGTGAGGCTGCAACGTGATTTAATTAAAATTCATATCCACGTGCAGACCCTGGTGCACCGGAAGCATGCAAACCTTCGTTACCCCCGTCTAGAAACAGCACGGCAGCGCATCGACTAGAGACTTGGAAATGTATTCATGACGCCTCGGTTCACTTGCACGAAATTTGATGCGCGGTGCGTGTAGCGCATTCTAGATTAATACCGAAGTTTCCTGCTGCCTGTTTGTTGACACCTCACTGCCAGATTCTGCTTTCGTGTCCTGAATATCCTCCGGCCAGTTTTGATTGGTTTCCCTCGTGGGTGGCCGTGTGTTGCAGAGCATTGGTCGCAATTTGCCCCCCTTCCTTTCTTTTTAATAACTCATTCATAGATTAAAGTTGAGGAGAGCTTTGAGATTAGGATAGGGAAGAGGTGCAACATAAACACTTAACGTTAATTGAAAGATTATAGAAGTTTGGAAATGACAAGATATCCTAGCCAGTAAAAATGTTTGTTTTCAAAGTGTTTAAGAGAAGGAAGACTGGCACGAAGAGCATAGACNATCCTAGCCAGTAAAAATGTTTGTTTTCAAAGTGTTTAAGAGAAGGAAGACTGGCACGAAGAGCATAGACTGAGAAGGATAATGAGGAAAAGGAACTTACCAGGAAGAGATGACGTCCAGGTAGCCCGCCGACTGCTATGTTCCACTAGTTCGGAGACCTGTCCGCACTTCTCGCCCCACTCCTGCCGTTCCACCAATTGGCGGTGGTCGGTACAGATGTGGTTTACGGGCGTAGTTCGGCTTCAGACTGCTGATAATCTTTCGAAACTTGGAACAGTCAGTCAGACCCACATGTTGACCATGCTCCGGTGAACTGTAAAGCTTGTTTAGTATTTCACCGTGTGTTGAGATGTGTTTGGAAAAAGTTTGTAAATAGTCTGCCGCCCTCTTTTCGGGCGATTGTGGATCTCGTTTTGCTCAAGGCTGTGTAACGAGAAGAGGAGAGCGTAACACAGTGCATCTTACTCACTGTCCGCGAAGACTCTGAGCACGCACAACGCATGCGCGAGCATCCTCATTGTAGGTTGTTCATGGTAAACGGAGCACTTTTGAAAGCCCCAATGAAGATCCGCTAGAATACACATTATGTATTCTTCCACCATATGTAAAATTAACACATATGTTCCTGATCACTTTTTTCATGCATCGGAGAAGTAAAACTTTAAAAATATTAGACAAGTAAATATTTTACAGAGTAGATCACTTTTACATTTATACGCATTAAAAACGGAAAGAAAAATAAATAATTTTATTATTTACAAATGTTAACCTAACACTGCTAGTTGAACGCTAAGACATGCAACTGCTTTACCACCGTCGGTACTAACTTTACTGGGCGCATGCCATTCGGTGTGTCCGTAAAAATTTGCGCATTATGGACAGCGACATTTTCGAAAGATTAATTTTAAATAGTACTCAATTAAACGTGAACAGCTTAAACTAACAATTTTAATGGGCAAATAATTATAAGTTGTATCACAAAAAAAAATAACATGAAGAAATTTGTACGGAAACTTTATTTAACAGAGCTGTTTCACACAAGTAGCTACGATCACAGTGCCTTTGATGTATCTACGTACCTAAACGAACCTACCTTGCACTTGAAAAAAATTTATTTGTATACATAATTTTTTGATAAGCTGTCAACGCTAGGAGTTTTGAGACTTTTTACTCTCTAATATTTTTTGTATGCCTAATTTTTTTTAGCAGGAGCCGTCAGGGCAGAGAGTTTCAGACTTTTTATTTATCAATTTCGTGTAAAAAAAAAAGTGGTAATTTATGTTGAATGCGGAAGGAAGGATGGGGTGGCCTTGCTGGTGCTCCCGGGAGAGTGGTGGTTTGGGAGGGGGGCCCTCTCGCCGCGAGGAACAAGTTGGCCTAACGAGACCGCTCTCCCCGGCCCGGCCGCCGACAGCGAGGTAAATCAGAAAGTTCCGAGGGTAACGATATCAGGCAGCCAAAGGAGCCCGGGAGGGCGATGGGGGGAGGGGGTGAAGGGTGTGCTATAAACAGCAGCAATCAGTAGCCCTTCCTCGTCCCCGGGCAGTGCTCTGGGGGCGAGAGTTCACTTACACCGGGCGAGGGTTGGTGGGGTCGGGTCGAGCAGGGGTGGCTGGGAAGGGTGGGGACAGCGCCGCCACGTGTGGCTGTTTCAAGAGCGGGCCAGCCCTCTCGGCGTGCTGATTCATTGCCTCGCGGCGCTTAAACCTTTAGGATTAGGGGGGGGGCAGCGGGACGAGATCGAAAGTTTCTTTGTGCGCCCGTGTACACTTGGAACCACGCTGCAGTCAACGGCAATTCTCGCTTAACCATTTACGCTCCTACGTCGAGCCAGTTCCATCACCTTTAGTTGCGTGGGGAAACGTCTGCCTCTAACCACACAGAGAAATAACGGCGCTTTGCGAAACACCCAAAGAGCAACGCAACACAATTCTGACAACTGGACGTCTGGCTGAACAGTCTGGAGTAAGAAATTAAGAGAAGTTGTCCCTAATTCAACATAGGAATGAACATTATCAGACCCGACTTAATTTATAGGTTAACGTGTTCCAAATGAGAATTTTTTTTATGTGAGCTGTACTTTAAGCAGACAGAACAGATGTTTCGTTATTGCAGCTAATAAGTTGTATTCTTTGTGTTCGATTAAAACTGCAAATACATATCCTTGAATAATAGCTACTGCTGTTTCTAGTGTTAAGAGTATTATTTGAATAATTATTATAATTAATAATATTTTTGATGATACTCTTATTTATGTATTTTCTAGTAGGGTTAAAATTAAATGCCCTGCAATTATATTTGCAGCTAATCGTACTGCTAATGTTATTGGTCGAATTATATTTCTAATAGTTTCGATGCAAGCCATAAATTGAATTAATACATTAGGAGTTCCTGTAGGCACTAGGTGTGTAAATATTATTTATTTATTTTTTATTCGTCCATATAGTATAAATGATAATCATAAAGGCAAAGCTAATGTTATTGTTATATTTATGTATCTAGCTCTTGTAAATAAATGTGGTAATAACCATAATATATTATTTACTAGCATGGTTTACGAATCAGTTACCCAGAAGGAAGATAACTCGGCCTTGAGACTCGCCGTGTACAGTACCCGTCAAAAATAACCTTCCCGTGTCGGCATGTACACTGCGTATGGGTTTTTTTAATACCGTTGCCCACCGCACACTTAGTCTTACTAACCCACGAACTGAGTGGTCCACTCCCCGTCGTGGATTCCAGCTTGTTACAAGACAAGGAAGCTCGTGTTACCTACATTTTCTTAAACAGTTCAGTCACCGTGTCCATGATTGTGGACACGTTGCACGTGAATTATGTTTTTTTTTTTTAGCGAGACATCGATGCCTAAGTCTTCCTTGTGGCTAATATGATTTGTGGAATTTTCTGCACCNCGTTTTTTTTTTTTAGCGAGACATCGATGCCTAAGTCTTCCTTGTGGCTAATATGATTTGTGGAATTTTCTGCACCTCTTCGACATGAACGGTTAATATTACTATCATCGAGCACGCAGCAATATGTTCACTGGCTTCAGGGAAAACTGCTGAGCACAAGTACAGCGCGCAAAAAAAAACTAACGTGACCGCGACACTTGCACTCTGGAATTAATATGTGACCCAAATGGTCTGTTACTAATGAATTACCGTCCCGCTTTGCGCATGTAGGCTGATCGATATACGGCACACATACTTACTCGAGTGAGTGAGTGAAGAGATTTGGGCGGCACTTAACAGCTAGGTCTTGAGAACCAATGAGAGTGATTGAGGTGAGTTTGAAGCAGCGCCGAAATGAAAGAGCTGGGGAAACGGGAGATCCCCGAGGAAACCCACCGACCAGCGGCATCGTCCGGCACGTTTCCCACTTGCGAAAATCCGGGAGTGACCCGCCCGGTGGTTGAACCCGGTTCACCTTTGTGGGAGGCGAGTAGTCTAACCGCTCAGCCACCGCGGCCTCCATACTGACTCAAGTTTACATTTAAAATTATCGTACGCATTCGTGGTTTACCCGTGATTACAGCACGAAACCTCGCGTTTAATCGATGGTACAACTTTAAAAACCTGGGCCTCCAACGTTGCCGAGTTTTCTTTCGTATCCAATGCCGTGCCCTTATCTGAAGCTTACATTTTGCACGTGTTCAGCTAGTACGAATGGAAGCAAGATTATTGCGCTGTTTTATGAAATTCGGGTTAAGTTAGTAAATGCAATTTCAAGAAAGGGTCTGCCGAGCTGAATTGGTGATCCCGGAAATTCCATAAGGAAACAAAAATCTGCATTATTTTTCNTTCAAGAAAGGGTCTGCCGAGCTGAATTGGTGATCCCGGAAATTCCATAAGGAAACAAAAATCTGCATTATTTTTCCCCTGTAGCACGTTTAAAACACGCCCTCCTGCACTATCTGCCAAATGTCTGCTCGTCTTTCCAAGAAAGCTTTAAACACCATTAACAAAACTGCTTCATTCGCGGTCCTGCTGTCTCTGCTATTGCCCATCACTCATCTCTCACTGACAGCTGTAAGGAAACAATCTCCAAAGCTAAGACATTTATAATTTTTTTAATAAGTGTCAAAACATTAAAAATAAACTCTGTGCTAAAGTATTACTGACGATCTGCTTGCAGTCTTACGAGCAGGGGAATGATTAAACTAAATTTCAGTTTATTGTCCAAGANTTCAAGAAAGGGTCTGCCGAGCTGAATTGGTGATCCCGGAAATTCCATAAGGAAACAAAAATCTGCATTATTTTTCACCTGTAGCACGTTTAAAACACGCCCTCCTGCACTATCTGCCAAATGTCTGCTCGTCTTTCCAAGAAAGCTTTAAACACCATTAACAAAACTGCTTCATTCGCGGTCCTGCTGTCTGCGCTATTGCCCATCACTCACCTCTCACTGACAGCTGTAAGGAAACAATCTCAAAAGCTAAGACATTTATAATTTTTTTAATAAGTGTCAAAACATTAAACAAACTCCTCGTTATAGTATTACTGACGATCTGCTTGCAGTCTTACGAGCAGGGGAATGATTAAACTAAATTTCAGTTTATTGTCCAAGATTGATCACCTGTGTTCTAGTTAGTTAAAGAGTACGTTATTAAGTTCGAAAAAATTATTAAGTTTAAGATGGCCACGAGTAACTGTTTTCAATAAAGAATTGGTTTTGAGGTATAGGGAATCGTAATATACTTGGAACCTACATGCAAACCGACATGGCTAAGAGTGTTGTGGAACATAAGATGAGCTTTGATGTAGCGAATGTCGTGGCAACTGGACATCCTAGTGACGTAGTTTTAAAACTTCTGGTCTGTGAGGATAGTATCGCGGTTTCGACCCTCGTCAAGTCCAGATTATTTCGTCTTCAAATCACCCATTTCCGCCTTACCGAAAAGTCATCAACAAACATCGGAAGAACTTCTTAGGGGTACGATCCATTGTACATTTTCCTCAGAGGAACTATCACTGTAGGTTGATCGGTATGTAAAGCCAGTCTTCTGGTCGATAGTTACTCTGATTTATTGGTTGATAAAGTTTTTATTGACACGAGAGGAACAATTACAATTTGTGATACAAAGTTATAAACGCAACATTCCAGTGTAAGTACACTCTTCTGTCAACATAAATTTTAAAGGCGCCAATAAATGAACAGAAACAAAATAGAATTACCAAATTAATAATCAGCTGAGAAAACTATCCAAAAACCCAGTTGCTTTGTTTTCCCATTTTCTTCCTGAAATTGGAATAAGCGACAGCTTTCCCGCTCAGTTTTCGCAAAGACTTCATATTACTATTAGTTCTAGGTGTATCCAGTTAAACTTTTTTTGCAGAATATCACTACGTAAGAAAATAAATACGAAAAAGGTAAGAATATAACGATTTCATACACACCTAGGTATTTGCAAAATTAACTTGAAACGTTATTTTCTTAGTTGGGTACTATTTCTTCTCACATGATTGAACTTGAAATAAATTAATATTTACGTAGAGTGTAACTAGTTACAAAAATATATGCCACGTAATCAAGATTCTTAATTAAGAAAGAATTGAAACCTGTCGATGCAGCAATTAAAAACATGATGTTAAGTTTCGCAGGTCATGTACAGTATATATACATTTACCGGAATTATAAATGACGACTGTTATCGACCAATGTGTACAAATTTAAATGCATGAATATACCAGTTATTTTGCTTTTGTTACAATTTCTTGAATCCAGCAGTTTTAAGCCTACTTTCCGTAGAAAGATAAAATTTTAATAATATCCTGCAACCGTCAGTACTTCGGTATCCGCTCCTTTGTGTCCTCTAATAACTTTTCAACCCCCATAGAGATTGTAATAACATTTTTTAATAATATCATTGAGTGATAACAACCGCCACGGCGCAACCTTTCATTAAAAAAAATATTCGTATTTATCAAACACTGAACTGCAAATTTTTCAGTTTGTGACCTTGATGTCAATCAAGAGAAAATGTATGCTATCGATCAGTTTGTGTTCTATTTACAACGGCGTGACGGGCTGTGATTTTTCACGTGAGAATATAGCCGATCATCCCATTTCTTCCGTGTAATTTATCACATGTTCCGCACACGCTATTATTAGCCATTTGAAATATATCGCCCCATATATAAAACATTTGCAGATTACTGTATTTGAAATGACTGCATGAGGTTATCCATTTTGGCAATTAAATAGACTTATATACTAGGAACAAATGTGAGACTCTTTGCTCATTTCTACACTAATGCATGGTGGTAGTTTTACGTCTTTCTTCCAAATTCCTTTCATTTATCGATTTAATTGTTTTTAAAGTTACAATACTAACATAACTTAGCTTCTTTTTCTCTCTGATAAATCCTTTATCCAAAACTATGGTCAAAATTACTGCGGCGAAATAAATACCTTGGCATGCAAAAAGGATAACATTTAGCAATAGATAATTATGTTCATTTAAAAAATCCTTGCCTAAGTTAAATTAAAGTTTTAAGGGCAAGAAAATAGTACCATTATCTTAATACTTATAAACAAAATGTTTATTAAATGCAAAATTACAGTTAAGATACTGTGCTTGAAACGGTACCATCGGATTCCGAGTAGAATTGCGTTAGGGTTTCACTAATATAACAATAACATTGCTTTTGTTTTAGTTGATTCTCATATTGTTACTGCTTTACTCACTATTCTTTCTTTACAATTTAGCATAGTTTTCACAGCCAACTATCTAGAAACGGCCAAAATTAAGCATATACAAAAATAAGTTTAGTTCGTTGTGTGCTATATTACTGAGAATTTAGTAACACGTGAAATGTTAAATGTACTGTTATAGGTGGTTCACACCAAACTGAAAACTTTAGAAAATGAAAACCTACTTGAATTTCTTTCACAGGATATTCTTCCGCCATGAGTTAAAATTAACATCAGCACTCTCGTAACAGGCGTCAATTTAATGACACTCTCAGAACAGAAATAAACTATAACCAAATTCTTTCTATAATGTTTACTAGGAATTTTTTTATCTTATTTAGGTTGTAACATATGATGCTCTTGCGCTTTTGAAAAATATTTCCTGGAACTGTTTCTCATAATTCTCCGCCAACGAATGTTAGTGGTAACATTCACGTGTAAGAGGAATTAGTTATTTTAGAAATAGTTTTCCTAAGTGTTCATTTCAACGTTAAATAGCAATTTTTACTGCAACGAAACAGTTACTCTTAGGTGACTTCACCGCTCTTTATTGTTGGCTGGGCGATGACGGCATGTTGAAACATTATTCCGCCGGTATAACCCATCCACAGTTACTTCCAACTTTTTTGATGTCCTGATTAAGTTATATTTCCAGGATATTCATCCGCCTCATGCACCCAAAGCATAATCAACTCTAGAAAATTACACCAAAGGGTCAACGCACCAAATTTGTGCGCACTCAGTGTAATAATATTTTGCATAAAAACTATTTCTTAGTAAGTATTACCAACACACCTGTTTTCTTACTGATTTTACTTACATTAATTATAAATAAAATTTCAAAATTTATAGATAAAGTACGTATAAAAGTTTCGAAAAACATAAAGTAAGGTACTTTTACGTTAACAGAAATACAAAACGCTTGTGAAACATGACATATTTAAGAACTAACCAAACACGTCATACAAGGGCTGATTTTCAAAGGTCATATTCAAAAAGTGTGAAGAAACCACGAACAGAGTATAGCAAGCAGCCAGCAGGTTCCAGAATTTTGACGGCAAGCCAGCAGCCCAAACACNATCAGCATCACGAGCCATACCTGCCGGCTGTCCCAGCCTCCCTGCACGGCCATTACGCCGCGCTGTCGCTCGCCGGGTTTTGCCCATTACAGCCCTCCTTCCGCCTTCCCCTCTCTCCCTGTTTCTCCGAGTGCGCCAGCACACTTCTTTCTCGTACACCAGTGCGCTTTACCTGGTTCCTCATTAAACTAGGCTCGTCACATGCGTGTGTGTATTTCATCACCTCGCTTTTAGACTATCCACGGTAAAGTGAGACCTCTCATTTGGAATAACAGTCAATAAATATGTTTTCATTGTAGCTTTAAACGTTAACTTTCTAGTCCAGTGAAATATATACACTGTGTTTATTACTTACGTAGCTATATTTATTTCGAAAAGTGGTGGAAAAATAAAAAAAGTGACTGATAGGAAAAAAGTTGACTAGGGCCTCAGAAGTGCTCATTTCACCGTGAACAACCTATACACACAATAGGAGCATTTCGGTTTAAAACTCGGGCATGTTTTCGTACCATACTTAGGTTTGCAATTGCTAGCGGACTTACATAATTAGTACTGAACCAAAATGACAGCAAAGTAAGTGATTCAAGTGTTATCTGAGAGTTCTGAAAATTCCATTATATGGCTACTTCCGATCAGAAATCATACATTTCCCTGGTATCTGTGTGTCTATACTATATGTTTCCTTTCTTTAAATTTTAATAATATTACGTGTTGTTAATACGGAAAGTTGGTACACTATAAACCTGAAATAGTGAAAATGAAGCCAAATTAGTGTAATCGACACCACTGGTAATCATTGACAGATACATTATTCTTCTGATTTAAATTTCACTGGTTTGTGTATGAATCTCACTAAATGCCAAAAATTCCACTACCGTAAGTCACTTGTTCCCAGTTCATTTGCTTGATTCATCAGTCGGTAATGGCTTGCCAACTGAGTTCCATATAATTTTATTTCACTTACTAGTATCACTGATTCGGGCTGAGAATGTATGTAATATACAGCTGAACATATATCGCAATATGAATGATATGTTAACCACATTGCTCCCGGCTTGCAACTGGACTGAGTTTATTAATTGGTGTATCCAACCATATGACGTGGTTGTTTACGCTTAAAAATCAGTAAATAACTATCAGTGTGCCTTTGGAGGTTTGTTTTTGTGATCATCTACCCTTGGGTTGTTTTCAAGCAGCTCGCCATGTGGTCATCAAAAGCACATTCACCTTTATGCCTTGGCATCTACACATCCGGCTACCTCCACGACTTGTTTTGTATAGGGCCGTGGAGGTTGTTGGCAATGTTAGTTCCGCGATGATTTCCTGGGAGAATTTTTGACGTCATTTAATGTGGGTGATCAGTTTCGGTTATTTTCTAAGATCTGTCATTAAATTTTAGTTTACAAGTGATAGTATAACCGCTTTATCTTTTCTGGTTAATTCCAACCACGTTAATTTCAACACACGGTATTTCCACCACATTCTCTTTTGTGTTTGACTTTACCTGGAAAATCGTTAGCATTTGGCGGCAACCTGAATGGAAATATTCTCAAGAGCCAAGACGATTTATGTTACTGGGGAATATTCGCCACCAAATATGGGAAAAGCACTCGAGGCATCGTCTGCCATATTAAAACAAGCCAGTAAGGCATCGACAATAAAAATAAACTCAACACTTCAAGTAGTCTAAGTCTCGAGACAATAAAGAAATTCTTGCTGTGCAAGTTTTAATATTCTTTTTGAATACTAGGAAATATAAGACTAATGAGACAAAAGAGAAACAAGTCTCTGATATGCAGGGGCGTCCTTAACCATTGCGAGGCCCCGGGCGGCAGATCCTTGCCAGGCCTTTGTCCTTTGTGCAAAGTATGTGAATCGAAAGTAGGTATGAGATAAAATAAACAAATGTGGAGTTTTAAAATATTATATAAGAAGATTTATAAAAGTTAAAAAAACAAACATGAAGACGACTAATTATCAATGATGATAAAATAAGGTACATAAATGCCTTAAAATATATACGCAGGGATTTAAAAATGTTGTTTGCGGCTTTTCCTAAGACTAAAATCTTTAACTAGAGCACAATAATCTAACGAATGAGCTACGTCATTTTCAATTGAAAGAATAGCAAGTGCTGAAAGCCGATCTTGTTTCATCGAATTCCTCAAATATATTTTAATAATTTTTAACCTCGAAAAACTCATTTCTGCAGACACAACTGTCACAGGTGTGGTGACAATAATTCTCAAGACTACTTCGATAGTGGGGTACACTTCAGTTAAATTTTTTTCTATTATATATATTAGCACCGAGATTATGTCATCGTATCCTTCATATACACGGATAAACATATTCAGTTCTTCATACAATTCATGTCCATCAATATCAGATGTGAGATTAGAGATATTTGCAAGTCGCTGCATTGCTTCAAAAGTTCACAATTACCAATTTCCTTTAATCTTTTTATGTTATACATGAAACCAAATATGCTCTCATGATGTTTAAGTGCCTCAAATCTAGGTTGGCAGCTTGTGCGCACATTGTCAACAATGACAAAAATAGCTAACTTTTGCGTCGCCTTCTCACGACTTTGAACTTTCTGTCAATATCATTTTCCTCAGCTATTTCTCGCGCTGTTATCAAGGGTGATTGGAAACCATTTTCCCGATAATTATCCAGCCAATGTGTAAATGCGTCTAGGTGTTGTATAGCCGCATCTAGGTGCATTTTTTCGCTCTCCCACATTTTACTTATAACATTTATATTTGTGAGAATGTCATACCATACGATGAGAGAAACTACAAATTCGTAGGTATTTATTTCCTCTTCTATAGAATGACATTCACTAACCAACTGACAATCTGTTGTATTTTCTGCTAAATCCTTCAAAGCATCACATATCTCGCTTAGTCGGTATTTAACGACCTTCACAGATTCTAACCTGCATTCCCATCTAGTTTCAGAAAGTGGTTTTAGCGATAAGGATTTTACATGTGCTTTTAAAATTGCCCACCTCTGACGCGTACAGTGTACAACCTTTGTAGCAAACCAAAAAAAGATTTTGCCTGACCACAAAACGATGCTGCATCTCCTAGAATGAGATTCCAGCTGTGACTCCCACAAGGTAAAAAATAAGCAAGTGGATTAATTTCAAGTATACGTTTCCGGACACCACTTTTTTCTCCACGCATATTGGCTCCATTGTCATACGCTTGGCCTCCGCAGTTTTGCAATTACATACCCAGCTGTTATAGCTCTGTGATTATATAATAAGTCAAACTCTCCGCTGTGGTTTTTTAGACGGCTAAAAAGCCAATATAATGATCTTCAATGTCAGCTGTATTTGTATTAAAAAATATTATAATAATTGACAGTTGCTCAACACGAGAAACGTCACTAGTGCAATCAAGAATAATCGAGTAGTATTTATTCTTTATTATTTTGTCAGCAATTTGAGTCTTCACGTGACTTGCCATTAATTGTATGAGCTCATTTTGAATATTTTTTACAAGATAGTGATCATTAATTGTTTAATTGGATCAAATCGGGCTATTAACTTTACTAAATCTATGAAGTTGCCGCTAGTCTCACTTGAATCTGAGTCAGATATTAATTTCTCTCTATGACCTCTGAAGATCAAATTGTGAGATGCTAAAAAATGTACAATTGCAAGCAGTCTTTCTAAAACATCTCTCCAACGCTGCCTTTCTTGTTCAATTTGAGTCTTGGATATAGAGTCATTAGCGGCACAGTTTTTAAACCGGTTCTCTAAATTTAACCATTTCAACATACAATCTTTGTGCTGTCAGCTAGATTCATGAGACTTTAGGTAATCACCCAAGTGTTGCCAATCACACACTCCGTCACTGGATCTAATTCTTGTATTTCCTAGTCCGAACATTCAACACGGAAAGCAGTAAACGGCATCCTTTGTTTGTGAATAAATCATCCAGCGCCTGTTAAGCTTTTCACCATTAGCTAATATTTTACTGTAATGATATTCGCTGAATCGCCGCCGATTATCATTTATGAGGAAAAAATCAACTTTAACCCGGATTGGACATTTCAACACAATCTCAGTTCGGTCTACATCAGTCATTATTAAGGACCACAAAGCGGGGTCATTTTGAGGATTCAGATTTTCAATTCTGCCAGTCATGGATGTAGACATAGACTCAGGTACGTATTCTTGGCAGGATACTGTTGATGGCGGTGGCGGCGGCGGTGGTGTAATAGACAATGATGTTGTTGACTCATTATTATTCTCGCTATTGTTACTAGGTGGCAGCGACACCCATGACGATGTTGAAGGAATAATTTCAGCTGGGTTAGGGTTAGAGTGCAATAATATGTCACTTTCAGTCAATGAAGGGTCTTTAGAGGTTTCTTGACCATCACTTTTTATATATTTTTATAAAGACCCACGTAGATTTTCTTCTGCCTGCTTTCTTTTGATAGCTCTTTTCCTTTTTGAACTACCCGACTCAAATTTTCTACCGACATCACGATCACGCGAACTCATTTCATAAATCTTGTTTCGCGCATAAAACAAATTTAGAAATAATTTAAAAGTAGTTTTACACAGTTTTTTTTAATAATTCACTCATTTATATCTAAGTACTGTTACTGTTAATAACATAAGATTCACTTAAACTTAATATAATTTAATGTTTATTTACCTACTGAAAGCTAGGTGCCGTTGCCGTACAAACAAACGATTATGTCACGCATACAGCTGCGAGCAAAATGAGCGTAAGCGTAATGTGACAAGAGTTGACGAACGAAATGAAAGACGGGGATTCCCCGAGCGTAAATCGTAAACACGATGGAAGTAACAAAACCGAGCGCTCCAGTGGGTTACCTAATGCACGAGGCGCGAGATTTAAATAGTAAAGAATTTTTCAAGTATGTTTTACAGTCAAATAACAAAAATATTATTATCCACTGATAAATTAATATATTTTAATATATTTTATCTTACTTTTTATACGAATGTAACATTGAATAAATATAAATGAGAAATTTATATTTAGTTACTTATTACTTTACTATGAAATAACCAACTTTATTTTATTATTATTACTAAAAGCGAAGGATAAAATAAAAAGTTATAAATGTAAACTTTTTTCTACTCGAGTTGTTGCTACAGGCCCCCGCAAGAGCGAGGCGCCCTGCTCGCCACCCCCTAAGACCGCCACTGCTGATATGTAACGTTTTTTTATGCTTTAGAAATTAAGAGTTTTGAGGTATGCAGCGGTGTTATTTCCCTCTTATTTGACTCAATTCAGCTGTTTCCAACAAAATCAGTAAGGAACCAAAAACGGCATGTACCGTGATGTTTCCTGTAAGTTTCGCCCTCTTTCTACAAGTACAAATAATGTTCAGACAAATATCTCACTTGGCGTTACCTACCTGTAATACCACAATTACAAATATTAAAAACGCTTCTACACAGCCGTCATTTTTTAAACCAGGCACTGACGCACACACCAGAATGGTTTCTAGTATAATATTTGTTTTGAGACGCATTTCAGTGATTTCTAGCGGTTGAATGAACAACCTCCCACACTGAGTAAAAATATGGTTGTAAGAACTTTGTAGACTGTTAAAATAGGGTCAGTCATGGGTTATAGGTACCATTTAAATATTATTAAGATATAAAGTAATACCAATATAACTGTTTTTTGTATTCTTCCCTATGATCGTATTTGCTACTGTACATATGGTTACTACAGCAAAGCATTGCGCCCCTATTACAAAACAGATACCAAACAACTTCAACAATATTTGAATTGTTCCCACAAAAAACATAATTGTAACAACCTAACAGAATGTTCTGTTTACCGGTACCAAACAGTTCTGTAATTGGGTTTGATGGTATCAGCAACAGAATATTCTGTTATGTTATCACAATGAGATCATTGTGGGAGCAATCGAAACATAGTTGAAGTTTTTCTGGTAAGGTACTATTGGTTTTGTACCAGATACGCAGCGCTCTGCTGTAGCAAATACAACCACACAGAGGAATACAACAGACAATTCCATTTATATTACTTTATATTTTAACCATATTTAAATGGTACCTGTAATTTAAATTTCAGTTATTTGGCGCAACGAAGTGTTTTGTTATACGATAGCACAGCTAGCTCGAGTTCCAAAGGTTGTCAACTCGACGCCAAATGATCGCAATGACTGTGATTTACTAATTCCATCCCTGGCAAATGTTAACGCCAGTATTTGATACGAACATTCCCATTTATCATGCTAATTGGTTTAAGGCACACAGGTTATCTTTGCGTAGATACGTAACTAAGATAAAGTCGGTTCTAATTGAAGTTATGATTGATTTGCATGTATTTTTTGTTGAAGCTTTGAATACTCTTCAACAACTCTTGGATAAATAAAGACCTCTATATACACATGTTAAATGGACATACAAAAAACAGCCACTTTATTTCACAAAGGCATGTAACACAACATATGTGTAAATCAGCACCTTTGCAGAATATATTACCGAAACTAAGATGAAAATGTACGGTAAAGCGACACTGAATTTTAAACCTTAAAAAAATATACATTCAAAATTTGGGCCATTGCACAGTCCTTACCCTACATGAAATAATGGCAGCACATACGCAACACTCCTCGCAATACCGTTTCTCCAAAAAACTAATTTGGTATATTATAATGTTTTCCACGTTGTCATGCTTGAGTGAAACATTTTTTTCCTGTTGTTATAAACACACCTTCCGTACAATAAAGTTTTCATTTCGCAAAAAAAGTTTTTTTTTTCTGCATCTAAATAGATTGAAGTTATATATCAAACGTTTGTGTTGTGCTCAGTGTAGCAAACATGGCTACATTTGTTCTCAAAGACATGATGTTACCATAACAATCTTTTCTGTTTAATGTTTAAGTTTTTGTGAGTCTATTTTCCCATAGTCATACATTTTTCAGAATTAAATATATTAATTGTATTCGCGTATTGAATAGTATGAAGTATATGTATTTGTTTAGTGGCGGTTATGTTTGGTCTTCTATGTATCTTTGCTTGCCACTATATACTGACGTGCCAAAAGTCGTGGGATGTGGTTCTAGTTACGTGTAGGCCCTCCTCTAGCCTAGCTAAGTGCAGCATCTCGTGGCATCGATCCCACAGATGCACGAAACACATGCAGAGAGACGTTGACCCTATACCGTCTGGGTAGCTACCAACAGCTCCCTGCTATTTGTAAGCTCAGGATCTTGGGCATGAGTGGACCTCACCACCACGTCCCACAAATGCTCTATGGGGTAAACGAGATGACCAGAGGTGTCGCTGAATCTTTCCAGAATGCTTCTCGAACTAGTTGTGAACAACATGGGTCCGGCGACACTGTGCACTATCCTGCTGGAATGTCCCGTCCTTGCGGGAGCACGTGAAGCACGCGTGGTTACCCAGCAGTTCAAAGTTGTCAGAGCACAAGCAATGCGGGACTGGGCACTTCCAAGGTGTCGCGGTACAGTGGCGCCACCAACTGTACTCTGTTAACTGTTAATTGAGCACTTTTGAAATCAACTAATGAACATTTTCACTGTCCCTACCTGCATGTTGTATTTTAACGGGCACACTGGCCGGCATTCGAACAGCAAAGTTGGTAACGACGGACGGGAAGTTGTTCCTTGTTTTAACGATGAATGGAAAGTGTCGGTAAAAATTTGTGATGAATAAAATTATTTATTTTTACCTTCCGTTTGTATGCATATAAGTGTCAGAATTAGTCAATTTGCAAAATACATACTTGTCCAATATTTCACAGTTTAATTTGACCAGCGTATGAATAAAGTGATCAGGCAGCAAGGTGAACAATGCAAATTTTTTTATATACGGTGGGATAATACACAATGTTCATACAAGTAGATCTTAAGCAAGGCGTTCAAAAGTGCTCAGTTTACCATGTACAGCCTTTATCAGCTTCGCATAAAACTGTCCCATGACTTTTGTAATTTCAGTTTGAAATGCGTCGGCAAGTGAAGTTTGATGATGGTGTGTGTTTTTTCGCACGCAGGCAAGTACTCGCCGGAGCACGGGGCGAACGGCGTGGGCACGGGGCGCAGCCGCCTGCAGCTGACCCTGGGCCGAGGTGACCTCGGCGCCAAGTACGAGTGCCGCGCCGACAACGCCGCCCTGGACTCGCCCATCACCTCCGTCGTCGAGGTCGAGGTCAATGGTGAGTCTGCCCTGCCTCCGCCACGTCCTTCGCTGCTCAGATCAGAGACTAAAGATGAGCTAGACCGCTTGTTCGTCTCCTGCGCATCTACCATCAATCTCCTACCCCAAAGCAACACAACTGCCAAAGTCAACAATGATCAACGTGTTTGTTTGTATCTTAATTTTTAAATGACAAACACCATTACGTCAATAAATTACTGTTAACAATTTGAATTCAATCAAACTGCATTGCAAATGGATTAGAGGAAGTATAGAAAAAAACCACTTATTTACTAAACAGTGTTATAACCTTAAATCCAATCCACGCAGTTTTTGCTAGTCGTATTGGCAGAAAAGCAGTTCAGTGTTGGGACACGGAGATTGGTTGTGTACAGCCAACGAGATCGGTCTACTTCATCTTTGGTCTATGGCTGATATAATACATTCGTGGTTACTTCCAACTTTTATGAAGCCCCGCTGAAGTTATACTTACAGGCTATTCCTCCATATCATGCATACAAAGCTTGACCAAGTTTACGAAATTAAATTACACCAAAGGGACAACGCACTTCACTTGTGCGCACTCTGTTTAATAGTATTTTGAATGAGGACTGTTTCTAACTAGGCATTGCCAATACATGTATTGCGCCATGGTTTTTATTAATAGTAATTCTAAATGAAAAATTATAATTTAAACATAGCATATAAGTTAATAGTTCAGTTTAACATAAGAATTAGATACGTTCGTATTAACATATGTATTAAATGCTTGTCATATTTGGCACATTCGGGAAACAACCAAACACGTCATAAATAGGGTAATTTTTCAAAGGTTTGTTTTAAAATGTGTGAAGATACTGCGAATAAATTATATCAGTTATATATATATATAAATTTGACGTTGCTTTAATTTACGCTAACAATGACTGGGAATTTTAGAGCAGTATTGGCAGTGTTTTTTTTTTCTTCGTGTCCCTGCCGATATTGTAACTCCTCACTTATCTTACACAATATACCATCTGACACTTAAATCTGTAAACGACAAAATTTTCAGTGGCTTATTCGTTTTTCTTTCCAACCCAAACTTAGTGGTGACACTCACCATTGCAGAAAATTGTGAGAAATTGCTGTGTCTTAGTATTCTGCTTAAGGTGTATTTTTGTTGACAAAAGATATTAGTTGGTTTTTGTTTAAGTCATAAAAGAGCTATAAATTCCATGATACGTATTGAAGGCGTAGAACTTTTAAAAATGTTCAGTTAATCATGAACCAAATGTTACATGAGTTTCACACTTGAAACGAAATACTCTCTACAAAGGGATACATACTCATTTCCTCTGTCGATGGGAGTTAAAGGTAATGTAACGGCAAATAAAATAGCGCGCAGGCGAGCGTTAACTTCTTCGGAACAGGCTCCCGAGCACTCAGTCAGGAAATGCAGCACATGTGACAGCAGACTATATGCATCATTTCGATGTGGAATTAATGACCCTGGTAGGCGAACGACGATCGTATGCTGTAGCTCTCCACATTACCGAGCTGGAAGAAGAGGACGCATAGCGCTGGGTGTGTAGCGCTCGTCGACTGTTTTCCAGAACTAGTGCGGTATGGCCGCAAGGCTAAGAGTGCTACGTAAAAATAACAAAAGTATGGCCTAAAGGCGGTATGTTTGCTTACAGTTCTCCAGAACTATGGCACATGGCACAGTGGTCATCGGTTCCCAAAGAAAATCGAGTTTCGTTGTTGAAGGCAATTTTAAGTCACCAGTCCATAGGATTCAACGGTGCTCTCTATTGACATCACCGCAAATGAAGGAGAAGATTTTTAGCTATCATTGGCAGAATGCATAAATGATGTAGTGATTACACAATATCCTGTGATAGGCGTATTGAAATGCTTCTATATGCTATTCACCGTAAACTGAGCACTTTTAAAAAACCTGCTAAATTTTTTGTTGTATTCATATAGCGTATTCTTCCACCATATGTAAAATTAACATTGCCATGGACCTGATCACTTTATTCAGGCGTCGGTGAAGTAAAACTGTGGAATTATAAGAAAAGTGAATTTTTTACATGGATTCTATTTCTTACACTACTAAACATTAAAAAGAGAGAAAACAAATTAAATTATTTCTGTATTCACAAATGTTTATCTAACAATTCTGATTCAACGTTAAGACATGGAACTAATTTCCCTCAGTCATTACCAACTTTACTGGGCACATACTAGTCAGTATGCCTGTTAAAATATATGCAAGCAGGGGCACTGACATTTTTCAAAGGTTGATTTTAAAAGTGTTCAAATAACCGCGAACAGCCTAGAGTAGAGAAATGTGAAGCAGCGCTACACCTCTGTAACGTGGATAAGGGAACCGCTGGATCAGTTCATGCCTGTTCAACAATAAAACATTCCTCCTTCCTGGTGGTCTGTTTTGGTAGCCCAGAATCGCTCCAACATACATGGGTACCTTCGTGTATCTATTGGCCCTAAGACAATCTGACAGTGAAGTCTGAAGATCTACAATGACGAGAAATTCGGTGCATATTCCACACCGTCTTTCGCAACGCTAAGACCATATATCCTTAATACTTTTGTCAATTGTTCTTACAGCTGTCTCGTACGTCTTCTCGGCGTGCCTTTTGCTCGTCAATTACACCTTACAAGTATCGTACTGTTATACACGACCCCGTTGTGCACAACCTGTGAAGGAGGCCACAGGCAAGTTAACAGAACTAAATAACCATAAGAGCGAGTTGGAATGGAATCTCTAAATGGCAATAATAAAATGCAGAGAACAAAATAATACGTGGGTCCAGCAGACATCAGGACGTTCCAGACAAAATTCAACACACTTTAAGCAGACTCCGCCTCCAGTGCACATCGGGAGCCAATCAGAAATCATTACAACACTCACACATGTGGAGGGGCGCGAAGTGTGGACTGGACTGCGACGACGAGCTGGTGGCGATCTGGACAAAGAGTCCGGAGTGCGAGACCAATGATTTCCTAACTAAATGATTTTCACTCTACTTTAAAATAACCTTTCCTTTTGATCCTTTTTCCCGTTAACCCTATAGCTTCAACTCTTTTATTACATATTACTTCTGTTACAAATGTTAAATAAATACGTTACTTAACATTTTTATATTAACTCCTTCACTTGTCTCAAAGTTCTTTACTACTGCTGCGGATCCCTTTCCTTGTTCTTACTCCAGTGGGAGTTAGAGCATAACAGTACGTGTAACATTTCACGCGCTGTCACGATGACTATGTATGCCACGCGAATAGCGTGTGAGCGCCCTCTCACTACGCGTATACCCCACACCATCTTCCGAAATTCTAACTATTTACAGATCAACCATAATGGTTAGTAAGTAATTTTTTTACAGAATAGGACACATTTTTCATGTTTGTGAGTGTTGTTGCTGAAAATTTAACAATTTTCCAGCCGCAACAATCTTGGTCGTGTTTTACATAAAATTAATGTAATAAATATTGTCATTACATCATGTTTGAGATTCACAAGAAACACATTTCGGTAGCTGAGGCCAGAGTCGTCGTCATCAAAAAGCCTCATAGACTCTGTCCCTAAGGCAATGATTACAGAATGGTAGTAGCTGTTTAACCCTCCTCCCCCCTAAACAGCAGACAAGAAAACGGGATCGTTCACGAGTTATTATGGAGCAGTTAAAAGTGACGGTAAACTTTAATTATTATTAAAAATGTTCAGGTAAACGATTATTCTTCAACGCATAACTTGAATAAGGTAATGAAAACTGTAAATGCATTTTTAATGAATCGTCGTTGTAAGTGATAATATATGACAGTAAACCCGGAAAATATTATCACACTATGCGGACCATTTATAATGAATACAACTGGATCATGACGTGGCGTTGCAGTGATTTAAGTTCCTTTTATATTGTCCATATATTTGCTAAACATGAGTAATCCCTCTTTCACAATTTTTTCATCGTGCTTTCCTTTTGCTTTTAAAGCGGAATATCTCCACAATGCATTTATGTTTTCTGCCCTGACGAAAATATTAAATTACTGGCTTTATCATTAGCTGTTTGGAACACCAAATGTTTGTTAACGGCCTTAGTCAACTACTGTAATTTAATTTATTGACGGCTGACCCTCATACAAATGAAAGTGTTTGAGTCAACAATATATTTGTTACGGTAACACAAACATGCAGTTTTCATTTATTTCACCAAAAAAAAAAAGTAATGGAAAACATGGCTTTGTTTTCGTAACACGTTATTTAAACCATTACATAAAACCCATCTCTCAGGCCTACAAATTTACCTAAAAACGTATCGTCCTCTAGTTATCTACTGTTAAACGAATATTTCGCGAAGACAGACAAATGTGTTTGTCAGTAAACCAACCGTACAGAAAGAATGATAACTCTACAGTATATTTTTAATGCGTACTAAAGCTAACATTTTTTTTGAGAAAACCAAAGGGTTTATTTTTCGAATGGTAAATACGTGGAAATGTGTGTGTATATCTACGGCACAAGATTTTCTACTCCGCTATGCCCAGGAAAGTACATAAATACGTATTTTTAATTTAAAATTAGTGGTAGATGGATAACGTAGAACACCTAATTATTCGCATTTACCTCCAGCATGCATTAGATTATTCATATAGATATTCATTTTAAGTTATTTCAGGTTTTGTGTCGAAGGTTTTATGCAGTTAGCCAAGGGGGTAACACGAGTGAAATCTCAGGTTTATATTTTTCACCAAACATGGACTTGGCCTATAGGAAGACAAATCGCACAAACGCTTTGAAAAAGAAAACCGTTCAATAATTGTGCCACAAAATTAGCTGGTGCTGCTTGAAGTTAGGCAGTAAATATCACAGAAACCTAAAGGTAAATAATCATTTGTCCCTTTTTGATTGGTAACGAGCATTACCAGCTGAAGTTGGGAGGTTTCTTACAGTGCACAGAGAGTAAGTAGGTGCTGCTGGTATAAAAATATATGAAAAACATTAATATCGAGTCCACTGAACATTTTATGTATAGAGCTTGTGATTATATTCAAAACCTGGCAAGCTCTCATTGCACTTGTTTTTAATTTGATAAGTGACGGGGATATATTAACATGAATTTTTCAGAATAGCCTACAGTGACTTGGGGCACATGCCAATTACAATTTATATATCGTTTATGTAAAAACAGGATAAAATAAAATACATGCCACCTTGCAGTCCTACCAGTACTTTGTGGTGGGAAAGACTTGTTCGGCAACTTCTGGGGCGGTTTCACTAACTGGCCATAAATGAAAAGTCAGCCTCTGAAGACAATGGATCGGAAACTGTTGGCAGTAAAGGATCTGCGTCCTAAAATAGTTTCATGAGACGAGACGCGTTATCGCGGGTGTCGAGCCGCACTCCTTCAGCCACTCAATCACTGTGCGTCTTCGGCCGAATGTTATCGTCGAGTGACAAGCGACCTCGGTCTGTCGTAAATTAAAATTTATGGCATCGAGAATCTGCTCCGTAAGTTCGAAACCTTGTGTAATCGACTCCCATAAAGCCAGTTATGTTATCTTCAGACCATTACTTATTTTTTATTGGACCTCTGTGAATCAAGAGTGCCATTTCGCACATGACAACGTGTTACATAAAATAAATTTAAAACGTCTACTGGGTGATCCGTTTTACTCATTCACTCGTGATATTTTCACTACGCGGTACAGTTTATTGGATATTTTATTTCACATTAGCCTTAATAAGCTAGGTTATGCGGAATGTATCATTTCCTGCCTGTCCTGGATTCTATCAAAAATTATATCAAATCACAACAGGAGAACATTTTAAATATTATGCGGGAATACTTATTGGCGGATTGGAAGTACGTGAGTTGGTAATAGTCTAATCAACATTAACGTAAAATGGCCAAGAATGTAGATAGGTTAGGTAGGGCTTAACGTCTCGTCAACAGCGAGGTCATTAGAGAGGCAGCAAGTTGCTTAGAGAAGCAGAAACGGGGAAGGAATCAGCCATACCCTGTTTGAAGGAACTATCCCCAGGATTCGCCGGGAGTGATTTCGCGAATTCATGGGAAACCGAAATTAGGATGGCCGGGCCAGGATTCGAATCCAGGTCCTCCCGAATGCGAGTTTGCTACTGCGCCAAATCGCTCGGTAAAATGACGCAGACTTCGTTGCTTACCGAGGATGCAAATCCAGAACTTCCTGGTCTGAAGGCTACTCGTTAACAATATCGGCGGCAAAGTTTCCCCAGCTGTTTTGCCTGATATACATTTGAGATAAAGCGTAGGGAACGGGCTGTGTGAAGAGCCATTTCTGTCGATTAGGTGCACATGAAGATTATAGGCCTATTCTACTTTGAGGGTTTAGAATGTTGTGACGGTGTTGAGTTTTAGCTGTAGCCAGGAAAATATAACTTGCTGGCTGGGAAGTATAGCGTCTGTGTGCCCGAGGAAGCCTGGATGAACGTGCAGGGTAATTTGGAGCACCTGTGTGCTGCTAATAAAAGTTGGCAAAGCTTGGCCGTGGATTCCTCCCCCCCCCNCCACCTCATAACCTAATTTATCTTTACACAAACCCTAAGCAGGTAGCGCATGTTAGGGCGGGCCTGTGCTCACCTTGGAAAACAGTTTCGAAAACTTGGTGACACCCATTAAATAACAGTATAAAAATGTAGAAACAGAGAAAGGCAATAAACTAGTCGTTTTTGTTATTCCGAGCATCTGACATAGCGACGTAAATTGTATATGAATTGTGTAATAAGAATGACTTTTTTTTTACATAATTTATTGTATGAGTATTTTTAGTTCGAGTAGTTCCGTAAGTTCCCTAATTATTCCGTGGTTTCTCATGTTGGGGAAAAACACATAATAATAGAGCGCCATGTGAGAAGCTGTATTATGTTGAGGTGTTGTCTTTCTCGCTGGGGCGGCAGCATGAAATGGTGGCTAAACCATGATAGTCTGAACTTAATTGTGCAAAGTAAGAGTGGGTCGAATTATAGATTTGTCACGACAGGCTCTGTGAATGACGCATTTCACAGACATTCACGTGAGAAGCATTTGCTGGAAAAAATTAGTGTCGATAAATTTATTGTACGCTATATGAAATAAATACCGAATTAAGGGAAAACAATTGTTTATTATTATTTGGGGAACTCATTATGTATTAGTGCCTCTTAGTTAGAAATAATTATGAGAAAACGGATATTCCAGGAGTTTTATCTGAAATCTGTTGCATCTTTTTATGAAATACATATATGTTGGTCGCTTATTTTAGCTTTGGTAAATCAGTTTTCCCAACTGTTGATGACTGGATGACTGTGACATAAATAATGGAGTGGTCGTGTCATGGTAAGCTTTACAATCATTTAAACCTTTTTACTAAAAAAATATTTTTTTCGCTTAACATCTGGCTCAAACTTTAACACGAATGTAGAAATATCCCTGTTTTCGACTTTAATTGCATCCAGTTTACACATTTAGCTACGTAACATATCCCAATAGGCTTTCTTTCTCTGGCCAGTCGAACCCTGCAAGCCCTAGTCATTCCGTATCATCTGAATTCTGACATCATTCACCAGTCCGATCTCCAGACTGCAGGCACACCATAAATGTGGCCGTTCAGTAAGGGTAGTTTCAGGTGTCTGTTGCTGCTCCTCATTGCTCATGTTTAAGTGTGCCGCCTACCTGGAAGTGCTAGAGCGTTTCAGGTTCCGAAGCAAGCGAACGATAAGAGTCACTCCTATGCGCAGTGCAGTGTTTTCGTGGTCCTGATGTAACTATGACTCTTAAGCGGTGGTCCTATCATTTTATTTCTGAAAAGTCTCCAGCATAACATTTCAGTACATGCTCCTATAACAGTTTCGCATGTTTCCGGCTGATATATTATGAGATAAAGCATTGCGATGAAGTCATTCTTAGCTATGTCGTAGGGCTAGGAAATAGCATTTATGATGTGCATGTTGTATTAAGAGTTTGATTTGTCTCTCTAAAGCAGTGTGTTTTCGTTTCGTATGTCGGTATAAAGGAAACACGATATCGGATATCGTAAAAAAAAAATCTTATTTCAATCAATTTTGCAATGCAATTTAAGCGCCATGTCAGTAGTTCTCTTAATCTGACAGGCAGAGCAAGTGTCGTGGTTGTGGCGTCTAATCGCCCATTATCATCTAGTATGAACGGTCGGCTGGATGCTGATTGTAAACAACACACGCATATAGAACCGTTTTGCACAACAGACCTGCAGCCTTGCTTGGTATGTTTCCTCAAGTGTTATTAAACTTAACTAATTGCGGAGTTTTCCGCTTGCTTATCTCAGACTTGTTCATGCTTCCTTTATGTAGTAATTTTATCGCAAAGATAGAAATTGCAAAACTTGTCTTTTACCGTTATTTTGTTGTCATGAGAATATATATCCTTGCGTATGGTAATTAGTTCCTCCCTGATTTATATTATATGTTATTTACGATAGTACATTGCTTGTAGCGGGCGTAAATAGAATGGTTCCAGAACGGGTTAATTTGTTTTTAGATAATAAACTATACTGACTGGATAAAAAGGTTAGCCTTTTTGCAAGAACGAGGAATCGCTTCACTAGCTATAGCATACTTAGAGTAATTATTAAATTATCTATATTACGTAAGCTCAGCGATATATTAAACTACCATGCTTCCAACGCCAGGCTGCCCTTGTTATGCAAACATAGATCCTTACAGTGGCAGTTAATCTGTTTTATGTTCTACGCAACAGCGTTATAATGCTTGTGGAGCGTCGCTGGAAAAAAAAAAGAATAAACGCGTTTGATGTACTTTCTCGCTGTTGAAACAGTGCTTTATAAATATTTAATGGAGAGTCAAATCCATCGTAATCCCCAGGAAATCAATCTCGAGCCCTCGACGACAGGGGAATTTTCTCTCTTTTACCTCCCATATCTAAATCCGGCCTCTCGTGCGTGCTGTATTGGAAATGCGGGCCATTTCCCGTGTTCCAATCCCGCCAACCTTGCAGACGAAATCTGCTCTCACGGCGAATAAGTTGTGTCAGGAGGGAAGGATGCCAGCCGCTCCCCCAGCGAAGCGATTGCAATTTTTTTTTTTCGTTATGATTTACACAAAACTAGTTATTTCTCTTTTATCTTTGATCGGCGTGGACTTGCAGGGGTCGTCCACATCACAGCGGCTTATTACGAAGCTATTCAAATGCGCCCTGGCGCTCTGCTGCCAGGGTTATCCAAATCTGGAATGGTTTTTAATGTACGTACTTAATACCCTAATATTTGTATTTGAGGTTTTATTTTCCTCCAATTCTAAGTGGAATAGGATGTGTTCCGTGTGATTATCGGTAAACCTTTTCAATGGGCGTAACTCATCCCCGCGGCCTATGTATTGCCCAATCCCCTTGTCGCACCAGCTCACTCGACATTAATCAGCATAATTCATTGGAAACCGTACCGATACAAACATTCCTCTTTTACCGCCCGTGGCTTATCCCGTACCGCACCGTTATTGTTTTGTTCGACAACAGTTACATGCGTGCAAAATGTACATACAACTGCGTACTCGGAGTAATTTGTTTTTGTCAAATCTAAAGCCTCATTTTTGCTAGAATTTTAAGCTGAAATGCATGGTGAAAAAAGGTGGAGCATAAAAATATGCGAATTTTTGTTTAGTCATATGAATATAAATCTCTTCAGAAATCGTTTGTTAAAGCGAGCCAAAATATGCAGCATGTTCCTCTTAAACACAAAAATGTTTATCTGTTATTGAGTAGCAAACATGTTTTTCAAGTTACACTGTTATAAGTGTTTACTCAGGCAATTGTTTTGTTATTTAAATGGCAAATTGTACGAAATGTTAAAAATAAAAACATCTTATGGTTTTCCAAGGATTCCATCGGTACAAAGTAACAATGGAATATTCAAAATTACCTGCACACAATAAAAATGATTTGAGGACATCGTGAATTATAAGGTACAGAAAAATCGAGGTTGACTGTATAAAAACAAATACGCAACTGAGTACGTTGAGAACATTGTAAAACTTTTAACTTAAAACAAATAATTATCAGAAACGATACTCAGCGATATTTAATAACCGTTTGTACGTTAGAAAAAACTTTTTTTCATAATTTTTCTAGTTTTGAGTAAGGTGTTACGTCCATTGCTTCTATAATAAATTATTATGCTTTAGCCACTTTTACCGAAGACGACAGCTGGAATGCAGTTTATAGCAACTTCATACCAGCGAAAGTGTATTATGTGAACGAGAGAAATGCCTTGCTTACATTTAGAATCGAGCATTGGCTAAATGAATTGTGGGGCTTCGCGTAAATTTACTCGTATGAGAGAATATACTTAATTTATATTTATTAAAAATAAAGAAAATATAATTTTATATATGACGTCATATATATATATATAACGAGTATCTGTTATAAATACATAATTTGCACAAACATGGAATGTACATGTACGTTTAAGTTCACGCAAGGTTAGGAGTAACCGACGACGTTGGAGAAGTATCGTAAATAAACGAATTTCTAGGTGTAATTATTCATGGCTGGCGGTGACATGTTTTATAGGTTAAATAAAGGAAGGTGAAGAGAAAAAATTAAGTTTGAATAAATAAGTCACTAAGCAATCGATGCCAGCTTATTTCATTTCAAATAAAAATACACGTCACCAAAATTTGTTATTAAATGCCTTGTTTGACTGAAATATAGGCATAATAATCTTCCTTGTGAATTTGAACTCCTCTGGCTGGTACACAGGAAATACAATAAAACATGTATTCAATACTATTTATTTCGAGACTGCGTACGAACAATGGCAAATACTACTTCCACGAACATAATTTCAGAACATAATTGCTCTGTGTCCTGAGCTAGCATCTAGTAGGTCCCGCTTCCTCATTACCCACCTTGAGCAAGGCTATAAGCAAATTATGGCGACACTTCAGAGTGTGTTTCTTCACAAATAGTCTATAAAAAAGTACACTTAAGCTTTATTTATAACTAAAACTGTTGCGACTACAGTTATCCCTATATACCTGAAGCAACCGTACACACAATTAAAAAAAAATTTTATATAAATTATTTTTAGTTCTTGTTCATTTATATCGCATTTCTTTGCAATGAGAAAACGTATAGATTATAATTGTGCACAGTGCTGATGATTTATTCATTAACACGTCCCTAAGACATTTTATTATTGATGTACGATTCCACAAATCTCCAATGATAATATTTTATACTTAGTATATGTTAAAGCCCTTTCCTTGCAGAGTAGAAATAGGCTTAGTAAATTACACATCTAAACACTCATAAGTTACAACAGAAAAACTTAAACTTTAGAGTCATTAGTTGGTGGTGTTTAATTTCAAATAATTAGATACTCTTACAATATTTCACTGCCCTGTCAATTTAATAGCATATAAGAGTCTAAGTTAATTTTGTACATTTTTAGCGTATTGCATTCATTTCATTGTTTGTATGAAATAATAGGCTTGAATAAGTATGCCAATGGAGGGAAATTGCTTTTCGAAAATGCATGAAACTAGATACGAAAAATTTTAGTTTACATATTTTCCCGACATATGTAAAAATTGAATCAAATCAAAACGTTAAGATACAACTTAAAATAATTGTTAATATTATTAGAGTTTCATAGAGAATATTTCGTGAAAATGTTATGTGTTTCGCACGTCTTTCTAGCTTAATTTTGAAATAAAATTTTAATTAAAAATAGCCAGAAGTTAAACCTTTATTGCGAAAGCATAGGAATTCAAATAAATTGCATCATGCCACTTCTGTGAATTCCATAGACACTTTTAATGAAACCAACTTTGCGTAAAAATAACTTTTTGAAAACTTTACAATTCAATATTCAGTGTAAAAAATTTCATATGTACGCCCAGAAACGCACAATGAATGTAACATGAAAAAAAAAAGTGGCATTTTGTTAAGTTATCGTCTATAACTATCGCGAAAACGTAAAATATCATCAAAAATCTAGGAATAAATTGGTTCTTGAAAAGGCTCTAAGCTATTTGGCTTGTTCGAAGCAGATAAGTTAGATGATTCTGAGGTTGGAAATTATTTGTGGGTCAAGTTCATCGCTTCAACTTGAAAACACTTAATAGTCATGCAGTATATCAGTTGAGTATTGTACAAAACGTGGTAATTGAATATTTGAACTTAACTTTTTGCCAATAATAAAGCTGTGTTACCCGTCTCTATGCTGACGTAAAATTATGTGATATTACATATGCAGTTAAATGTAAGCCATTGCAGCATACACAGCAGTCGTAGAATCGTCGAAACAGTATTTAAAAAACTCTATGTGACAACCTTGTAATTTACTCAATTAGTAATAAAAATGTCTTCTACAGAATTTATTCAGTAATTTTAAGTTTTCCAATGGAAAGAGAATGTCAAAATACATGACGTCCAGCCAACTTCAAACTAGCCACGGGGCCAATATTGCCAATTTAACCTCGTAATTGTTGCTCATTCCGTCATCATTTTTAAAGATTTATTTGTGCTTTTAAATTTATACATTCTAAAATAACGATTCAATGACAAATAATGAATTTCAAAATACTTACCTGTTCATAATACACGAAACCATTTCTAAAACAACCACCTTCTACCGCAGCGAAAATTAATAATCATTAAACACATACAAAAATACTCTTGGGGTATATAAGTATTTTCATACTATTGAATAATGGGAACTGTATTATTAAGCATGGTTTTTTAACGGGCGGTATCACAAATGTACTTAATTTAGCTTGCATGCGCAATTTTGTGCGTGTAAGATGTGTAAATAAGTAAGAGATACGCAGAATTAATTTAGTATAGTCGTCCTGTTAAAGACATTCTGGGGATAATCTATGATTACTGCGAACTAAAATGCTATATTGTTAAACAAAATATGTTTCATTGTGTCGATAACAACCAATTGTTGTGTTAGTTTATTCTTAGCATAGAGGTGGTAAGAAATAAACGATATATTGATATAATGCGTTTTTAAAGCTTGGTACTGAATGATTATGAAAATGTAGATTGTTATACCTACCGGTAATCGACACGAAATATTTTTAATTTTTTATAGAAATGCTATTAATAACTTATTTATAACAATTATTTTATGTGTATTTATATTCGTCGAAGGTCACTCATGGTTTACGCTTTTGACAACAAACGATGAAAGGAGATGAATGCTTGACTGAAAGGACAAACACGAAACTATACCTACACCTTACACGGGTCTCAATTTCACGACCCCTCGCACACTTAGTCGATGAGCAACCAAATACGCTACAGCCACAGAGTAGATAAGTACATAGATACGAAATGGGGTAGCGATACCTTTGATGTTGGTGCACCCCTTCTCTGATCGGTTCAGTGAGGTTCGTGGAACCAGCCTTGTGTCTGATTGGCTACCACGTACTGCGAAAGGCTCCCTATTGGACGGGATGCTGGCTGGCGAGCAGGTTAACAGGAGCTGATTGGCGAACGGCACACGTTCCAAAATTTGACTGGCTTGTGACGCCATTTTGCTGGCGTGTGCAGCTGTATTTGAGTTGAGAGATTTGGGCGGCTCTTAACAACGAGGTTTTGAGAGTTGGTGAAGGTGAAATGAGGTGAGAATGAAGAAGCGCTGGAATGCAAGGGTGGGGGAAACGACAGATCCCTGAGAAAACCCGCCGGCCAGTGGCATCGTCCGGCACGACTCCCACTTGCAAAAATCCAGGATTGACCGCTCCGGGGATTGAACCCGGTCCGTCTTTGTGGGAGACGAACAGTCCAGCCGCTCAGCCACCGCGGCCCCGAGTGCAGCTAGAGTTCGTTGTATAAGCGCCTGTTTCACCTCTGTATTCTTTGGAACTCTATGATACAGTGGTCGGCAGTGAACAGATCTATTCTGACGTTCATATGTAACATTTGAAAACGTGTAGGTACAGGTAACCGCAGCGATTACGTCTCTTGCTGGGTGTCTAATGAAGGAAAATGCTAAGATATTCCATAAATGTTATGTAACGTTCTTGTCTATACTTATTTTTATTTGCAATATTGTAAACCAATACTAGAAATAGATATCGCCAGGCGTGCGGAAAATCGCTAAGCATTCTGCGCAAGCATAGGTTTAGACCAAAGGTAAATCACCAAATTGTGTATCCCATAACTAAGGAATATTGAAAAGGTATTAACCAGTATCATAACGTATCTGGAATACAGATAAATCTGAGATACGTCAAAAGCGGCGCAAAGACTCCTATAAAAACAGTTAAGAGTATTTCCCTAAACCAAAAGCGTGTGTGGTTCGATGCTTTACTAGATTATATTCGTATCCCTCACATCTCGAGTTTCGAATTCATTTAAGGTAAAACTTGGCCTTGACATGCACGGGATTACTAATGGTGGTTTTTCATTGACCCTTTCTGCTACTCATAAGAATGTAATGTATGATCCTGTACTGTATATAATTTTCGTCTGACGTTATGTTACTAAATGACAGAACTTCACACAGGTGTATAAATTTTTAATGAGCAAAATGTCATTCGTTTACGATTACGCGGATCTTTAAATAATGTATTCTTATCACGGGAAAATCTCTTTGCTAACTTCGCACTAAGTCTTCTTTACAGGTGGCTACTTTCCAGTGTAGCCAGCGTGAAGTACCATGTTGTTAGGGAGCGTACGAAGATATATTTGTGCAGAAACCTTGGCAAATCTTAGGTAATCAGCAATTTACATGCCATATAGAAATACTGTGCAAAAATATTTTCGTACAATTTTTGTTCGTTATGTAGGGGGAATATTTGCAGAAGGAAATGCAAATGAGTAGATGGTTGGACAAGTAATTCACTGAGTAAAAATCAATTAAGTTTATCACATACCACTCACAGCAAACCAAACCACACCGCATGTGTTCCGACATCACGCAATCGTCCTAACATGTCCTTATTAGAAAGTATGGCCTCCCTGGCATAGTCAAGACGTCCTTTTTGATGAACGGTGTCCTACTCCTCAAAGACGGTCTGAATGACCACTATGAGAGTTTGAACGACTCGCAGTCGAACGTTTTAACATCGCCTAAGCATGTTCCAGCAGTTCATTTCGGGTGGCCTGGCTGGCCAAGGCATGCTTATCGCTTGCTGCAAGAAGTTCTGCACGACCCGTGCTCTATGTGGAAGAGCATTATCGTCAACGAGGATGATACAGTGAGCTCTAAAAACCCATTCCGCATACCGCAGACCTCATAGTGAACTCTCGAAGGGAAAGAAAGGCGTACTTCGACCAAGAAACATTCCACCTAAGAAAAGTCACTGCCACCATGCGGATGGAAGTCGCAGATATGCCGCTGCTTTGATTCTGGACCACTTTTGCGCACGGCACTCACGTATCGCCAATCAGGATGCATACACATACGGCTGTGAGCACCACAGGCATCCACGCAGCAAGCTTTAAATTTGAGGCTCAGCCTACGTGGAGTTTTTTCCAGCGTTAGAGGCTTAGAAGCACGGAAGCGATAAGGGCGACGCTGTCACGCGCATTAAGTGCCCCATCGCCGCTAAGCGCAAGGCTCTGACTGGCGTGCGGTGTTGTCGTCGCACTGCGTGTACCTATGGAACTTTCAGCGGTGACCGTATTATTTAGTTGGTGATAGATCTGTACGAAGGTTTAGTGCAGGGCTCTTGAGTAGTTTTGTATGTGTCTGATGCGTATATTTCGAGAGCGCTTTGAAAAATCCGTTTTAAAAAGCCGTTTCTAACGTGTGTGACATTTTGAAAGCACTCAAAAGCTCTCGTCTGAAGTGCGTGTTCCTTTCGTATATCAGCACATTGTACGCGCTTTTAATAGTTTCGCGAGAAAAAAAGTGGATTTCAAACACGCACGCTGCAACGTAGTTCAAGCAGCAGGTAGGCGGGAGCCTTAAGTGAACTACACCACGCTTGCCGCTCTGTTCGGTTACTTCAGGTTAGAAGACACATCAGGGGCATGTGAGCATGATTACGGTCCAAGTGGATCATTTTCGTCGATACCTGCACTCCAGTAGCTCGTTGAAGGTCTCGCCGCTGTCAGTTGCTGTGGGAACTGGGTGCCTCCCAGCGCTGACCACTACAAACTGTCTTAGCGCCACTGCAGCAGCCCGACGACGACTGCTCTATACTCCGCGGAGTGTGTTCCCCGGTATTTCTTACGTACACAACTAACATACGTTTCTTAACGCTCAGTCATCTCTCTCTCTCTCTCTCTCTCTCTCTCTCTCTGTCAGTATCCCACCTCGAACAGAATCAAGGCAAGTCACCAAAGTGATCGCTCTATTATTAAGGCGTAGGCCGTATTTCAACTAAGTAATTCACTGCCATCGTAACGTTCTTGAATGCAGGTTCTTCAGAAAGATACAGGTTAGTAATTTAGGCAATTACTGCACTTCAGAATGACATAAAGTTTGCAGGTGGATTGAACAGTTGTGCACTCGAAGTTTTATAATTGTAGAATGCATCGTTTTATGAACTTCGCGTCGAGATGATATTTATTGGCATTATAAATTTACAAATGATCATAACAGTTTGTTCGGCTCGTTACAAAAATAACTGGGCTGGGGAAATGCACATAGCATTGTGATCGCATGAGTTTATCTTTCTTGGGAAAATAATGTACAAGGCACGGGAGTTTTTTTACACCCAACATAACGTTGAAGGATAACATTTTCCCCCAATTCTGTGGTTATTAATCAATAGTACTCCATTCGTAAAAACATGCACTCACTTTAAGTTAATTAATAGTCACAGAGTGTAATACCGGTAGTTTATTACTTTGACTTCACGACTTAAAGTGATTCCTGGCCATTGCAATATTCTACATGCACTACAAATACGTCTCTTGTAACTTTACGAAGAATACTTTTGCAAAGGTTATTACTGTATTTGACATTTTTTTTGTAAATGTACGAAGAATTTCTCAGTAAATTTTACAAAAAATTTTATAGTGTACTTTAGCTCACAGACATGCACATCGAAAGAACATTTATTTGGTCAATAACGTTAATAGTCCGTGCAATATTCTTCTACGTGTTACCCATACGATAGTCCTTTCAATCAGTAGGCATAACCCGGCGCACAAGTGATATTGCGGCAGCGCAATGCCGCTGCTTCGCCTGTTTAGTGCGGGGTACACAAGGAAGCTGGCCGCTGTACTGCGCCAAGTCGAAGCGCAAGCAAACTAATCACACTGATTCTCCTGTTAGGGGGACAGATTAGCATACAGATTTGTACACTCGAATCACTATTGAAACTTGAATACATTTTGTAGACATGAAACCAGCCATATGAAGAAATTTTAACTCATGCTAATGACAATCCCATTATATTTGGCTTGTACGGGAAGAAGCATTTTTTTTTCAACGAATCATTGAAATAACGCAAGTTCACAAAATTACTTCAAGTTCTTTATTTCTCGTAACAATTAAATAGGTTTAATAATATGCAGTTGGTATGGCACAAAATATTCTTGCAAATCGAACAAATTTTAACTGTACTTTACAATTCCGTGACACTTTTCTGAAGTTACCCGCCAAAAGTCTATCAAGGCCATAGAAAATACTTTTTCAATTATTTATATTCTAAAATACATTACAATAAATTACCGATTTAACTAATGAGCCTACTCTCCTCTACTTGGATGAAAATAATTTTTATGAATATTTTAGAATGGTAGCTGGGCCTTGATGTCTTGTAGATAGCGATATCATTAGAGATGGAACAAGAAACAAATGCAGTACTAGTGAGACAATTTGGTACAAATACATACGTGCATTACCCGGGTTTCGAACTCAGAACGCCTATCGTACCGTAAGCTGGTGTGCAACCAACTACATTTAGGAGCATCAATTTTAGTTGTGGTCAGTTTAATATTTTTGTAATATTTGCAGGGATGTCATTTTGAAAACAGGTGTGTGCTTTACTCAAAACGTTACGTTTTCATATCCTAGCGTAGCAATACACTCTATATTCTAATCAGTGGATAAACACTTATTCGCCGTGAAATGGAATAGAATCAGCGAAAATGGCTCCACTTATAATCGGTGGAGAACCACTGGTTGTTCCAGTGAAACAATTTCGCTTGTTGAATAAGTGACGGCCAACTTCGTGAAGAGAATTAAATATTGTTTCGTTAAATTTAGCCAAATAATTACGAAAAACAAACATATTTCCGATAGTCACAATTTATATTGTGCAATTAAACGTAATTAAAAACCAAGTTAATAAACTTCGCAGTGTAGAGGATTTGAACCCACAGCATCCCACGCCTTGACCTTTACCTTACCAATTGAGCTACCAAGCCAAAACTGATTGAGTGAGAGGTACAATATATACCGTATTTTATGCTTTATTACAGAAAATATGTAGCTTTAAATTGTATTTCCTTTCTTTTAGTTTTTTTTAAATTGAATTGATATCATTAGGAATTTTAAAACAAATAGTACGTATGAATAATCTCACTTCACCACATTTAACACAGTTTAAACATTTCAAGCCTAGCGCTATGAAGGTTACACGAATACGAAATGAAAGACGTAAAAACGAAATGAAGGCTGAATGTTCATGGTGTCTCGTAATGGTATTATAAAAGAAGAAAAACACATAAAAAATATAATTTTTTTTATGGATTTTAATAGTTTATGCGTTGTTATTTCATTTGATGTTTAACTGATCCATATTTCAAAAAACCAATCACTGATAAACAACGAATGAAATGGCTGGTAAATCAGTGGAGAATGTCACTGAATCAATAGCCTAAGTGAAGTAAAACTGTCATTTATTCACTAATTCATCGGTTAAATTAACTGAAGTGACTGGTGAATACGTCAGGTGCTGTTAACTAATGTCAACAGTGAAATTTTCACTGACTCAAATTTAGATTGTTCTTGTGTGCAAAATTTGGTAGAAATAAGTTGACTGGTTTCCCAGATATGGCATACAATCTTATTTTCTTATTTGGCAGTATTGTAAAAAAAAAGGCCCGAAAAGAGGATCTCTATTAGCATATCTGATGGCTACAATAAGCACTGTAAGAATTCAAAGTTTGGTTTAATTTGGTCAAATTGTTTAATAGATATGATAAACTTATCTAAGTATATTATATTGCGCTATTGAAAAAAGTCTCATCCACTTAAATCATGTAACTTTAAATGGCCTACTCTAAAACTACTTGCGTGCAAAAAATTTCGTAGCTATCGGTTTGTTGTTTCCCGATATAACTTTAAGCGGTGAAGTGATCATTACTCAATTGGTGGAAAGTTTGTAGCAAGATTCGCTGCGTGTCCCTCGTGTATTTTTGAATGCATCTGACCAGAATATTTTTGGATATAGCGCTTCGGTAAAGTCGTTTTTAATTCTGCAGGAGTGCTCCAGCATTGTGTATCTAATGCACATGGTGTTTTGAAAGTAATCACCTGGCATAGACTGAAGTGTTTGATATTTTCGTTATATCAGCACATTGCCGGCATGTTTTATAGTTTCGTAAACTTCAACCTAAGGCTATTCGCTCATGTTCGTGTTTTTTCGTATATTTAAGATTTACAGAGTAACCGATTCCTGACTTCTTACCTTTTCATACCAAGAGAGATGGCGCAGTTGGAAAATTTCGAACTCTCATTCCGGAAAACGTGGGTTCAAATCCCGTTCCGGCCATCCTGATTTTGGTTTTCCGAAATCACTCGAAGCTAATGCCAGAACGTTAACTTACTACAGGCCATGGTAGATTCCTTCCCCGCTTCTGCTCGTCTAGGAAACTTGCTCTGTCTCTAATGAAGTCACTGTCAATAAGACGTTAATCCCTACCTGCCTGCCTGCCTACCTTGGCTTTCCATGCTATTGATGTGCTTTGGCGGATAACTTGAGGTTAGCAATGAAAGCTCGACGCAACACACGGTAGTGTCGCCTCTCTACTCAGCTGCTGTCGTGACCGCGATACTAACGCCCCCTTTGTCGGCGAGCGTGCGACCTGTCCGACACGACAGCCGCGCTGCCCTGCGTCCTCTGTCACCTCCTAGCGCTAAGGCCCGACATCCCCATTGTCGGGAACGTGCGAGGGATAGTCACCGGTCAGGCACGGATATAGGGGCTCGCTCCTTCCACCTCCCCCCCCCCTCCTAGGATGCAGAGGGAAGTTACAGTCTATTCGCGGTATCTTAATTCTTTTTGAATCAAACCTTTGAAAAATCTCCCCATGTATGGCGCCTTGGTTGTTTCCTTAACAATTACAAGCGTTTTATACTTATATTATTAACATAAAACTATCTAATTTTTCGTTAAATTAAATATTTACTTATATTTTACCTCTAAATTATTAATTTTAATTTATAACAAATTGATTGGAAAGGGTTTATTAACGTCCCCCAATGCCATGCCGAAAGGCTTATCAGAGCACGGCTTACAAACTAACTTGTGATCTAACTGAAACTAACACCTATGCCTTGCCTAGTATTCGAACCCAGAATCTCCCGTACCGCAGCCCGGCGGTGCACCAACCGACTGCGCCACGGGAGGTCGGCATGTTCATAATTCATATGAATAAGAACAGATATATAAAAAGTGTGTTGGCAATGCCTCGTAATAAATAGTTCTCATGCAAAATATTATTGAACTGAGTGCGCATAAATGTGGTGCGTTGTCCCTTTTGTGTAATAAGACTTAGTTAAAGCTTTGTTTGCAGTAGGCGGAGGAATAGCCTGAAAGTAGAACTTTAGCAGGGCTTCTGGAAAGTCAAAAGTATCCACGAATGGTCTATCCTAATATTGCTGGATAGAAACCAACGCAGTTTACGTGTGGTTTTTGCATTTTATAGTTGTGCCTAGAGTGATTTAGAATATGCGAGACATTTTTATAAAACGTGCTCTACTGGTTGTTGTTCATTATGAATCAACTTAAGAATTGAGCCCAAAATCATTAAAAATAATTCCGAAGCCTCGTTTTTATTATAGTCGCACACTAGTTCAAAGTTATGATTACGATTCCACTGCATATGAAAGTAGTTATTATCATTTAAATATAGTCAACACTTTATCAACAAATTCAAGAGGCCTGTAATATATATATATACATATATCATTTTAACTACTTCTTTGAACTAAGGTAATTTCAGAGTGAGCAAAGAAACGTTCGCGTACTGAACTGTCGTTGTTAATTACAAACTTTGAAAAAAAATCAATACGTTGTTCTTGTTCTGTTTGTACAATTATACTTCATCCCAAATTAATACAAGTGTTAAAAAAAGTAATAATTTTCGTAAGTTAGTGTCACACGCAAAATTGGCGAACTGAATACGAATTTGTTATGCGAATAATATGCCATCACTTTCACTAGCCACAATGACAAGTTAATACTCAGCACGCATCTTCTTCTCTCTGCCCCAGTCAACAAGGAAGGACACCCAGCGCAACTTGTTCTTAACCCTCTTCATTGTTACTGCGACGGGATTGTACAGTATTGCTGCAATCGCGAGAGCGGCTACCACCATACTGCAGTTGGTCAACTCTTAAAATAATACTTTGTTCCTTGATACGAATCAGTTATTACGCCACTTGTAATGGTAAGAAAATTATTCTGTAATTTTTTTTGTATCATTAAAGCCCATGGAAAGGTCTCACTCACTGTGAGTGAATTTCCGAAATATAAATTCAAGAACAGAATGGACTACTTAATACACTTCGATGTGATTTGTTTTGTAGGCTATATAATTGGGTTTTCATAACAATCACATAGCCTACATAATTAGTTGATTTAATGTACAGTTCTTGAAAAAAGAGTGGTTGACAATTTTAGAATACTAGTTTATAAACAATAAAATCAGTACACATGGAAAAATTATTGTTTCAAATATATAAACTGTTACTTTGAATAACTCTATAATAATATATATTAAAAATAATACTACATTTTAACATAATTTCATTTTCTTTAAATGATCGTATTAGATAATTTTTTTAAAAAATTCATTTTTCCTTTGAGATTAATACATTTCGAAATCGTAGAGTTGTAAAACATATTACAGTGAAACTTCGTTGGTAAAAATCTCTTTAATACAAAGTTCCCATTAATACTAAATTGTTTCTTTCTCTGCGAGTGACATATGGAATTTAATGTTACACATGTTAATTCAAACCTCATTATCACAAACTGCAAATATTCATGTTCCTTGGGGTTTGTTTTATATAGGTTTCACAGTATTTTGTTAATGTTAAGTAAATTATTTTGGCATATTTAATGATTTTGTAAAGTATAACCTTAACTTATCGCATTAATTTGGTAATTTTTAAACCGAAAACTATAGACTGTATCACATATTACTTTATATGATAGTTACTAGCGTTCAAATACCTTGTCAATACATCTAACGCCATTTAAAAAGAAATTTAGTACTTCAAATTCTGTTCTTGATTTTATTATTCGGGTATTCGTTCACTGCGAGACCTTTCCATAGTCTTTAGAAATGCTTCTATCAAGGGAATTCATACTAAGATACACATACAACATAAAGGAATCAATTTCAGAGAGAAATAATTTAAGCATTAATAATTAATTCAAGCGATAAGACATAGACACATTTTATGATTTACCTTAATCCGGTGTTCATGTTATAGAATATAAAGTTATAGACAAAGATATTTTTAAATATTTATTTAAGAAGTGTTTAAACGTGACAAAGGTATAGATAGCTCTAATGGCTGCCATTATCAAATTTCTCAGATAGAAGCACTTGCACTTTCAGTATCAAGTAATTGTTGTATGTGTGCATTATCTGCGAACGGGTAGGATGGACACTGCTTCAACAAGTGCGGCAAATGATCATGCTTTAACAATGACGTAAATATAGTTCCAATGTTAATTGCATCACGTAGATTGGTAGAACAGAACGATGTGAAGGTACTTCCCAGATAGCTATTTTATACAGTTTGATTTAAAGCAAAAAAAAATTTTATGAATACTTAAACCGTGGTTTAGAATCCGAAAATATCTGTATCCTTCTTTCTCAACACAACATTACGTTTCATTTATAAATAATGTAGTTAATTTATCAGACATCAAGCATGGCGCGCGACAACACAGTACGCTCACTGCAGTCGCCGTCATTACAATTGCGTTATTCTTGTGAATGTAATACCTATTCCATATTTTAATTTCCTACTTTGAATCCTATCAATCGCAAACATTAACACAGATGATAATAATTATACGAAAATAAATAAAACGTACAAAAAATAATTTTTTACATCCTACAGTCGCTTTGACGATCACGACTGTGCAATATGAGACACATTCTTACTTTTGTAATTTTACACCTCGTATTTCAGGTTACACAAAACAATGGGAATTTAAGTAATCGAGTAGCATATCGGTATCTACTCGTGGCAGATTGTTCGACTGCGCCTTCACAAAGTTGCCTTCAATGTTAGTGCTGCGTGTTTGCAACGTGCCAGAGCCGGCCACCGGCGTATGACTAGTGACGTCAAACCAATGAGAGAGCGTGGCGCATACACGTGACAGCGGCCGCGAAAGTTACTGTTTTAATACTAAAATAACTTTGTCAAAACCAATTTTTATGCAAAAAAACGGCGAATTTTTATTTTTATTCGCATATACGAGTACAAATGTGTTTGTATCATTTTCAACAATATTGGCGAGATTTGCATGTTGCCCATTACTCCACCATAATGACTCCAAAACTCCCGTTTCCTTTTCGTGTGACTTGTTGGCGTTCATCCGGATTGGTATTTCAAAGTCTGGGTTACAATCCACCTAAGCTCTTCTCGAACCGGAGGTATAGTAGTGCGAATACTCACATCCCACCAAGGTGAACCGGACTCGGTTCTCGGCGGGGTTGCCCGGATTCTCACACGCGTAAAACGTGGCCGACGTTTCCGTCTGCCGTCTGGTTTCTTCTCGGGGCAGTCACCCTTCCTGCGCTTATGCAATCCGCCGTCATTTAATATCCTCTTCGGAGCTTAATAGCTCGTTGGTAAGCCGCAATAAAAACTTCTCTCTCTCTCTCTCTCTTTCTCTCTCTCTCTCTCTCTCTCTCTCTCTCTCTCTTTTACAAGACACAGCATAGTGGGATTAGTGATAATAAAACGAGACGTGCCAGGAACAATGTTACTGCGCCTAATAAAGCTAGCGTTGAGTTAAAAGTAACGTATTTAAATTTTTAATTTTCTCCAACAGTTTCACTTGATATACGTAGGTGGTTCGCGGTGAAGTTAGCCTTTCTGAAAGCCCTGCTTAAGATCTCCTTTTCTCCTCATGTTGTTTGCTTCCGCCGTATGTAAAATTTACATTGTCACGGGTCTACTCACAATATTAATGCATCAGTCAAGTGAAAACGTGAAAATTTTAGGAACCTAAGTACTTTACTAATGTGCCCATTCGTACTTTAACATATATAAAGCACGAAAACACATACTTGATTTGCCAGAAATGTAATAATTACACTCACAATACAACGTCAAGACATTAAAGTATTCTACCTAAATCGCTGCCAACTTAACTGGGAGATTGCATATCAATGTGTACGGTATCATAAATGCAGTTAACGTGCAGTAATTTTATTATTTTTTTTTCAAATATTTGTTTTAAAAATGCGTACTTACCGTGAATGCTTCTGCATGCATGGATAGGAGTCGAAATATTCTTAAAAATAATATTTCTTTCTTTCGGTGGAAGTGGGGCCGCGGTTAGCGTAGCGGGTGAACTGGGTTCGATTCCCGGCGGGTTACTGCGATTCTCGCGCGAGGGAATCGTGCTGGACGATGCCGCTGGTAGGCGGGTTTTCTCGGGGCTCTTCCGTTTCCCTCGCCCTTGCATTCCGGCGCCGCTTCATGTACACCTTGCTTCATCCTCAAGACCTCGGTCTCACACGCCATATTGAATTACTGGTGTCTAGCTTCTTTTGGTTGTGTAAGAAAACTTAGTTTGAAACTGCATATATACCTCTCTGATATTATGCGTCACGCTGTATTACAAACATAAATCCAGATTTTTGTTAAATAACAATGACGTAATAAGTGCAGCATCTTTTTTAATTCATCAGTATATTCTTTCCTTTTTAAATTTACCATGGATAATATTTGGCGACTACATTTGAAGCCTTTTGTAAAATGTGAACGCACTGTAATACGAAATATTTAGTTATTTCATCAGAAATATTATGGAACATAAATGGAACTAAGTTTTAAATAAACACGAATATTTACTAAAATTTTCGCGTAATGCTGTTTTAGCATCGGTAAACATTTTCTATTTATTCGTGCTTAATTGTATTATTACTGTTTCTCAATATAAAATGAAGAAAATTACAAATATCCTCAGTACCACACTCCAGCCTCCCCCTCCCCTCCCCTAACCTCCTCACCCTTCCCACCTCCCCATCACTCCTCACCCTCTCTCGTTCTCTCTCTCTCTCCCTCCCTTGTTCTCTCTCTCTCTCTCCCTCGTTGTCTCTCTCTCTCCCTCCCTCGCGCGCGCTCTCTCTCTCTGTTTGGCTAACATTTTTACCTTGTAGGTGACCTTCCATAGAAAATTGCACACGACCATTTACGAAAACATCCATTAAAACGGCCAGCAGATAGTCAAATATTCCATAGAAGCATCCACGCAAGCGCAAGCTTGCATGGATTCTTTCAAAAAATCTTTCTTCGGGGCACATGGACCTAAGAAAGCAGACTTTTCCAAAAGCAGGCAGTAAATGTTGACGTAACGATACACGTGACGTCAAAAGCAGCGGCGGGGAGCAGCAAGAGTAACAAACCAGGCGAAGGGTGAAGGTATTGCAAAGTGTCGGGGAAGATGCACCCTCGTGCTCACGAACAAGGGCATTATTCTGCACGTGTGGGAAGGTGCCAGATGGCGTCGGGCAGGAGGAGGTGAAGCCCGTTCTTATGTTGACGACGAGGTTGAAGAGGGCTGTCGTCACCTTCGGGGAAGATAGCGGAGTGGTACTGCACGACTCGCTCCGATTCTTTCCGCTTGGACCTTGGGCGCCGTCAATAGCTATATGGAAGTCCGTAGACCTCGGAAGATTATTCGCAGTACACTGTTATATATGGAGTCAAACTCCCTGCGTTAACACACTCAGGCCCAATTAATTTACGTGTAGTGAAGAGGTTTGATCGGCTCGTAACGACGAGTTCTTGAGAGCCAATGAGAGGGAGGCGAGGAGTAAATCGAGCAGGGCCAGAATGCGAGGGAAGGTGAAACGGGATGTCCCCGAGAAAACCCGCCAATGAGCGACATCGTCCGGCACGATTCCCATACATGCGAATATTCTGAGTCGAGCGCACCGAGAATCTATTTCGTTTCACATTGGTGCAATCAATTTACTGTTTCAGGTGTTGCAAATAAGAAATATTTCGATGCGTGTTAATTAAGTTGACAATACACTTGCTTGGCTGTCACAAACAGCAAGCTCCAGGCTTCGTGTTTGGCTACAGTTATATGAGCCATTCGGATCTTGACTAGTAGTAAGATTGCGAATCAGTTACCGACACGGAAGTTCGTTGGGCATTGAGACTTGCAGTGTACATTACCGACAAAAAATAACCTTCCTGTGTGTTATTTGCACAATGTTGTACACTGCAGCTGCATGGGATAAGGGTAGATGGAGATTGGCTTTTCTGACCGTTATTTTGATGCCCCTTGAAAATCTCCCTCGTCAAATACAAAACAAAAACACATCAAAAAAAATTTATTTGATATTTTAACTACGAGCACAACTGTTACAAATCGTGTAACACAGTTGTTAAAACACGTATATTTCATACAATGAATTTCAGATTTAAGTTATTTTTGTATGTGAAGGCAGTATTCAACCCACACACTGAAAATTGCATCTGAGTTTCTTATGATTTATCACTTAGCCCTAAAAAACATTTGTCAGCAGAGTCCTCATTTTAAAAAGGAGTAGTAAATAATTAATTATATTTAACTGTTCCAATATGTACACAACGTAACGTGAATCCTATACACAATGGACAACCTTTGCACACTCCTTTTTTTAAAGTCCTATTGTGCCAACTTCTAATAAGATTAAGAGTAAATTTTATTATTTTGCACGTTAACCTCTCACGAATCAATATGATAAAATATGATTTTCTTGTTCTTGGAGATATTTTTTACAAGATTTTTTCACAATTGACGTCCACTTTGAGCGGATTTGGCTACTTTTGTGTACTCTAATCGTTTGATATATTACGGTTGGTTTTAGTTGTCCTGGGTCAGCTACCGTGCCCGTTATATTTTGGTATTTTCTTATGTATTCTGCATCGTACATTTATTCCTCATTTTTAAAAACGTTATCATTTTTTTATAGAATTTATTATTTTTTAGTAATTTTTTTGCAAGTCAAGTCACCTTGTGAGTTTGAATCCTTCCGATATGAGCGTTTCTGTTTTTAATGTTTTTGTTAATGTTAATTTTTAGTAATATTTAATATTAGGCTTTGTTCCACTCGGTATATTTGATTGCCTGATTTATTTTTATTTAAGCTTAAATTTATTTTTATGTGACCATGGACATTTATTTAGCTTCTGTACGCTACAGCTCCAACATAAATTTGAACTCTTGACACTTAATTATGTTACAACTAATGTTATGCTAACGTTATGGTTAACGTGCTATGTAATTCTTGAAGCGTTATGTAAGCAAATAAATTTCTAGAGTTCTAATGTTTAAAAAATTTGTTGTTTTTTAAAATCTTATATACCAAAGTAATCCAGAATCTGATATGTATACCGAACCGTAGATTTCTGTGTAAACTATTCTTCTTTGCAGCTTTTAAAGTATTTATTTCAGTTCGATTTCCAAGATTTAACAGGCTTGGAAGTTAAGCTAGTGAGAAAAAAATTTACATACGTTATTTAATATTTCCTACTCATTTATGAATTCACTAAGTTTTACTAAATTCGACATTTACTAACATCTTTACATATAGTCATAGCTAATGTTTTTTCTCGAAAATGTTCTTGAATCTAGTGCCATATAGCAGTTGACTTTTTCATCCACTTCCATAAAATTGTTTTGCTTTTCTTTCAGATTGATAATAGAAGTTAACATCTTTGAAGGTGAGAGTAGAGAAAAGTAACGAGATTGCTATAATTTCATAAAACTAGTATTCATATTTAATATATATGAATTTAAAAAAATGTAAACAAAACTTATAGATACAGAAAATATACACACATATGTATGCGCAATAAACACGCGTACATATACGCTGGTAGATAAGTATATCTACACATATCTTCATTACTTGCAAGTCAACAGATTCAGATCGCTTCATTATTTCGTAGGCTTACGTGTTCATTATACAGCTAATAAGACGACACTTAATAAGTGATAACAAACAAAATAAATGATTAAATATTAGAATATATTCGAACAGCTCTATTACAAACACAGCTTAGGATACGGAAAATGCATGCTTCCATCATTAGGTTAGCTTATCTTCATGTACTAAACACTCTATTCCGTGCAATCATTTTGTGTAGATAAGATGTTCGCGAGGTCTGTGTTTGTGAAACGATAGTTCTGGACTCAGAGCGTTCTGGATCAGACGGATGAATATGCGGATTCTGTAACAAACGAGCAACACAAAATTCAGTCCATAGTTTTGGTGTTTCCCTCTTTTGCCCCCGGGGGGCAATATTGTGTATTCAACTACCGCAAATATTTGATCTGGCCGCTTGGTTAAATATTCACCAAAAAATTTCCACAACCCATATCGCTTGTATAGTACAGTGTTTTCAATTACCCTGATTAGAACGAAGCCACAGCGTTGCCAGTCATTATCAGTATCGAGAGACCGTTCGTTTCAATTTACGCGCATTATGTGATTGCAGTCTCGGCGCCGATGCATATGTGGTGATAATAAAAATTAATGTGTTCCCCTAACGTAGTTCTGAAATAACTAAACTATACAGCAAGTGCAGGAAATTCACTGTTGCAATTATCAGGTGTGCACGACAGTGTTTTTTTTTTCCTGCAGCTGAATATGTCCGATAACGTTCCTTTAAAAAATATACGGCATTTGCTGTCACTCCTGAATAGGGCATCTATTTACCGCATGACACGAGCTCGCATTCGCTTTTAATTTGAACCAATTTATAAATGTCGAAATTACGTTACGAATTCTGCATATTCGATTTAGGTAATAAATTGACCTGTTTTGATAACATTCAGACAGTTCTTTGCGTTTTGATAAAATATCGTGCAATAAATTTTAATATTCGGTCATATTTATTGAGGTACCACGTACATTTTAACTGCGTGTTTAAGACAGCGAATTTCACACTTTCATTTGCAACTGAATTTTCTACGCTCTTTCGGAGTTCCATTCATTTTAAAACACAACATTTTAATCTCAGTAACTCTGGAGCCCGTATGTTGATTAGGCAGAAATGCAATTATAACATTGCTCTCATAAAAATTATTAATTCCAGTACATCGTTACGTCGCGTCGTTTTGAAAATATATTATCGTATAAGCCAGATAAAATTTTCTAAGAAACTTGTGTGTGTGTGTCAAATGTGTTAACAAACAAATATCGTATTGTAATAAGTGATCAAATTTTTGTCATAAAAACGTATTCTGGTTCTTTAATTTTACTTACTTTTATTTTATTGTGCGAACATTTTATACAACACGACGAACATTAAATATTACCGAACCTAGAATTGGTTTTGTATTTATTTTTATGCACTTTCGAAAACGTCTTCTGCATTTCCAAAATAGTAAAATATTGGTGTATTTGTATAGCTGGTTTAACTGATGAATCGGAAATAATCTTTGGTGAATACTTAGTATAAACATTTGTCATATATTTGCAGGTTTTTTTTTCAAAGTAGAAAACTCCTCAAATGTCTAGAAGTCGTGAAATACATCTTGAATAGGTGTGCAGATTTTGGTCATATTTTATACTGCTGGTGTCCAAAGCAAATTATTTAATAATAATGTTTCTGTGTTAGCGGCAAAACAAGTAACACAAAATGGTCGGTAAACTGAGTATGCGTGGAAAAAAGGTAATTTTTCGAAAATTTGTGGTAATAAATTTTTAGCATGACGATATTTCAAAACCTAAGTTTTTTTTCATACGTAGCTCTTTGACTATAAAACGAAATTTGCAACCTGCATTTGGCTTCACAAGCTGATTCCACACGTGTTCTATCAGGGGCTGGTGGGGGTGCCTTGCTGCCAACGAGAGTACTTCATCATGGCGCAGGCATTCCATAGACACAGGCGCCGTGTGTGGACGAGCATTGTATTTTATAAAGAGTGTACCAGGGTGCTGTCTTTTGAGTGGTAACACACGAGGACATAACATTTCACTGGCGTACCGCTGTGTTGTCGGCATCATATGAATCGTTACCAGGGGTGCCCCTAGGTCATACCCTATGGATTCCCACACCAGAATGCCAGGAGTACTGTATGTGTCTCTCCACAACATTGGCGGGGTGTGCACTCTCCCCTCGGCGTCATATTAGTCACACACGACGTTCACCCGTGGAAATGCAGGCCCGAGATTCATCGCTGGAAGTGATGCGAAGGCCACTCATTACTTAACGCCTCCACTCCAAACGCCACCATATCATCATTGGTTTTAACGGCATCCTACGTATGGCGCGATGAGCCTGTAGTCCAGGACTGATGCCTGAACATGGTGAGTGATGTCACAGTGTGTTGTACAGTGTCTAGTAGATGTGTCCACATGGCAGGCGCCGATGTCATGGAGTTAGGTAATGCTACATCCACCTGGCCTTATGCAGACTCAAAATTTGGACCCTATCAAACTCTACCAATCGCTGGTAATGGCATGTAGTGCGTTTACATTGCATACTCTGTGTTTGGTGACCTTTCACATTGTTGATTCTCTATTGCCCCGCACGTTCCTTTTAATAATATCGGTATAATCGTGATGGAACCAAAAATTAACTCTTGAGAGTTCTCTAGACGTTACAGATTACTTACACGACCAGCGATGGTATGAAGGTGTGCCAAATTACGTCCAGTTTAAACCTTGCGTTTTGGGTTCTTCAATTTCTTTTCAGTCAGTGTATTTCAAATATTATTTGTGTTCAATATTTAACAAAGCTGTTTATTAAGTGTTCTGTTTTGAGGAAGTGAAGTGAGATGAAAAAGTTTTTTTTTTTAATCACGCAGTAAAATCAAGAAATTATTTTGCTTCCATCAATATAATTGCGGTCTTTCGTAAATAAATTAATATACTTTATTTTTATTAGCATAAAATACACATTTTCTCAACACAAGGTTACATGGCTGTATCATGTGCACAACAGTCACGATATCTTCGTTTTCTGTGAAACATTATTTTTTAATAAACTTAAATATTATTTTGCATAAATACATTTAATGTGCAAACGCAGAGTCAATCATCGATAGCAAATCTCAACAAAAAATTAAAAAATTCTGTAACAGACTGACATTAAAACAAATATTGCAACCCAGTTATTTGATTAGATTTTTTTTTCGCATACGTATGCGAATGCTTAGATTTAAATTATTTGGTTTCATAGGTAGGATGTGTACGGCAAGACGCAAAACATTCAAAAATATTCTCCGTCGTAACTTTAGTGTACAATGAAGACATCTCTAAATACACCAAATAATCAAAGAATAGATTTACTAAAATAAGTAGCCTCTTAAAAAAGACTAGGTTGCTCTAGAGGCAAAACTATATCATTTAACAAGCAATATATAATCGAATTGCTTTTACGTGACTCCCATCGTGCCAAAATAATGTCGTCTCACTTATTTGCTAGATATACTATGTTAAACTATATGGATTTCCAAGGACCGTTTTTATATTATTCATGAACAATCAACTGTATCGGGGCATTTCATTAATCGAGTTAAGATTTAAATTTTGGGCACTATAAGCAAGTAAAGTATGAGTACCATTTTGTAAATTAAACAAAACAATTAATTTTAATATACTGATTGAAGCGGAATTCAAGCGACAAACTTCATGGGGTGATTCCTTATTCAACATCAATTGTAAAATGTACACCACAATGTCTACCAAAATTGAATATTAAACGAGGTATGAGCCCTCAAAACTATATTTTTGCAAAATATAGGAAATTAAGTGAAATTAAACTACAATTCTCCTAACCTTTCTTAATGTCATCGGAATCTTCAATCTAAGAGCAAACCTTCATTAATACCGCCCCTTATTATGAAAATAATAGGGGTGGCTACCCTCTTATTCCATAAAACATTTTTACCGTCAGTAATTATGAAAGCTTGATGCTGGTTTAGTGAACAGTATGGCCTAATAACAATAATGGTGCTCTTGTTGTAACTGCTCATGACTCATGACACAAAACTTTCAGCGGCAGCGATAGTGCCTAGAACTTAGGCAATAGGAATACTTCCTGCAGGGAATCACATACTGACTGTCGCCATAAACGAACAGGATGCTTCAGTACTGTACGCTTATTATTGTATGGTATATGTGGTTTACAGTAAGTAGATGTCCTCTCCCGTCGTCTGTGCAGTGGAGACAGCAGCATATCATAGACGCATATAGGTAGTATTCCCTATGTGCTAGGCCCTCTTTTGCTGCAGGAGAAGTTTTCTGTGCGTTTTACATGGAAACCGTGGTCCTGGTCAGTTGCAAATAGAGGGCGGTTTTTTTTTAAATTATTTCATACTACTCAATAAACAAGCATCAAACGTTCATCATTCCTGAAGGTAAAAATGTTGTCTACAACAACAGAGTGGCCACCCCTATTATTTTAATTACGGGGAAGGTATTATTAATTTTTTGCTCTAAGGATAAAGAACCCAGTAACATAAAACAGTGCTCGAAGAATTGTTAGTTAATTACATCTCGTTCCTAATATTTCGCAAAAATTAATTTTCAAATCTTAATTTTGACGGACTTTATTTTGCTTAGTAATCAGTTTATGTATAAGGCGACCTGTATATTTCCTACTTCATTTTGCCTAAGGAATCACCTCACAAAGTATTACGCTTTGAGTTATACGTCTAATCGCAGTGTTGTATTATTTTATGGCTATTAAGCAGTCTTGTTTAATGTTTTTTTAAGTTTAACAATTTTTTTAAATATAAAGTGAACATTCACTACGAAACCGTTCACCCAAGCGTGAGTGCACACAAATGATAAGGTGTATTCCAATTTCCTTATTGATAAATATTCTTATACGTTTATAGCTAAACAATATCTCTGCTGACAGGATGATTAGTCTCAGCTGCATGTAACTTACGCATCAGCTTTTCGTCAAGATCTGTCTGTATATCCACGAAGTGTATCAAGTCACACAAAATTCAACAAACAAGCACGCATGAACAATCAGCATCGTGACGTTTTTATGTCATTTTGTCACTACTACGATCGTGTATTTAAATAAGAAAGAGCGTATACTTTTCTCTTACCACTGACTGGCAAGACGGTTATCGAGCATCAGAGCGAACACTAGTTCTTTCAAAGAAATAACGCCTGTAATAGGGAAGGGCCTGAAAACAAGTCGACAAGGATAGACTCAAAGAAACGATTCGCGAAATTTACCACATTGGTGTATACATAGAGTAAGAAACCATGAATGGTGAGGTCGTTTCCCATACATCGATGGTAGCTTTCCTTCATTTGCTAAGGAAACAGTCAAATTCGTAGGGACGTTCCCAACTTTACATAGTACTGACGCTAAGCATTCCTATATTTTGCAGCCTGGTGTGTGGTATTATTTCCATAGCACGTAGTAGCCTATAGGTTAAAAACTTCCATTGCTGTTTAGGAAGTTGACTAGAAAACTTTTTACAGTGTATGGTGAAGCTGCGATGCGCTATGACGTACTGCATGCTTGGACACTTGAATAAGGAAATATAAACACTAACCAACAGTGAGTTATATGAGAATGAAATTCAAGACTGCTGTTGTGAAGTTACGCGTGTGAGTTACGTGTGTGACCCAACACTTACACGTAGAAGTCGAGCAGCTATTAATGGAGAATTCATTGCACCTGACTCTGCAATATGCATATCTATTTTTAACTGTAATTTAAGTGTATTTCAATTCTATATACTTTATAAAACACATTAAACAAACACCCTTCATCAAACAAGACCATCATAGTATGTAATTACCATGGTTGCACGTAATGGAATATTTGTNGTTAAACAAACACCCTTCATCAAACAAGACCATCATAGTATGTAATTACCATGGTTGCACGTAATGGAATATTTGTAATAACGTTTACATATATATACTTTACAATTTATTTTATACAAATCCATTTCATCTACGATATTTAACAAAAATAATCGTATATAAAAGCAATTAGTAAAAAGAACTTTAGCATTATTGTCAATATTGGTTTCAACACAACCACAGTAATTATTTTGATTTTTTTACTTAATGAAGGTTTTNCTTTAGCATTATTGTCAATATTGGTTTCAACACAACCACAGTAATTATTTTGATTTTTTTACTTAATGAAGGTTTTTATGTAAGACGTGTTTTCTAAAGCATCTAAAGTGAAAATACGCGTACATTTTGATTAAAAAAATGGATTCTCGTCGATTTTTAATACGTTAAAATAAGTAAATTCCAGCAACATATTTAACTGCGTTACAAAATACATGCATTCTTCTTTCATATTCAACATAAAACGTACTTTTCTGACCATTTTTGGTTGTGCATGCAATACTTTCTATTGAGTTCTGCACGGTGAGCAGCCGGCTGCAGTTATCCATTGGTAGCCACGCTCCTTCCTTAAAATATAAAAGTGAGCTCTTCTGAAATCACCCTTTCAAAATTGTCACAGCCCTTACTTGCATGTATTTTAACGGGCGCACTGACTGGCATGTGTCCAGTGAAGTTAGTGACGACGGAGGGAAAGTAGTTCCATGACTTAACGAAGAATTAAAATTTCTAGGTAGACATGTGTGAATACTGAAGTGATTTATTTTGCTTTCTGATTTGAATTGAATATGCTTGTAAGAATTATCAAATTTCTAAAATATTTACTTTTATAATAACAGCACAGTTCTACATGACCGATGTATGAATAAAGTGATCAGGCCCACGGCAATGTTAAGGTTATATTTGGTGGAAGAATACAGAATGTTCGTGCAATTATATCATAAGCAGGGTTTTCGAAATTGCTAATTTTACCGTGAACAGCATATAAACAACTTTCACCGTGGTGAGANGGGGGGGGGGGAGAGTTATCCCTGATCCACTGTGCTTAACCTGCTGGGGAGACATGGCCGTCACGTCAGCACTGCCCCCGACAGGTAACTCCCCCGGGTAATCAGCAAAACGACATCTAGCACTGTCGTCTCGTGACGTCACAGTTGACGTTCCGGAAATACTATGCCGGCGAGAGCAGCTCGAAATATGCCGCTGCAACTGTGGTCTATTTCGTTTTTGCTTGTCCCCTTTGTCAGCTCTGCCGGAAAATACCAGTCATCCGCCATTTCACAACATACTTTTTTAATGTAGCCGATGAGTGCGTCTGAGTGTGTATTTCGACAAACAAAACAAAACCTTCTGCTGTGTGTGCCATTTTAGCTTTGTTTCAATACGAGTTAAGTTTAGCCTCTATTTCAGTGAATAACTCCAATTTTTATACAGTTCTGTAAACGGGTAATATTTGTCTTTAAATATTGATACAAAATAATACTTATAATTTAAGAAAACTGTAAGTTTTGGCACTAGAATTATTGAGCAAAACTCAATTGCCTTTCCCCGAACTATTTTAAGTAAAATAAAAATAAGCACCCTTGACCAATGATCATCCCTCTAATGTTTGCGTTATTTGATGCTGGTAACTCTTACAACACAAATTAGTCATCACAGACAATACAGAGTGTGCAACAGAGTTTATTTTTTTTTTTAATAGCACGCTGTTTTTTTTAATACTCGGTATTGAGCTTTATCCCTGGCATTTAATTGTCCAGTCTACATCCTGTGTGAGAGAAAACGCGACTGGCAAATATTTTTATATCCCTTACGTATATGGCACCGTTCCTGCATTTGCTCAGGAACGAGACAAATGGGCAAAAAAGGGGGGTGGGAGTTGAGAGATTTGGGCATTTGGGTCTTGAGAGCCGATGAGGGTGAGTGAATATGGAGCGGCGCCGGGATATAAAGTGGGGGGAAACGGGTGATCCCGAGAAAGCCCACCGACTAGCGGCATCGTCTTGCACGATTCCCACCGAAAATCCGGGAGCGACCACGCCGGGAATATAACCCGGTTCGTCTTGGTTGGAGGCGAGTAGTCTCACCACTACACCACCGCGGCCCCTTGCCAAATGCGTAGGGATTTTCCCAACAATGTACAGTTGTGGCACTAAGCATTCCTATAGGCAGTTCACGGTAAAGTGAACACTTTTGAAATAAACCTTTGAAATATGTCACTACCCATACCTGCGTATATTTTANGGCAGTTCACGGTAAAGTGAACACTTTTGAAATAAACCTTTGAAATATGTCACTACCCATACCTGCGTATATTTTAACCGGCACGCTGTCTGATGTGCTCCCAGTGACGTTGGTAACGACGGAGGAAAAGTAGTTCCATGTCTTAACGTTGGTTAAAATTGTTAGGGAAACATTTGTAAATTTTAAAATAATTAATTTTTATTTGTTTTTATGTTTTTATGTATAATAATTGGCAAATCTGTAAATGACTATTATTACTTTTCTAATAATTTCACAGTTTCACTTGACCGACGCACGCATGAATTAAGTGATCAGTCTCATGGCAATGTTAATTTTATATATGGTGGAATAATACACAGTGCATATGCAAGTTTATCTTTAGCAGCGCTTTCAGANGGCAGTTCACGGTAAAGTGAACACTTTTGAAATAAACCTTTGAAATATGTCACTACCCATACCTGCGTATATTTTAGCCGGCACGCTGTCTGATGTGCTCCCAGTGACATTGGTAACGACGGAGGAAAAGTAGTTCCATGTCTTAACGTTGGTTAAAATTGTTAGGGAAACATTTGTAAATTTTAAAATAATTAATTTTTATTTGTTTTTATGTTTTTATGTATAATAATTGGCAAATCTGTAAATGACTATTATTACTTTTCTAATAATTTCACAGTTTCACTTGACCGACGCACGCATGAATTAAGTGATCAGTCTCGTGGCAATGTTAATTTTATATATGGTGGAATAATACACAGTGCATATGCAAGTTTATCTTTAGCAGCGCTTTCAGAAGTTCTAAGTTTAAAGTGAACAATCTAAACAACGTGTTTCTAGAACATGGGGACAAACCTCGGCAGTGTCTTTATGACGAAAATATAAGACCAAAATATGAGTACTACTTCTCTCGTTGCGTAATTAGGGGAGCTTTGCGCCCCTTAAAATTCTTAATTTAAATTGCCTTACTCTGTATTTTGGTTCGCGTACCTGGTATGCGACACACGTAGTTTTTTTTTTTTCAACATGAAATATCTCACAAACTGTTCATTTTATAGTGTTCTGACAAGACGACCATTTTTGTCTTCTTATTTTAGACGTGCCTATAACAATCTCTTAGAAGATAGTGTTACAATGTTTCATGCAAGCATAGGGTGACAAAAGCCATTTCCAAAAGAAAGGGGGCTGATATTACCGATCGCGTTTTAGAGGTGCGAGATCTTTATACAAAGCCCATTCACTGATTTGTTGCTAAATCACAAGTGGTTTTTGATATTTTCAACTAAACGCATTATCAAACTCAAATTTTGGGTGCGTATAGCTCCCTTAGTATCTATTCACTTAAAGGGGTAAGTTGTACAAATTTTTCCGTGTTTTATTTTCGTAAGGAATTGCCTGCCGAAGTTTGTCCTCAAGTTTCAGAAAGACGTGGTATATNCATTTTTCCGTGTTTTATTTTCGTAAGGAATTGCCTGCCGAAGTTTGTCCTCAAGTTTCAGAAAGACGTGGTATATGTCCACACTACTTACAAATTTAAAACTTTGATTACACTTTTCGAAGTTTACTAGAGATTATTTTACAAACCGACGTGGAAGTGTTTGCGTAAGATACTTTGTCGTCGAACAGCAACCAGTTCTGACGCAGTCATAAGTGAAATAGCAGCACCATCCACTTGCTCGGGGAAGCCACGCAGTTAAGTTCGCAGGAGATGTTTAAATGAAGTCGGGTGGCTCAAGCTCGGCGAAGGCAAATAGCGCGTTAATTGAGTTTCGCCGCCGGAACCACAACTAGCGCAGTTTTAAGGAGACGCGGGCTTCGTCCCCGCAAGAGTCCTTCGAAAAATAGTCGCCGGAGAGTGGTTTCCCCCGCCTCTCTCGCCCGGCGAGTTGGTTGCCAACCTCCCGGCGCCCTCTTTCCCCCCGNCCCGCCTCTCTCGCCCGGCGCAGTGGTTGCCAACCTCCCGGCGCCCTCTTTCCCCCCGGCTGGCTGGGCGAAACCCCTGCTGCAGAATGTAATTTCCCCCCGCCTCAGTCGTCGAGTGCCCGAGGACGAGGCACGGATGCTATGGCGTTTCCTCATCAAGCCTCCGCCCGGAGTTGAACGCACGGCTGGGCTCCGGGGTCGGGAGAAGGGAGGACACACCGACACCAGACTGAAATATCTACGACCTCTTCTCATCCACCTTTCATACACACTTTCTCTTTCTTAAGGCAGGGAGACAGATGATGATGTCGCAACACTCATTACCGAGCATCGCGATCCCGAGCAAGGCCTCTCTTCGGCGGAATGACTCTATGTTGCTTCGTCACAGTCTTCCGCAGTACGAGGACGAAGAGAATTTTCCACACTGGAAAAAATTCCTCAGCTCACCTGTGACTCGAGCCCGGTGGTGAAGTGGTTAGACTACTCGCCTCCCACCTCGGCAATCCGGGTTTGATTCCTGGCTGGGTCGCCCCCGGATTTTCGCAAGTGTGAATCGTGGCGGACGATGCCGCTGGCCTGTGGGTTTTCTCGGGGCAATCTATTGTTTCCGCCACCCGTGCATTCCGGCGCTGCTCCATACTCATCTCGCTTCATCCCCATCGGTTCTCAATACCTCGCTGTTAAGAGCCGCACAAATCTCTCCACCAGTGGCATCTCACCAGTTCAGACGGTTAGACAGAGTGGTAGACGTCAAAAAAGTTTTCTGATAAATTTAAAATGTATAGTTTTTTTTAACTCGCAACGCTTTATTGCTTTACGTATTATTACATTTGCGTACTTAGAAACCGTTATTTTGTCCATTTCTTGTGTTTAGAAAGTATAATACAAGAGTGCCTCGCCAGTAATACCAAGTGAGGTGTTGAACTATAGGTTGTATCTCTGTATAAAAAAAATTGTAAATATAAAAGTTTAATCTATCTCTGTAATCATGCAAGCTTAATTAACTCAGAAAAATGCTTTTTCGTATAATTTGTTATAATAAACTGTTTAGTAATTCATGACANGATGCAAGCTTAATTAACTCAGAAAAATGCTTTTTCGTATAATTTGTTATAATAAACTGTTTAGTAATTCATGACATAAAAAAAATTATTGCTTTTAAAGTTTCCTTTATTGATGTTTATAAAAATAAATTGTTATTATATACAAGAAGCATTTGCAAACATTCACTTTCAGCACATCATTCTGTGTAAAGCTATCATTAGTGTTAGGTTCTAACTGTGATGTGTTATAATGAAAGATGCATGTTACACATACTTACACGTAGCTAACTAATGTAACTGGTTTATATTGAAAGGATGTTTTATCTTCACCANGATGCATGTTACACATACTTACACGTAGCTAACTAATGTAACTGGTTTATATTGAAAGGATGTTTTATCTTCACCATATCGTTTCTTTCTCTTGCTACAATGTGGCTACAAGCTCGAATATCTTTTCCAGTCTCCTGCAGTGATGCAAATAAAACGCAAATACCAAAGCGCTCTCCAGGAGAGAGTAGCTGCTTAACAATATATAAGGAGAAATTTTTTTAAGAGTATGTGCGATGGCACTCAATGTTACAACATACGTTTAAGCACCATTTTCGCTTACTCATGACTGGCAGTGTCAGATCATGTGAATAATTTGTTTTTTAATTTGATTTAAGCACAGTTTCACATTTTCAAGGAAAACTTGTAGAGTATATAGTTACTTTAAAGTTATTTTGTGCCAAATATGTACGTGTCATATAACTGTTCATTTTTGATTTAAAAACACAATTAATAACTTATATAAAGCCATTATCCATAGCACGGTTGCGCAGTGGTGACTCACTTTTGGGAGGACCTGGGTTCTGTTCCCAATCCAGCCATTCTAATTTCTGTTTCCTATGGCTTTCCGAGATTTCTCCAGACCAGCGTTGGAATGGTGTCTTTATACAGTCCATGGGCGATATGCTTCTCGTTCATGGTTGAGAAATTTGTTCCGTCTTAATGACCTCGCTGTCGACAAGACGTTAAACCCTACCTCTATCTTCTACCACATTACACGTGGCAGGAACTGTTAAATGTTATAGCTAACGTGGCTGTTCTACAATGCTTCGAATTTGGTCACATAAATGAGAAACGTGTCTCCGCAATATTCGAAATGAAACTAGGTAGAGAACACTTTCACACTTCTGGGCAATACAAATAGCGCACACAGAAGGATGCATTGGGTAGTACTGAACATTTTATAGGGCTAATACACATGATCAAAAAATAGAGCAGGAAGACAATTTAATAATGTTGCAACACGGTCTGCTATACAGTCCAGCAGACGCCGGATGTTGTCCCGAGGCAGACGGGCCCCTGGTTTTGTTGGAAGGTGTGTTCCAAATCCTGGATGCTGTGGTACGGTGGCAGCTGGCATTTAAACTGGTCCCACGCATGCTTGATTGATGACATCACAGGGGAGCGTGTAGGCCATTGTAGTGTGTGGATACGATGAAGGCAGCGTTGGGCGACCCGCGCCCCGTGAAGCCGAGCATTATCCTGCTGCAGTATCGCACCTGGAATCCCAGCCAGAAGTTGGAGCAGATGTTGGGGGTAGGATCTTATCCACATTCCACTGGGCGGTCAGTGGACACGACTAGAGNGTGTTTAGAAAGTATAATACAAGAGTGCCTCGCCAGTAATACCAAGTGAGGTGTTGAACTATAGGTTGTATCTCTGATTAAAAAAATTGGAAATATAAAAGTTTAATCTATCTCTGTAATGATGCAAGCTTAATTAACTCAGAAAAATGCTTTTTCGTATAATTTGTTATAATAAACTGTTTAGTAATTCATGACATAAAAAAAATTATTGCTTTTAAAGTTTCCTTTATTGATGTTTATAAAAATAAATTGTTATTATATACAAGAAGCATTTGCAAACATTCACTTTCAGCACATCATTCTGTGTAAAGCTATCATTAGTGTTAGGTTCTAACTGTGATGTGTTATAATGAAAGATGCATGTTACACATACTTACACGTAGCTAACTAATGTAACTGGTTTATATTGAAAGGATGTTTTATCTTCACCAAATCGTTTCTTTCTCTTGCTACAATGTGGCTACAAGCTCGAATATCTTTTCCAGTCTCCTGCAGTGATGCTAATAAAACGCAAATACCAAAGCGCTCTCCAGGAGAGAGTAGCTGCTTAACAATATATAAGGAGAAATTTTTTTAAGAGTATGTGCGATGGCACTCAATGTTACAACATACGTTTAAGCACCATTTTCGCTTACTCATGACTGGCAGTGTCAGATCATGTGAATAATTTGTTTTTTAATTTTATTTAAGCACAGTTTCACATTTTCAGGGAAAACTTGTAGAGTATATAGTTACTTTAAAGTTATTTTGTGCCAAATATGTTCGTGTCAGAATATAACTGTTCATTTTTGATTTAAAAACACAATTAATAACTTATATAAAGCCATTATCCATAGCACGGTTGCGCAGTGGTGACTCACTTTTGGGAGGACCTGGGTTCTGTTCCCAATCCAGCCATTCTAATTTCTGTTTCCTATGGCTTTCCGAGATTTCTCCAGACCAGCGTTGGAATGGTTTCTTTATACAGTCCATGGGCGATATGCTTCTCGTTCCTGGTTGAGAAATTTGTTCCGTCTTAATGACCTCGCTGTCGACAAGACGTTAAACCCTACCTCTATCTTCTACCACATTACACGTGGCAGGAACTGTTAAATGTTATAGCTAACGTGGCTGTTCTACAATGCTTCGAATTTGGTCACATAAATGAGAAACGTGTCTCCGCAATATTCGAAATGAAACTAGGTAGAGAACACTTTCACACTTCTGGGCAATACAAATAGCGCACACAGAAGGATGCATTGGGTAGTACTGAACATTTTATAGGGCTAATTCACATGATCAAAAAATAGAGCAGGAGGACAATTTAATAACGTTGCGACACGGTCTGCTATACAGTCCAGCAGACGCCGGATGTTGTCCCGAGGCAGACGGGCCCCTGGTTTTGTTGGAAGGTGTGTTCCAAATCCCGGATGCTGTGGTACGGTGGCAGCTGACATTTAAACAGGTCCCACGCATACTTGATTGATGACATCACAGGGGAGCGTGTAGGCCATTGTAGTGTGTGGATACGATGAAGGCAGCGTTGGGCGACCCGCGCCCCGTGAAGTCGAGCATTATCCTGCTGCAGTATCGCACCTGGAATCCCGGCCAGAAGTTGGAGCAGATGTTGGGGGTAGGATCTTATCCACATTCCACTGGGCGGTCAGTGGACACGACTAGAGNAGCCAGAAGTTGGAGCAGATGTTGGGGGTAGGATCTTATCCACATTCCACTGGGCGGTCAGTGGACACGACTAGAGCGGGTCGGCTATCGTAGGCTGTGGCTCCCCAGACCATAACGCATGTCGCGGGGGAAAAGTGCCGCTCAACAGCGAGATTGGGATTGTGTCGTTCATCAGGGGCCCTCCACATCCGGGTGCGATGATATCAGTCCCCTTTAACGAAGAGACACTTATCACTTATCACAACACATCGTCAGTGTGTAGCGTTCTACATTGCTCTGGCTTGGCACCACTGCAAACGGAGCCGAACACGTTTGTATTTTAACTATTTTCTCTTGTAGATATCACTGGAGGGCAAGAATAACAGTTACACAAATAAACAGAATTTCCCTATGTATCACAAGCTTTAAGGCGATCTTGTGGCGCGCCTTATGGCGGAAATGTTCTCTATGTCAATCTGTACCATTAGAAATCTCGTATTGTTCCGAACATGAGTAGAATAAACTACAATGTGTGTTGTTTTCAGCGATATGTTATTTCTTGGTACATGGGAAAAAAAACATTTTCACACTTTATTAACGTGGTAATACAGATATTAGAGAAAACCTAAGAAAAATATTAGTATGAAGCAACAGTAAATTTTTAATTAATAATTTTGCCGTTTCGTGTTGTTTGGTTAAACTTGTGTAATACGAGGGAGGAAGAAGTTCAAAAAAACCGTTATAAAGCAATTTATATTAAATCGTCTTACATTTGCATTCGTTTCCTAAAATAAGAATTCAGGACCTCTAATATTACATTCCATTTAACAACGCCATTAAGTTAATCAAAGTTACATAATTTGCCGTATCACTAAATAATTTGTAATGCACCGGGCAATCAAATTTAACTATACGCATTTTTTTCAGGATTCTAACGAGTATGCGCGTGTGTTTATATAATCTCACATACACATACTTGAATATCTAGCACATAGATACACACTAGCTGAAACTGTTAAACAAGTTATTCAGTATGTTCACCGTTTATGAAGATGGCAATGCATACACAGTAAAATAAAAATAAAACGATTCAATATCACTGAATGTAAACTAACGCTAATCAGTTAAAGCCCAAAAGTTTTTCAATTTTGTTTTATTATTTTGTATATGTATGTACTGCTGAAAGCTACTGTATGTCCTGTAAAATCAACACGATATGTACAAATATATTTTGAGTACTTTTAGCTTTGCAATAATTCTATCGTTGATTTGAACGACTTAACAAAAGAATCGATGGGACATAAGCAGAGTGAGTTCAGTCTTCCGAATCTCTTTTACAAACTTTCAGATGCTAGAGCTGCATTTCTTTAACAGAAAATTTTCCTGGGATTAAATAATTTGGAGGTGCACTTATAACGCTGGAAGAAAAACTCGTACATTCACGTTTCAACGAGAATACAGTGGTAAAGCACGAACTATCCAACTAACAGGCGAATGTGTGACAATTTATTATTACAAGAAAGGCTCATGTAATGTTAAAAGTTTGCTAGATTTGTCAACTGGGATATATTTATCCAAGTATGCAGTCACGATTTTAGCAAACAACGTATACTTCGAGATACATAAGCTGTTATACCTCTGTAAAATTTCATGTCAGTTAATATGTATTAATTTTTTCTGAATAGAATTAATAAGCATAATAACAGCTTGTACTTGTATAAAAGTAATGTTTATACCGCACAAGTACGAAATTATAATATGGATGCCATCTTTGTGTTTAACGAGAAATATGAAAGCCCTCCACCGTAGCGTAGTGAACACGATATTTATGATACATTTCTGACTAATTTCATTTAGTTCTAGTATATATGCGCATCTATGAGAAAATATATTAACGTTTTCTTTTCATTACGCAGTTAAGAATTAATATTTACCTGAAGGTAAAAGACGAAGGAGAAAACTTTATTCTCTCTGAAGGAAAAATTAAAATTGTTTATACAAGGTAGCCCTGCAGTTATAATGGAAAATTACAGACCGTATTCTAGATAACCACATTTTCGTTTAAATATTTTATTTCTTAAAAATTTTCAGAATTATGATGTATTTAAACAAATTCTTACTCGGTGTAAAGATACAAAGAATAAATTCACCATGTCCGGTAATAATGCACTTAAAACTGAATTTTAAAACGAATTGTTTAAAAATCCTTGGTTTTCAACACGTTTTTAAATGGGACGTACCCTGAGTGAACATTGCTTCCACCACAAGTTGGTAAAACTAATTGCAGTTACTTACGTACAGTCGACGGAACTATTTCAGACAAACTGACTTAAAATATCTATTTAAAGGAGGCATCATTTCTTAGGGGTTTGTATACAATGTAACATCCAGCCCGAAGTACGTGCAGCTCTCATGTCTTGGCAAGTTTGGCAGTTTGGAGCTGTTCCACAGGACGACCACGACTGGCCGTTATATAATTAAACGTTCATGAAATTTCAACATAGAGCAAAAGAAAAACACACGCACCTAATTTTGTACACATTATGCTGAAAGTTTGACATGTTATATAAATACATTTTTTTTTATATTAATAAAGTGAATAACATTGTCTTATAGATGCTTTCACAAAGTTACTTTNTGAATAACATTGTCTTATAGATGCTTTCACAAATTTACTTTGAACGGCAACAGCTTACTTTTGCTAACTATAGGGTAAATGTGGAACAGATGCCTCAGTGGGAGAGATGCCCCAGTCTGTCTAATTCACAGAGTTCCCACCAGTTGCGCTGTCTGAATAGCAGCGTGTGTGCCTACCAGTCTGATCTAAACGAGCCCCGCGAAGTTACGTACAAGTTTTGTGTTTGTTAGCTAATTGCTCTCCAAAAAGGTCAGTAAATATTTTACGTATATTGTGTTATAATATCGCGTGTTTACTGGACATATGTCTCGTACACTAGAAATGTAAATCCTACGTTTTGTGAACGCGAGGTAAAACTACGTTCGTTTCAGTTAACATAACATCTGTCGCAGCCATATTGCTCTAGACACGTGTTTAAAATTATCTTGGGACATCTCTCCCAAATAAAAGGACAGATGCCACAGTAGATTAACGGGGGAGACGCCCCGAAATATATAAGCTAAGCTATTCTGTTATTTACGCTAATAGAATATATTTATTTATGGCAACTGGATTACTATCGAGTAAATTTAAATTACAGAAGCTTATTAAAAATTATAAACGAAATTTAATAAAACATTTTTCAGATAAGCTTACGCTGGGTAACTATTTCACTACTATGTTTTAATGTGACCGAGTGGATAATCATTTGTTGAACACATGCCCATGTATTTCACGACATATTAAATAATAAACCTGTTACAAATCTGATACTATTACCTTCACACAGTAATATTTATGCTTACGCCGTATAAAATAAGACTTGAGGACGCAAGGCAAGTTGATATAATTGTTAAGAGCTGCACATACTACTATATATTTTTTAAAATAACTCGTGTGNATAACTCGTGTTATCTCAAGGGAAGTTGGAGTCGTGGTTACGAGTGTGCACTATCACCACAAGGGTTGAAGGTACGAATCTCACTTCCTGCTAGTTTATTTTTTTGGTAAACATGATTGCAATTTATTTTCAAGTCAGTGTGCCTAACCAGGTTCGTTAAGGGATGGAGATCTTAATTAAATAACAGTTATATTTATAATTTCCTAATTTTATTTACACTAACAAGAAACCAAATACTCTCGACCCAATATCTCGCAAACAAATTTATATTTCTTGCTATTTTCAATTAATAAACAAAATCAGGACATTTTGCAATCATCACGAAGAAATAAATGTAATTAAATAACTAAAATCAGTCATAATAGACAGTGTATCAAAACCTACTGAAATACTTTATAAATTATATGTCCATATTTGACATTTCCAATATTCGCAATAAATTCTGTATCACATTTTCATACAGTCCCACCTCAATTTAGTCCAGCTCTTACCACTACGAAATGTTCTAGAGTTATCGGAGCACCCTCATGCACAGTAGCATTCACTCTACGGATTTCACGCCCTATCTTCAGTTCACACCAAAAACATCTTGCCTGCCGTCGTCTAGCAATCTCCCGTCATCGTCCGTCCTCTTCACCGATGTCCCTCGCCCCACTCGACTTCGCCAGGGTTACCGCACTCAAAAAAAGACTTCCACCAACAGACTGCCAACCTTCCGACTGGGGCTGCAATTTATAGTGTCGTCAGCGATCGCCATACGATGGTTCGTATATTGAAGAGTCTGTTCGGGACGAACAGGCTTAAGGAGGAGGCAGTGTTACACGCTGATGCTCGCACTAGACGTGACCTCCATTCGCGGTCCGGTTCTGTGGGGGCTGACTCACCTCGACCCTCCCCTTCCCCAGCCAGACCCGCTCGCGGTGCCATCGCTGGGCGACCAGGAATGATTGACAGATGACCTGCCTGGGTCACAGCCCCTGCTCCCCCCTGTTGGAGAAGCTGATGACTTGGGAGGATGCGCAATAATATTCTGGGAACTAGGACCCTCGGTGCAACGCAGCATTTACAGAAATTTCTTGAAGAATTTATTTTAAGTAAAGAATGAAAAAATAAATTGGATACAAAGAAAGCTGCATTAATGAAGAAGAGGAAAGCTCAAGAAGTAGAAGAAGAAAATGAAGTTTTGGCATTCAGGGTGAGATGCCCAGATGAAAAAAGAAACAAAATATATGTTGAGTACTGGGAAAACTATTATCAAACAAAAGAGAAGGTAGACTGGATTTAGTGTGTTTCGTGCTAAAATTAGTTGTACGAAACCTGCTGTATGTATGGCTTCCAGTGCAACTTTGCGGCCGGGAAGCAAAACGCCAAAAAAAATGAAGATGNTACGAAACCTGCTGTATGTATGGCTTCCAGTGCAACTTTGCGGCCGGGAAGCAAAACGCCAAAAAAAATGAAGATGTAGTACAATAGAGAAATGTAAAACATTTTATTTGGACTTATGGCTAACCACAATTGATTAAGTGGATTCAACAACACTGTTTCGTTATCGTATAGAGTATTTTTCGTAAATCTGTCTTTGTGAGGCATCTCTCCCATATAGGTGGGGCATATCACCCATAGGAGGAGATAGATGGCCAAAATATGTATGTTTACATTTATATTATTATTATATATTTTAATAAGTGTAACATGATACTGAATCCTTTTATTTTAATCTGTAAGGTATGCTGAATGTACTAAAAAAAATAACAGTCCTGTGATATTATTGTGTGTTTTTGTAACGGTTTTTTTCTTAGTTGGGGCATCTCTCCCACATTTACCCTATGACAAAATATACATATCTGCAAATACCCACGGAGTGATTGTGAAAATCATTAAAACAAAGTGACGTTTGGTTTGCTGTTACTGTTGATCTTGTATTGCTGTCCCTTGCACCTTTAGTCACGTATGAGCAGACGACTGAAGAAATGTTGGTGATATATCTCCTACTGCTTTTAGCATTATAAATCACGCATGATACATGCAACCTTGCGCCTCAACACTGAATAATTTTTCTTGTAATCGGTCAGTTACATCCAAAATATCGTGAGAGTTAAGAGTAATATCATCCTGGCACCGTACACAGCAGAATGTATTACTTGCAGGAATCGCCGTTGGAACCGCCACGTGTTAGATATAATTATATACTGAAATTCCGTTGTCGTATATAGAGAGAGTAGATCATTGGCATTATTTGAGAAATGAATCGAATGTATCTAAAAAAATTTTCACATACTCGAATTTATTGTGATAGCTGAGGGACTGATGAACCTCTGCCAGGAAGGCTTAGTGTTGTCTGACATAGTTTCTCGTCTTGAAAATTATCTCTTACCCTATATTTGGTGCGCACAGCTCGTTCCACTCTTTGTGTCAACTTCAAATTAATAACCATCAATAGTTGCAGAGCTCAAGTTTTCCTGAAAACCCACATTTCAATTAATATGACGTAAGCGCAATATAATTTACGATAAAAAATTAACTCCCAAAACACGTAATAAATAACAACCAGTATTCCAACCACATCAGCATAACTGCTACTCCAGAACACGTGGTAACTGACTACATGTGAGAATGAATCAACTGAACAATGCTTCGCTAGAGACTACTGTAAAATATGATTATTACAGTATCAGTACGCCAGTACAGAATCCTTATGCGTTAAAGCCAACAAGGTGTTTTATCTCTCTGCCAATTTCATCCTTAACGTCCAGTTTCCTAAGTTGCCTGTAAATCAAGAAGTCACTACAGATGTGGGCATCTCATATTTTCTGCTACTCTGCAAAAAATACATTCCTCGAAATCTTTTCGAGAAAAATGTTAACGTTTATAAGCTCATAAAATTCATTTTAATTAAACAAGCGTGTAAAATAACTGCGTATACGTATAGCAAGCATTCTCCGTAGCCTGTTGAGAGGTTAGTTTGTCGGGATGGTGTGATAGAGATACAAATGCACCTATATATATGAGACGTGAAAGCATGTATGAACGTAAAATCTTCAACACCTCAAAATTTCCCTTTTGGCAGTCTCGCAAAATTCAAACAAATTTCCCCACTTTCAAATTTAATGCGCAAATATGACACATACTCATTATATTAAAATATTTAAACTTTAGTAGGACTGAAATTTACAATTTATTGCAGGTAAGGCCTAATTTAAAACACTACATAATTTATTTGTATTAAATGAATGTTTTAAGTGAGCTCAATCCATGCCNTACGAAACCTGCTGTATGTATGGCTTCCAGTGCAACTTTGCGGCCGGGAAGCAAAACGCCAAAAAAAATGAAGATGAAGTACAATAGAGAAATGTAAAACATTTGATTTGGACTTATGGCTAACCACAATTGATTAAGTGGATTCAACAACACTGTTTCGTTATCGTATAGAGTATTTTTCGTAAATCTTTCTTTGTGAGGCATCTCTCCCATATAGGTGGGGCATATCACCCATAGGAGGAGATAGATGGCCAAAATATGTATGTTTACATTTATATTATTATTATATATTTTAATAAGTGTAACATGATACTGAATCCTTTTATTTTAATCTGTAAGGTATGCTGAATGTACTAAAAAAAATAACAGTCCTGTGATATTATTGTGTGTTTTTGTAACGGTTTTTTTCTTAGTTGGGGCATCTCTCCCACATTTACCCTATGACAAAATATACATATCTGCAAATACCCACGGAGTGATTGTGAAAATCATTAAAACAAAGTGACGTTTGGTTTGCTGTTACTGTTGATCTTGTATTGCTGTCCCTTGCACCTTTAGTCACGTATGAGCAGACGACTGAAGAAATGTTGGTGATATATCTCCTATTGCTTTTAGCAGTATAAATCACGCATGATACATGCAACCTTGCGCCTCAACACTGAATAATTTTTCTTGTAATCGGTCAGTTACATCCAAAATATCGTGAGAGTTAAGAGTAATATCATCCTGGCACCGTACACAGCAGAATGTATTACTTGCAGGAATCGCCGTTGGAACCGCCACGTGTTAGATATAATTATATACTGAAATTCCGTTGTCGTATATAGAGAGAGTAGATCATTGGCATTATTTGAGAAATGAATCGAATGTGTCTAAAAAATGTTTGCACATACTCGAATTTATTGTGATAGCTGAGGGACTGATGAACCTCTGCCAGGAAGGCTTTGTGTTAACAAGCCTGTGTTGTCTGACATAGTTTCTCGTCTTGAAAATTATCTCTTACCCTATATTTGGTGCGCACAGCTCGTTCCACTCTTTGTGTCAACTTCAAATTAATAACCATCAATAGTTGCAGAGCTCAAGTTTTTCTGAAAACCCACATTTCAATTAATATGACGTAAGCTCAATATAATTTACGATAAAAAATTAACTCCCAAAACACGTAATAAATAACAACCAGTATTCCAACCACATCAGCATAACTGCTACTCCAGAACACGTGGTAACTGACTACATGTGAGAATGAATCAACTGAACAGTGCTTCGCTAGAGACTACTGTAAAATATGATTATTACAGTATCAGTACGCCAGTTCAGAATCCTTATGCGTTAAAGCCAACAAGGTATTTTATCTCTCTGCCAATTTCATCCTTAACGTCCAGTTTCCTAAGTTGCCTGTAAATCAAGAAGTCACTACAGATGTGGGCATCTCATATTTTCTGCTACTCTGCACAAAATACATTCCTCGATATCTTTTCGAGAAAAATGTTAACGTTTATAAGCTCATAAAATTCATTTTAATGAAACAAGCGTGTAAAATAACTGCGTATACGTATAGCAAGCATTCTCCGTAGCCTGTTGAGAGGTTAGTTTGTCGGGATGGTGTGATAGAGATACAAATGCACCTTTATATATGAGACGTGAAAGCATGTATGAACGTAAAATCTTCAACACCTCAAAATTTCCCTTTTGGCAGTCTCGCAAAATTCAAACAAATTTCCCCACTTTCAAATTTAATGCGCAAATATGACACATACTCATTATATTAAAATATTTAAACTTTAGTAGGACTGAAATTTACAATTTATTGGAGGTAAGGCCTAATTTAAAACACTACATAATTTATTTGTATTAAATGAATGTTTTAAGTGAGCTCAATCCATGCCGGCAGTGAGATAATAGTTTAGTGCACGTATTGCTCACCGAGATAACGTTAGTAGTTAGGTTCTTTGGAAACGTGTTGGCGATTATGGAACAGTTCGCGCAGGGAATGGCTAATCCCTACTGCAAATGCACTGTACACTGTTCGCGTGTTTGACAATTGCGAAACGAGCATCGGTTGGAACGTGCGCGAGCGATAGCGCCCGTTTTCGCAGCAGCCACGGCTTGTTTGCCATTTAATTGTCGTGTCCCTTGCACGAGGAANACGAGCATCGGTTGGAACGTGCGCGAGCGATAGCGCCCGTTTTCGCAGCAGCCACGGCTTGTTTGCCATTTAATTGTCGTGTCCCTTGCACGAGGAATTGAAATCCGCGCGTAGGGACAAGGATTATGTGTGTCATACGTTGCGAAATGAGCTGGCGGAAATGCGTTTCTACGGTATTTGCTCCGTCCCCAGCATACATTTTCTCGGCGTGCAAACAGCATAGCTAATACAACGCCCTTTGTTGGCGTGTAAATTACTCATTACAACTTATTTGCCGGCTTTAAAAATGTTGCAAATGCTAAGATAATTTGCGTATAGTCTGTGTCCATGATTTTTGTCTGTCACACAAATACTGTAAACGTTTTGGTACTTCGCTCTGATTATCGGAAGCCGACAAAAATTGTTCCTCGTCACATTACATACCACCCCTAGAAGTTTGTCGCAGTGTTCACGTGACAATCCTGAATATTGTATACTTGTTTTGCCACTGGTGTAATTCTATACAGAAAAACCATATTAGAGGTTTTTTTTTCTTCCCCTTAATGGAATGGTGTGATTTTTCCGTTGGTCATATTTANTACAGAAAAACCATATTAGAGGTTTTTTTTTCTTCCCCTTAATGGAATGGTGTGATTTTTCCGTTGGTCATATTTATAGTCAAGTTTAGTTTTTCTATAATAATTGGTTTTGTAAATATTTCCAACACGATTAATCTACCACATCAGCACCCNTAGTCAAGTTTAGTTTTTCTATAATAATTGGTTTTGTAAATATTTCCAACACGATTAATCTACCACATCAGCACCCAAAAATACCAATCTGTCTGAAATCTGCTAATACAAACCCACCTTCTGTGAAGAATTCTTACATATTCCAAAGAGCACACGTATAGATATTATTTATTACTGATATNATACAAACCCACCTTCTGTGAAGAATTCTTACATATTCCAAAGAGCACACGTATAGATATTATTTATTACTGATATGTCAAAACAAATTGTAACTTCCGTACAGTATTTTAAGCTTACTAATGATATGTGTGTAATTATCGCGAGTTTTCTATAACTTTATGTGGCAAACATGCAAGCTTCACTTGGAAAATTTTGGGCAAAATATAAACCTAACAAATACGTACTCCAAGAAAAACATTACTTTGAAAAATATAGTGGGTTTTATTTTTTCACAGTTTTGGATAATCTTTAAATGTGATTACGTGTTTAATAAATATTTCCATTTTATTTATTTATGTGCGTTAATGCTCATCGCCTACTTTATATGTGCGTGCCTACTGCATAAGTGTCAGTATATTGATCAATAAATCTTAGACAAATTATATAACGTTGCGTTAACTAATTCATTGAGCTGATAGAGTTCCTCCATTACTTGCTGCATACTATCGACATTTTGAGTTCTCTACAGAATACAACCGTATTAGTGAGTATGTTAAATTAGGAACTAGTTTTCTTTTTACAGAAGTCGAATTTTATTTACCATATATTGAGTTTAAACATTGATGCCGATAGTAATACTCTTAACTTTTTGTTGCCTCTTTGAGAAAAACTGGCTGATAAATACGAATTGGCACCTAACAAATGAATGCTATTTAAATTTCAATACTTAACTTCAGTAAATTATTTAGTTTTCCTCGATACACGTACGATATTCTGATATATATAATATATGTGATACAAACACACAGATTACGTCATTTAGCTAAAAGTGATCATGTAAAGATATTCTAATGTTCTTTAAACTTCTACGTTAATACTGTCAAATATTTGAATGTATTCCTCTGAAAATATTACTAATTTAGTTGTGACACAACTGTAAATAAATACTACATAACAGTCAGAACACACATACAGACGCACACAGATATATTTCAGATATGTTAGCCAAGGCAAAATGAAAGACTCGGATCCGATCATTAGTTGTATAGTGCAATTCAGTATGAAAAATATTAATTAACTTAGTGTAGCCTACAAATTATGTTTGTATTATCTCATACAACTGTCAGTTCTTTGTGGTATCTTCATATCTTCATATTTATTTTTGATTTATACGTATTCAGCACAGTCGACTGCAGTACTGTTTTGTGTACAAAGGAAAAGAGACGCTGTTAGCAATACTTAGTATATCCATGCTCTCATGACTGATAAATTACTGATGTTTGTCAATCTATCCGCCTATCCAAAAGCATACATCAGTGGTGTCAATATATAAATTTCCCATTGACTTAATGCCCAGCGTTAAAATTTTAAATGAATGGAGTGAGACATTATAATTTACGGTAGAACCTTTCTTTTGTTCACGAATAGCCACGGATTTTACGATCTATATAAACGTTTACAAACAAACGAACAGNGATTTATACGTATTCAGCACAGTCGACTGCAGTACTGTTTTGTGTACAAAGGAAAAGAGACGCTGTTAGCAATACTTAGTATATCCATGCTCTCATGACTGATAAATTACTGATGTTTGTCAATCTATCCGCCTATCCAAAAGCATACATCAGTGGTGTCAATATATACATTTCCCATTGACTTAATGCCCAGCGTTAAAATTTTAAATGAATGGAGTGAGACATTATAATTTACGGTAGAACCTTTCTTTTGTTCACGAATAGCCACGGATTTTACGATCTATATAAACGTTTACAAACAAAAGAACACTTTGTGTAGATATTGCATTTACTATTTGACATTCTCAAGGCTTAATTACTTATTTGTAATTGAGTATACGCAATAAAAAGTCTACTCAGTTGGGTGGTAGCTGAGAAGAGTTTCATTTCATTGCGTGTACTTGCGTAATTTTAACATTTTTTTGATTTTTTTATTTTTACCCCAGTAATAACTTAGAGCGTATCCCGAACAGTCGGGGTATCGTGCATGTCTTAATTTCCACCATTTTTAAGATATTCAGTTGGCTATGGAGAAAACCGTCTGTCAATTAAATAACGTCTAACTATTAAAAAACAGTTATGTCATGTTTTTCACTACAAAAGAAGATTAATGTTATTTACACCGAACAATCACATAGAATAAATTATTGTATACCGCAATAATTTTCTAAAACATGTATTTTACAATGCGTTTATGATTCAAGGAACTAAAATTGTAAAACTTCATGGAAAGGGCGAGTGCAGTAAGCTAAATAAAAGTTGTTTGAGTAACTGAGATATAAAATCAGCTAGACTGTTCAAGTTGTAAAAGTAAAATCCTTTCTAAAAGTTTAACGTTCTACTCTTCGAGTTCGTGCAGAGCGTTTCACTCTGAAAATTCCTTGTCGTGACAAAACGTTCTGCGTGTTGCGAACATGGAAAAATTAACGCGAAAAGTGTGAACAGAAGGATTTCGGGCGAAACGATTTAATGAAACCGTCAGAGTCAAGACATCTTTTAAACAGCTTACTCCCTCGCAAACTTATTCGGAGGGTGAAATTGTTATTTCATCTGTGAACCGCGTTAGTTATGAACAGTTTTTTAATTACTTCAATACACAACGGATAAAGAAATTATGCGAGACTTAAGTGACAGAATTACAAGTTCTTAACTTAAAACACTTTAACAACTTTCCGGTAGAACTATTTTGATATTAAATATTATATATGTATACTTTTCAAGTGACAAGGATAAAAGTCGTAGATGCAAAAAAAATATAAACATTTCAGTATCACAAATTGGCAGCTTATTCAGGAAGAGTTTTACATTAAATATTAATATTGAAATGTAGAAAGGAAGTGCGCAACATTTAAATGATGTTGCTGTTTAATATGCAGTGCTTGACATTTCTGGTTCTAGAATAAAAAAATCGATTTCAAATAAAACGTAATTTTTTTTCGGTAGATTGTTACGTAAGTGTACTATTTCTGCAAGTTAAATATACTGCCATCATTTTGAATACGTATGTACATATAAATATATTACAAACTCCATGAAGATACTCATCTTCGATAAGATGTATTGTAAACCATTAAATTGTTCAAGTTAATCTGTAATTCAATTTTATTCAGGTGACGGGTAGTGATTTGAACAGAGTATAAAGGAGAATTTAGTATTTTAAATCAATTGAAAGAAAAGTTGCTTTGAAGATAAGAAAATTGTGTTCGCATGCAGCATTGTTTTACGTGAAATATGTATGCATTACATGGGTACTTTCAACTGTTCTACTGCCGATGTAACATACATAGTGGCCTACAAATGTGAATAATAATACTCTTAGTAGGCGAAGTTAGATAGCCGCGTCATACGTAATGTTTGATGTTCCTTGCAGGAAGAAACTAATTCATCTTTTAAATAAACAAGACATTAAGTAACGCGTTATAACAAAAACAATGTTCTGTATATGGAAAATTTAATTACTTGCAGAACAGTTTAACGTCGCAATATTAAACCACGTAATACACGTGATTTCAACTACGTAAAAAAAATTGTTTACTGCGCTAATTTTACTGGCATTGCGTTTTCTAGAATATCTCTGCTAAGCAAATAGTAATCGAAGATATGTATGTCATGCAGTCATATTAAACGAACTCTTATGACATAAATTAGTGCGTAAATGTTTTGCATGGCAAATGACTGTGTAATTGTATACTTGTTTTTAAGTGCTTCAGAAAGGAGTGACAGTGAACAGAACTTCTAATCAGAGTTTCCCTACGAACCAAGCCATTAAATGGTAGTTTAAATTGTATTCATTGAAGTACAAAAACAGCCTGGAAAGGTATTACACATGCCAAAAAAAAAATTTCACGCTGAAATTATTTTTAGAAGGTGACAAGTATACGTACACATTTACTGAAGAACAATTTCCATCCATCTTAACGAATGTCATTACAAACAGCATGCATATCACACATTGTTACTTCCTTGAACGTCCGGCACACTGCACTGTAACTTAACTACGGTACATAACCGAAACATCCACGTTAATATATGTAGGAAACATACAATTGTAGACGTCCATCGGTTACTTCTCAAGTTTCTTTTCTCGCTTCCTAGGGAGTGAGGTTTGGTCACGCGATAGCGTGTCTGCCTCGCATTTGTGAGGTCGTCAGTTTGATTTCAGCCGGCTGCAATGGAGATGACTTTCCCAAGTGCTTATACATTCCCATTCCATGCAAATAGTGGCGCAGTTTCTTAATGCGAACTATGAATATACCCAGTTCCCCTGATGCCGACATCAAGGACGTATTACTACTATTATTATCAGCATCATCCTACGGAGTTTGTTTTCTTTCTTCAACTTCATCAGAGTTCACGTGCACCAACGTTAATTTTATCGATTGCATTTACAACGTGTCTCAGTTTTCCAATTCCTATATAATTTCCTGCGAAAATTTTTTCTCAGATATTCTATGCCACACATATCGAAGAAAAAAATATCGTTGAAGACATTTTTAAACTAAGCATTTATTTACTGTTAAATGCCAGTCTTTTCGCTTCTCCATAAATAACTGTACGGTTAAAAAGAAAAGCTAATTTTTACACCACCTCGGAGCATAAAAGGAAATGTCGTTACTAACTGCATGACACATAAAGCAAACAAACAAACCTCTGTAGCTACCTAGAGACATGGTGTTACAGGAGTGGCTTCCCCTTAGAATTTAAACAGCAATTAAGGAAGAATTTTTTGAAATTTTACTTTTAAGAGTATTTTTCCCCCAACAGAATCTTTGGTGCCTCTTAAACATGTTGGCATGGTTTTTCATTCTAAATACTGCATATACAAATCCCTAAAATATTCTCCGGATTTTCGAAATTCATCTGTTAAGTTAGCTAAAAGGAGAAGCGTATTTGACAACAAATACTCGATATCTCTTAAGCCCGGTAAGACACTAGCCTACTTTTTCGTTTCGAAGTACTTTAAACATAGATGGCTAAAAACAAATTACATGATTTTTATAAATTCAATCTTTAACGCAGAGAAAAAGANGATATCTCTTAAGCCCGGTAAGACACTAGCCTACTTTTTCGTTTCGAAGTACTTTAAACATAGATGGCTAAAAACAAGTTACATGATTTTTAGAAATTCAATCTTTAACACAGAGAAAAAGAAAAAAAAATGTTCCTGTAAATATCCAATATTTTTGAAACCTTTCAACATACCGACGTGCTTTTCGCTTCAAACTGCTTAATTTATAAATTCATATAATTTTTTTAAAAGATTTCTCTGGGTTTAACTTTAAAGGGGGCGAAGGGGATAAATTAAATGTGTTTTCTATGAAAACTCAATATATTTTATAACCGATGAAATGTCGGCTTTCTTGGACCATATTTCTACGTGTATTAATTCTTAAGATATAATCTTCCGTATATATAAACCCGACCAGGTATCGCGGTGCAGTTTGGTTCATAATACATGCTTACCAATGCCTAAAAATAATTTTCTTTGATTTTAAAATTTCAAGCCGTAGAGGGTTGAAAGGGGTAAAATACAATTTTCACATATTTCTCCAGTAAGAGATTTCAGTAATTTTTACTTCAGAAAACTAGCTATACAAATGCCAAAAATCAAATATAATACGACAGACAAAAAATTAAATTGCAGAGCGAGCGTAGCCGCGGGCAAAATCTCTAATTAATTTCTACTTAGAACACACTAACCCGTTATTAATTCCAATTCCGGTTGGGCATAGCCACGGGGGAAAAGTTAAATAATTCTATTCCGCAAAACACAAAATTCCCAGCAGAAAAATATAGGAGAAAATAATTCTTCCATGTTTTTACTGTGGGCAAAACTCAAGAATTTCAATCACGGTGAACGAAGTCACCACGTAGGGCCCGTGACGTACATTTCCAAGTATTTTATACCCAAAGCGTCCCTCAAGTACCCGAATGTAACTCCTAAATTGCGTGACTTGATTTTTTAATTCAATCTAAAATATAATAATTTCTTCAAATAGCCGTGCTTTATTCTTGACGAGCCAAGCGAATTTATTCGCGAACACGACCTCTGCCGAATGCACACATAAAAAAACTATTTTGAACATTAGATGAATTTTCATAATCATTAACACACAACTTAAATTTTTTATTAATATGGGTTTGTTTGGTCATTCGGCTNTTTATACCCAAAGCGTCCCTCAAGTACCCGAATGTAACTCCTAAATTGCGTGACTTGATTTTTTAATTCAATCTAACATATAATAATTTCTTCAAATAGCCGTGCTTTATTCTTGACGAGCCAAGCGAATTTATTCGCGAACACGACCTCTGCCGAATGCACACATAAAAAAACTATTTTGAATATTAGATGAATTTTCATAATCATTAACACACAACTTAAATTTTTTATTAATATGGGTTTGTTTGGTCATTCGGCTNTATTAGATGAATTTTCATAATCATTAACACACAACTTAAATTTTTTATTAATATGGGTTTGTTTGGTCATTCGGCTTATCTGGATAACATGCATGAGCAAATATTATACCATCGTATAATTTGCTTGGACACGTTATTTATGGTATTTCCTGAAATACCTTTTTAAAACGATATGAATATATCAGGGTTTCAATTATTCCCTAGCCCAATTTCAGGAGAATACAGGCGTAGTTCCGTAATATGAGCTTTTCCAGTCCTCGGCCATTAATTAGATTTAGATCCTCCCTAGCATCGTCGCATAGAACGAGTTCCCTTAATTTTCCTCGTGCTAAAAGAAACCAGATAAAAAATGTTTGAGTTGTAGCGAACTCACCCGTTAGCATACAGCAAATCTACTTTGCTTGGGTCCTAGGAGCACTGTGATGCTTAGTTAAACATCCCAACCACATCTATTTCCTCATTTCAAAGGCGGGAGTGTGAGTGAGCCTCTCAACCNGTGATGCTTAGTTAAACATCCCAACCACATCTATTTCCTCATTTCAAAGGCGGGAGTGTGAGTGAGCCTCTCAACCTCTATGAACAAAACCAGGCTTTGCCATGTCTAGCACTTCCGTCTGTGGTGGAAACCCACACTGCCTTGCCATCAAAGAAGCCGGGCTGGATTCAAAACAAAACAAGCAGTGCATGACTTCTCTGGGCGNGACCCACACTGCCTTGCCATCAAAGAAGCCGGGCTGGATTCAAAACAAAACAAGCAGTGCATGACTTCTCTGGGCGTGTAGGGACTGTAATTCCTTTATACCAATTGGAAAGCCCATCTTCTAAGCTTTGAACGTACAGGGCCCTATAAACGTCTCATATTAAGGCTATCACTATGTACAACTAATATTTATACAATCGTCCGTAATCTCACAGAAATTGACACAGTAAAATAGCTAAATCAATCTCTGTAAACATTTTATCTTTGTCTATTAAAATTGTATAATATTCGTGACAGTATTGGCATTTACAGTCAAGACTGTATTACTCGTATATTCAGTCCCACCATGCTTCAATCTATGTATCACTAGTTTTTTCTACCCCAAATATTCTGGAGCGCCCCAAGCATCCCGTATACATCGGCACTCTACTTACCGGGTAACTCACCTTCCGCAGAAATATCGCAATCCCGCCCGTCGTAATTTCACAGGCACTCGCCCGCCGCAGTCGCCCTCGTCCTTCGCCGGTGGTCCTATTCTTCGTTCACTGCTCGTTACACTTCGCCAGGCGGCTATCACAAAAACTAGCTATTCTCTGACTGCGAGGGGTTTTATAGTGTCGCCGGCCCTGGCCCAGAATCTTCTTCACATGCCGCGTTGCACCGAGGGAGATTATTACCAGAACATTCTTACACGTCCTCTTAAGTCGTTGACTCCTCCAGAAGAGAAAGGGGGCTGTGACGGAAGTCAGGTCGGCTGTCAATCATTCCCCTGCCCGGGCCGCCCGGCGCCACAGTAGCGAACAGAACTGCCTNCCCACAACCATCTGCGTCGGAACCGCAATGCGTAACCAGGTAACACGGCACCCATTGCGGGAGTCCGCGCATAACACTATTTTACAAACATCTTATAAAAACTATGTCTCTGTTATTAATGTGCGTTAAAATTTTTTTCTACAAATATCACTAATTCCAGTGATGAAAAATTTCAAGTTTATGGATTTTTTAGCACCTATTGCTATGGCACATGGAATACAAACTGCAAGTAAAGGTCCACTGATTCAGCCCGGCTCTATTCCAACGAGTTAGTACTCCTGAAGTTAACAGTTCNTGCTATGGCACATGGAATACAAACTGCAAGTAAAGGTCCACTGATTCAGCCCGGCTCTATTCCAACGAGTTAGTACTGCTGAAGTTAACAGTTAACTGTTAAGAGGCCAATTTTCCATTGCTCTTACTCAAAGAAGTCTTAGTGTGCTTAAAACATGTTACTTAAAAACATATATTACTAATTGACTGAAGTGACTGTTAAAAAGTCAAGTGCTGTTAACTGATTTAAACAGTGAAATTCTCATTGATTCATATTTAGAGTGCTTTATTCATGCGCCAGATAAGTGAAACCGTGAAATTGTTAGGAACCTAAACGTGTTACAAATGTGCTCTAATGCTTACAAATAAGAAACACAGTTTCGTTTTATTATTAACTTAAACATTACACTCACAATACAAAGTCAAGACTTCGAAATTTTTCACTTCATCCCCAGCCAATTTAACTGAGATCCGGCATGCTAGCGTAAACAGTACCATACAAGCAGTTAACGGACAGTTATATTTCTTAAAGATTGATTAAGAAAGTTTTTACTTCATCGCGCACAATCTATATCTGGCGAACAATGTGTACATGACTGTTTCTTATCTTAAAGAAAATACTGGCTTGTTTACGTGCCAGGAAGTGTCGACGAAATTCATTACATTGAAATTTAGTTTATTTATCAAATTGTGATTGAGTGAAGAGATTTGGGCGGCTCTTAACAGCGAGGCCTTTAAAGCCGATGAGGGTGATTGAGGCGAGTATGGAGCACCGCCGGAATTATAAGGCGGGGAAAACGGGAGATCCCCGAGAAAAACCGCCGACCAACTGCATCATCCGGCACTATTCCCACACGCGAAAATTTGGGAGTTACCCGGCCGGGGTTTGAACCCGGCTCGCCTTGGTAGGAGGCGAGCGAGCTAATTGTTCAGCCACTTTAGACCCTTTTATCAAATTATGACATATTTCGTTGCGTTTTTATAGTTAGGTATTAGAATAATATAATTTTCTTTAGAACATTTTTTAACATTTGTATAAATATTAACGGTATTTTAACAGTTTTATCTCAATCTACAATTTTTGAAGTGGCAACACAATTTATTCTCGGTTATAGTACAGAATGAGTATAAAAGAATACCCCAAATTTGTAGGTCTATAATATCAAAACCAAACAACCTACAACCTTGATTGACCAATCAAATGAACCATGTAACCATGACGTTTGTTTGCCATGTCTTTATAAATGTTTAATGTGACCACCACGAGCAACCCGAACGACATCTACGCGATAATCAAACTCGTTCCGCACTCTTGTCAGTATGTCCCGTGTTACGGTTTGGATGGCGTCCGTAATTCTCGTTTTGAGATCGTCAATGTTAGCCAGCAATGGTGGACGAAACACTTTATCCTTTATTTACCCCCATAGAAAAAAAATCGTACTGGGTAAGATCCAGGCTTCTTGGAGGCCAGTGATGAAGAGTCTGGTCACCAACTGTTCCTCGACTAATCCAGCGTTGCGGCAACGTCTCTTTCAGATATCCGTGAACAGCTAGGTGCCAATAGGATGGCGCACCATAAAAGAAACACCAGACCGCTCCCATCACATTGACGTGTCGAATACGAGCTCGCTTCCCCCTCACCACCTCAAACCGAGAGTTACGGACGCCATCCAAACCGTAACACCGGATATGCTGACAAGAGCGTGGAACGAGTTTTATTATCGCGTAAATGTCGTTCGGGCCGTTCATGGTGGTGACATTGAACATTTCTGAATTTATGGTAAACAAACTTTACGGTTCCACGGGTCATTTGATTGGTCAATCAAGGTTGTAGGTAGTTTGGTTTTGATATTATAGANGACGCCATCCAAACCGTAACACCGGATATGCTGACAAGAGCGTGGAACGAGTTTTATTATCGCGTAAATGTCGTTCAGGCCGTTCATGGTGGTCACATTGAACATTTCTGAATTTATGGTAACAAACTTTACGGTTCCACGGGTCATTTGATTGGTCAATCAAGGTTGTAGGTAGTTTGGTTTTGATATTATAGACCTTCAAATTTGGGGTATTCTTTTATATTCAGCCAGTAGTTTTTCGATTTTCTGTATTGATAAATTTCAACTTTACGAAGCGGATTTGTTCTCATTAGCAACAGCACAAATATCTTAATGTATACAAAAGGGTGAATTATTACGGGTTATTTTCTTCCTAGAGATGTCTCTACAGGTGGAAAAGAGTTTTGCAATGTTTTATCAAAGAGTTCGTGTGAATTTAAGTGTTTAATTGTTGTGGTAAATGGTTGGAAAATAGAACCGAGAAAAAATATATTAGTAGGAATGAAATTTCACCACCCATTACCCATTTAGACTGTTAGCACAGAGACAGAAATCATGGTTGTTGGCCTCATCTAAATATTGTTAACTCAGTAATAGCAACACAACTGTGTTATATGTTCCTGTTGGCGATTGTATCTGGACCTATAAATAAGCAGAAATCACTGTGACTAATCCAGAACAGACTGTGTCGTCTACAAAACAACTTTAGCAATGGTTGGATTGTTTCCAAAACAAAATTAACTGTAATAAACTAACATAAATGAAGTAAACTAACATTACTGTAATAAACTAATATAACGTTCCCTTTCTGCAATGTAAAAAATTCCATGAATTTATAAAAAAGTTTGGGTTAAAAATAATTTCTAAAGCATCGTACGATTACAGGACCATTGTTTCTTTAAAGAACAGACTTTCGTAAATTTCGCAAAACTTTCTGTGAATTAACCCAATCTCACCGTGAATTTGCTTCTGGGATTTGTATTTTTTTGGCTTATAAAAACTAATACTAAAAAAATGTTTAATTTTCGTTTAGCTGTTACCAGCGTATAAAAAAGGATATTAAACAGTTTTAAATATTTTCTTTTTAGGCAGGATTTTAACTCAAGTCTAAAAATTTTGTAGTCGGCGACTTTGACCACTTTGCTACAATATTGTCGAACGTTGTTAAAGATTGTGTTACTACGGTATAGACTGTTCACGTTAAAGTGAGCACTTTTGAGGCCCTAGTTAATTTTTCCTTTCAGCCATTTTTTATCATTTGACCGTTTTGTTTTTAATAAATATTGCCATGTAAGTGATAAACATAGCGTGTATATTCCATCGCGCTTAAAATTTAACGTCGAAGACTAAAATATAGTATCTTTATTGACAATTATTCAAAATTAGAGGGCTTTCAAAAGTGCTCATTTTAGTGTAAATAGCCTAAAGATGCATTTAACTTTTCAGTTTCTAATCATGGTTGAGTGTTTGAAGTGTTANTTCATTTTAGTGTAAATAGCCTAAAGATGCATTTAACTTTTCAGTTTCTAATCATGGTTGAGTGTTTGAAGTGTTAGCAGTTGAAAGTGGTTCGTGTAACTTTTTTTATGTTTGAGATAATAGGTTCAAGTTGCGTTAATATTCTAGTTACAGCAGGAACGATAATTTTCTAGTTACAGCGGCGAATAACCCTTCGTGTATGTCCTTGGCGTTGTTTGTTCCTGAAAACCGAAGTGGTTGGAAACGGGGAGGTTCCGTATTTTGTATGTACGGTGCTCAGTTCCATTTTATCTCGTTACTGAGCGCGTTTCAGTATATTTCCTACACATTTCAGGAAGAAAAATGATATTAATGTACGGACTTTTTAACAGTGTGGTACCGCAGTTTGGTTGTTGCCAGTATGCAACTACATCACAGAACTGTCCTGTTGTCACTTCTCGGCAAATATTTTTTCCAGTGAGAATCATAGACTCTCTGGCTGCGCACAATCAGTCTCTGTGTCCCAACATTGAACTGCTTTTCTGCCAACACTGGAAAGAAGCTCCATGTTTTAACATTTAATTAAAACTGTGAGGTGAACATTTGGGAATAATGTAACTATTGTTTGTGCTTTGTTTTATGTAATGCGTACAAGTGTAAAAATTAGCTAATATGTAAATCATATTCTTTCCTAATAATTCCACAATTTCACTTGAACTAAGCATGAATAAAGATATGAGGCCCATGGTAATGTTAATTTTACCTATAGAGGAAGAATACATCATGTGCATATAAATATATCTTAAGCAGGGATTTAAAAAGCCCTCAGTTTACCATGAACAGGCTATAACAATTTGTAATACAGTTCAATTAAATTAAAATCGATAAGCGTATTATAGTCATATAAAAGTGTTTTTTTTTATTTTAATATATGAAAATATATTCATCGCTGTTGACCACGCGAATTCGACAGTTTTGTTCCTTTGGGGAAGGTCAATGTTGGGTACATGCGCAGAAGACGAATAATCGGTCTACCTCATCTTAATTGTGCGAATAGTGACGTATAATTAAATGGTAGCAGATTTTGTGTTTACGTGCAGTTTCAGTAATTAATCATCGGAACGAGTCGTATGTTTGTATTTGCCTGCAGCGCTGCCGTCGCAGCCCGTACACCTCTGACTGGGAAAATGCGCGGTGTAATTGCAGGAACCACGCTCGCCGGTACGGCGCGGTTGCACGCCCGCCAGACACTGTGGCAGGTGGTGCGGGCGCAGGTAATTAGGCTATCGACTGCAAATAGCGCACCTTGCGGCACTCGGGCTAATCACAACCGGCCGTTGTTGCGGTCTCGGCCAGAAGAGTCGTACTATTGTGGTCCGCCGCGCAGTGGGCGATTGGGNGGGGGCGAATCGGGTTCGTACGCCCCACGAAATGAAACTCGTAATTGTATCTCGTGAGGCGCACCCATCGCTGGTCAAATTGGCACCGGCCATTACCCAGTAGCCCACTTACAGTATTAATTCCGTCGCCAACGGTTTCCCGATAAGTGGAAATTCTCTTCCCTCCGAGCTCTTAATACGCTGCGTCTGCGACGTCGTTTGCGATCGTCAGAATTTCCGTGATTACGATTATATTCTTCGCCATTCCCTTTCGACTATTTGCGTATGCGGGAAATGGGAAAAAAAAATATAATCGGCAATTAACCAATACGTTTATACTGCAGTTGTCCTTAAGACTACCCTAACTGCTGAAATAAATAAATTAAAAGAAATCTGTAGAGAATTGCCTTTAAAAAGCATTAAAGTCATTCTACGATCTTCATTTTGCTTTCTCTAGTCCTGAGGATTATCTTCTTTGTTCAAATAACGAACACACAATANGTCATTCTACGATCTTCATTTTGCTTTCTCTAGTCCTGAGGATTATCTTCTTTGTTCAAATAACGAACACACAATACATTCATACTTTGGTATAGAGACAATGGAAGCAGGATTACCCGATATTCCTATGGCTGCTACGTTTTTCCCAAAGTAATAATATGAAGCATAAGGAAAGACATTACTTGCGATATTGACTTCGGCATAAGTGTGTGTGCGTGTCTCTCTCTCTCTCTCTCTCTCTCTCTATCCATCTCTCTCTCACACACACATAATACGGATGTGTTAGTTCCAGTCTCTATGAATATGCGGCTTTGCATAGGTCATAACATAAAATTTTCTTATAAAGCATCTTAGTTTTCACTACAGAATCAATTTTGATGACGGACAGGTGTTGCGACACTAGATACAAATACTTTATGAAAACCTGCTACGTAAAGAACTCTTTGCTATAGCCGACATCTCACAACATATCTTGATATATCGTACAAAATTTCAGTAACAATAAATATATTCGAAGGCACGTGCTTGTTAAGTTAATGATGGTTGCAGAGTAGTTGACTGGGAGTGGAAAGATTTGGATGGCTCTTAACATCGAGCTTGAGAGCCGATGAGGGCGAAGTGAAGTGAGAATGGAGCAGCGCCGGAATGCATGGGCGGAGAAAATGGGAGATTCCCGAGGAAATCCGCCAACCATTGGCATCGTCCGGCATGATTCCCACATGGGAAAATCCTGAAGCTACCCCGCCGGGAATCGAACGCGGTTAGCCCCGGATGGGAGGCGAGTAGTCTAACCACTATACCACCGTGACTCCTCTTTGACTGAGCATCAGGATATTATGTCTTTTTTTTTTTTCTTCAAAATAATGTTCTAAGTTTCACGAAAATTCTGTGTTGGCAGGCACTGACCTCTCATTTCTAGGAGACAGATGGAATTAAACTGTAAAACTCACGTAAAACCCAATAATCTCGGAACTCCTGTTTTTTCGAGTGACTTTGATCAATTACCTCTATCAATATTTTAGTCATCGCTTCCAGCTGTTAATTTAAAAAAAAAATCAACACGTAAATACTTTTGCCAGCATTGGGTCTTGGTTGTTGCTTGCCCACGCGTGCGCAGTCAGCTGGGGTATGCATGGAGTTCTGGTCTCCACTATTTCCATGTGTGTTCCTGTTTTCCACGCGCGTGCTCAGAACTCGAGAGTAATGTTAAATAATTTTTAATCCACGTTTTATGCCGCATTGCGCTAAATTTCATAGTCCTATACACATTCGAGTTCAGTTGAGTTGATAGATTTGGGGGGCTCTTAACAACGAGGTCTTGAGAACCGATATACATATTAGACTCAGTCTTGTTTGTCTGTTATCTTCTGCTCTCTGATTACAAATTTTTTCCTGACTCGTGTGAACATGATTACACTAAAACACATGATTAAACTAGTTCACGTTAATGTTTTTCTTTTAATTTGGTCAGAGTAGTCCAAAGCATTTCAAACGCACTGCATTCCACTGACGAACGCACTACAAAATCACCAGATTTTGATTACCTACAGTTCGTCTGACAGCCTGTATGGGGCTAGCGCTGGGCAAAGAGTTGTATTTTGACTTAAATGCAACTATTATATGTTATTGGTTCTCCATATACATTTCAGCTCAAGCGTTCCACGCCCAGAAAATTCTGTTCAGTTTTGGAAGTACTGGAGTTATGACTATAGGGCCATTACAAAGGTAATTATATTACACGATCACTTATAGTATGTTGCGTGTGTCATTTTAAAATTGCACTTATTCGGACACGTCGTGTTACCAATCGGCTTGAAAGAGAAAGCTTACGTCAGTATTTCCGAAATGTTGAAATTAGCTAGTTATGGTCGTTTTACTGAATCNTAATTTGGTCAGAGTAGTCCAAAGCATTTCAAACGCACTGCATTCCACTGACGAACGCACTACAAAATCACCAGATGTTGATTACCTACAGTTCGTCTGACAGCCTGTATGGGGCTAGCGCTGGGCAAAGAGTTGTATTTTGACTTAAATGCAACTATTATATGTTATTGGTTTTCCATATACATTTCAGCTCAAGCGTTCCACGCCCAGAAAATTCTGTTCAGTTTTGGATGTACTGGAGTTATGGCTATAGGACCATTACAAAGGTAATTATATTACACGATCACTTATAGTATGTTGCGTGTGTCATTTTAAAATCGCACTTATTCGGACACGTCGTGTTACCAAANACACGATCACTTATAGTATGTTGCGTGTGTCATTTTAAAATTGCACTTATTCGGACACGTCGTGTTACCAATCGGCTTGAAAGAGAAAGCTTACGTCAGTATTTCCGAAATGTTGAAATTAGCTAGTTATGGTCGTTTTACTGAATCTCGATGACTGTGTGTGGTTCGTGCTTAATAGATCTTCATCTCATTCAAACAGATTGGCCAGAGCCCATTTGGAATGGTTGTTGGTGCTTAAACAGGCAGGCACTGCAAGAACGTTTACCTTATCTAAATCCACTCAGCTATTATGGGTGGGATCACCTCAAATACCTCGTTAACGCAGTGCTCATCAATTATCTTCCTTGAAATCGCTTCACCACTGCGTGGGACGAGATTTTCCAAATCATTACAAATAATGATTACAGCACCTGACTGTACCAGGAAAACACTTAGCGAGTTTTCATTACCTACGCGGTTTAGCTGCACTAACTTTTCTTCCATACCAAGTGTGCAAATTTTGGGTAACCCCCAAATAATTTCTGAATGACTGTGTTAAGTATTAAAAACACGCGTGATTTTGCATTATAAAAACAACTTAGAAACCTTTGGAAATTAGCATAGGTTTTGCGTTTATTGTGAGACGTGAAATAAGTGACTGCGGTGATTAAAAAATTCAGAAAGGTGAACGAAAGTTATAAAGTTTCGTTATTCATTTTTATATGTCATAATTAATAATGTAATATTCAGAAATCGACCTTATTAAGTGGTGATGGCACGCAGTTTTGTTAAATTGCATGTATCAAGAGTACATTTGTCGTGATGTTCATACAACATAGAAGCAGTAAGTTTCTGATTTACACAAGTAAATTTGACGTTGAATGTTGTCGGTGTAAAAATAAAGTGGGCTTAAATGCACTTAGTGTCTGTATTATTAACATAAATTTTAACTTTTATGAAATGTATTATCTAAGCCATATCTCGTCAGCCGTTATGCAGCTAGTAATGGAAATTTTTTTATATTTTGCTGAATCGGAGGGAATTTTATGCTTGATGGTTCGTTCACATAGTTAAGAGCTATGTCACTATCTGTGATGTGAGAATGACAAATATTCTTTCCAGTTTTCCACTTTCAGAATTGTTTAAACCACAATAAGACAATGTATATAATATGTTTCCGAATACAAATTATGTTTTCTGTTTCTAAAAGTCTCACTTTTATTGCTTGTATATATTATACTTATTGTGATTTGTAAAATAATTGGACCAAATAATTTTGCAATAAATTTTTGCTATGTAAATACACTACTTATTTTAAGTTTACTTAAGCTTTATTAATACTAAAGAATATATAGTGGGTTTATTTGTTGATAACACTATATGGCATAGTACGATGAAGATAAAATACATCAATGACCTTAGTAACATAAAATTTAAAGCAATAATTCCTGGATAATATAAACACATTTTGAGAAAACATTTTCGACTATTTATCGCAGTAGACATGCACAATCACACTCTTACGTTAGCATATAAGATGGCATTCATAAAGCGCGAATACAGGTTCTTCGTTTCAAAATATTAGCCGGGAAAAAAAAACTATCTATCTATGACTTAAGTCTAAAGTGATCAAGTTCGTTATACGGCTTTGAAATTGAAGCTGGACAATTCTTTTAATTAGATTATTCTAGACGTTCAATAATACGGAGCGCTTAGTATTTGTATGATCTCTAACTGGGCAAGAGATCTGCAACAACTGTGGAACCAGTCACATTCATAGAATTATTTAATGGAAATAACTGGATTTGTGACTCATATTTGCCAATAGATTTTAAGGCGGGAAAGTATAGTGTTTTTAAAATACGCATTCTGTTCATCATGTCAAAATGATTAAAACACAACCATGTTTTATGACCCAGGACAATACCTTTTTTTGAGAAATTCTCATAAAATTTTATTATAGTATTGTAGAGTATATACAACTCAGAAATTCACGTTGACCCTCGAAGTTTCTAAAAAGCGCGTTTTGCACCCGACCTATTCCATGCTATCGTTTAACCTCTTGTGTTTTATGTGTGGCCCACCTGCAGGCAAGTCCACGATTTTCATGTGATTTTAATGAGAGATTCAGTTGGAACCGTACATTGTTGCCAAAAGTAATGACAATTTATTGTAATTCCAACAGTAGCGGGGTAATCAAACCTCACCTAAATGGACAGATTTGCCGGGCTAATATGGGAACTTCATTTTTTTTCTCTAGTTCAGCGATACCTTATTGTGTCAGAAAATAAACCTTTGAATTTTTTCATCTAAAGAGTTTGAAATTCTGAGTATATTACAGTTTCTAAACTACAGTAATAGTTCTCGTGCATATACACTGATATAGTTTAACCAAAGAAAGATATTGGCGTTCTTGTCGTTTGCACTGAAACAAGCCTCCCCTCACCCTAAGTGTAAANTCCAATCGCCCTGTGTTTACTTTATTAGGAAATTGGACCTTTAGAGAACAGTGTCAATCACCTTCCTCCAAAACCACAGCTCTGGGAGTTCTCAGCTTGGTTTAAAGAAGATATTGAGGTAAATGAGTTCGAGATAGCTATAAAATTCACAGGGCACGGTACATTTCTTCCCAAATCTGCCTATGGAACATTTATGTCAAACGAAAGAGAATTTGGCTAATCGGTTTTTCTATTCAGATTGCTGTCGCCCCACTTCCTGCTCTGCAAACTCTCCTGGTGGTTCCCGTTCCGCGTTCTCCCCCCCCCTTCCCCCTCTACAACGTTGATCCGCTTCCGTTGACTCTTGGTCCGACTGGACGAGGACAGATAATGGATAAAGCCGTCGTCACCGGACATGCAATTTTAATCGCTGTTTTAAATATTAAACTCTCCAGAGTGCTGCAGCTGTGCCGCACCCCATACATTAAACAAATGAACGGTGAGTAAAGCTTCGGATTGTTAACGTGGCAGTACTGCGGCGTGTGTTGAGACATTTCTGAGGTTCGCTCTACCTGTTCGTTTTCCGCAAATCCTGCCAGAATGGCTGTTGATTACGAGGGAGTTCCAATACGGACAATTTTGACAATCAAGAGCCACGTTTTTGTTAAGGGTCAATTCGAAAAGTGTTACAACTTCTATTGTTCTGGAACTACCATTGGGATGATAACTGTGGCGTCCAAAAATTTTGTAGAAGTAAAATATTTGTACAAATTGATTGGTAGGTCAGAAATTTCTACTAGAGTGATCAAGTAAAATTGAAAGTTTTTAGGACCCTAATGATAAGAACTAGATATGATCTTTGAGACTATCAAACAGTTGTTTTCTAACGATGTATCTTAGATACCGTAGGGTGTGGTGAAACTGGTTTTGCGCAGGATATCTAGAGGTATATTTTGAGATAACATGGAAATTATGAATTTAGCACCACTGAGTAGGGGAACCTGTTTTTCGCGAAAAGATTTCAGGACAAGTTGTGTTCCAAAAAAATTAGTTCAGAACCACTTTCGTTATTGGATCATTTGAATTATTACGCGTCTTATCTGTCTGCCCGCGAATCGCGGACGGTCAGTATCTGAGAAACTTAATTCTGATTGGCTCACTCATCTAACAGACACTCTTCGCATAACAACAAGCGGCCAATAGTCAAAGAAAGGCTACAAATGTACACGTACGATATTTAAGTCTAACTTCCGCGTAAATGAGTTTCTTTAAACTCTGCTATCGCCCGTACGCTTTATGGCAATTTTAAGTGAGGTCTATTAAGCAGCGCTTTCCCCGCTACATAATGTACGGCATGGATGTTGCGTAAAATCGGCGATCCCACTGTAAAGCCGATTTTATAGTGCTTGGTTACGAAAAATTCATTATTAGTTTATCACTTTATTCGACTTGTATATATATAATTCCCCACAAACAATAAAGTATGTACCTTATTACTTGCTAAATCACATGTCAAAATAACATTTGTTTCCAGAAGACACAGATTCATAATTCAAATAATTTATAGTAAAAATTGTGACACGATACTTAAGTCTTGCCATGTGAGCACACAAAAAGATTTTTACATTTTTATTCATTGCTAAAAATAAGGAATTGTTTGTAAATGTTGTCTATGCAAATCTTGAAACCAAATATTTCAATCATTTTCAGCTTGCCATGTTAAACATTTTGTAAACTGCATGTTTTTTGAAGTTATACATATTATGGCGCGTTCAGGGTAAAAGTTAAGTGTGCAACGGAAGTTGCGTGCGCACAGTGTAACGAAATTCGACAATGAACGTGGTAGGGGTATGACCCTACNAAAGTGTTTTTAAGTATTTTAGGTTAATTTTTGTAAGTATTATTTTATTAAGTTATACTTAATAAAATACTAAGTTTCGCGCGCACAGTGTAACGAAATTCGACAGTATAAAGTTGGCCGTCAAAGAAAATTAAATATGTATATTTGTTATACTGACTAGGTTTACTCGTAAGAGGCCCAGACTGTGAACGTGGTAGGCGTATGACCTAACGCGCTTGTNAGGCCCAGACTGTGAACGTGGTAGGCGTATGACCTAACGCGCTTGTGCGTATCGTCTAGCTATATACAAACGCAAGGTACACAACATAGCAAGTGGTTATATTTAAAACCGACAGAAAATCAGTTTATGTAATAAGCAAATTGAAAAACATTTCATTTATGATAGTTATTCATTGTGTGTGTATATATATATATATATATATAAAATTAATTTTACTTACATTAATCAGTAAAAAATTTGTTCGTGACTAAAATTTTATAATAAACTTTTGAAAGTGCTTCCAAGTATTTCAGGTTATTTTAATTTAATTATGTTCTTTAATAAAACCTTTATTAATTGTATTTAATGTCTTTCTTCGGTCATTTTATCGTTTTCCTACTTACATAATTTATTTGCATACGTAATAAAATTGTATTTTAGTCACGCTAAAGAATAATAACTTGTAACGCGCGTACATTAATACAAGCACCTATGTTTTTTTTTTTTAATTTGTGCTTAACCAAAAAAGAAGATACTTTTTTCATTTCAAGTCAATAACGTTGTCTTTAAGTTGAGGTTTTTCGAAACCAACATAAAATAATCAATTTTAATTCTAGCCTATCGATCGATAACCTTTTGATTCTAAGGAATACGATTATCATAATTTAATAATTATATTCTGTACTGTTGTTGTGATTCCACTAATCTGTTTGATGACTCAGAGAGTAAGTTGGTGTACTTGTAACGCAATATATGTATACACGTTAACACCAGTTGTTGATTATATAAAAAACTTTTACATACGNAACATCAGTTGTTGATTATATAAAAAAAAAATACATACAGCATTAGTAAAGTGCTATTATTTCGCAAACAATTTTGACCAATGTTTGCATTCTTTGACAAAGAATCATGATATGTACTCATAGCTCCAACATGTAAATTTTGTAATAAGTTATAAGCATTATCAACATTAACGACTACAATATTGTAATGTAGAACAAGATGAATATTACCTTTGCGTATGTTAATGGCAGTTATCGATATAGACCTTACCAAAGAACTGCGAATTCCTGCACAGTTAGAAAAACTGTCCGTAAAATTATGGAAAGTACCTGTTATAAATTATCCAGACATCTTCCCGAAATCACGGACTCTTTGTTGTTTTACTTTCGTTATGTAGGCGTTTCACTGTGTATAAAAATGACAATAAAAGTGTAAAAAAATATTTGTCCGGTAGCGGGATTTGAACTCCGAAAAAAAAGATTGTAGATCAACACCTTATCCACTCACCCGTCACACCTCTACAAGAAATCAAGTTCAAATATGCAATTTATAAAGAATACTGCTCTTAGTTTCTAGTCACGTTGGAGTGTTTGCGAGTTGTTTTTTAATTTCAGGTTTACAAACAACGGTAAGAAAAATTGGTTTTTTTTTTTCGTAATATATTTTACTGTGCATAGCAGGGAAATCAAACAAGGTTTAAATATTTTGTACTGTAGTGGGATTTTAACACGAATCAAAAAATTAACGCTCAATAATTGGAACCACTCACCTACCGAACCTTTACACGAAGTACTGTATTTCGTAAATATGGATGTTACACAAAAGTGACGAACACACCTCTCTTTAGTTTCAAGTCGTGTTAGAACGCTAGTTATTTTGTTTTATTTGCGGTTTATAAAACGAGGTTACGAAAAAATAGTTTTATTTTCGTTGTGTGCGTATTTCACTGTATATACAGAAGGTTTTGTCCTGTGGCGGAATTTGAAAAACAATCAAATAATTGGCACTCCATGAGTGATTCGCACTTACCTACTGCTATTTGACACGAAGCAGTATTGTGAAGATGGGATTTTATACGCTTCAAGTATCATCGGCATTGTTCGTGTCTCAAAACCGAGACCATAAGAATACGAAGAGCTTCCGTATTTTATATCTACGGATCACATTTCCCTTATTCGTCATTACGGAGTGGCTTTCGTAAAATAACTCTATACATTCGTAAACGTTTCCGTAAATCTAAAGAAATTTCTAACAGTGTGCCGTCATTCCATTGTGCATCTTCACTGATATTTTGAGAACTGAAATAAGGTAGCTCGTTGGTTTATTCCTGTAGTTGAATATCTCAACCTAAATGGAACTGTATTTTTTGTTATGCTGAAGAAATTGTTAAATACAAATTGATTTTAAAGTATACGTACCGCATTTAAAAAATTTATATACTCTTATAATATTTTTATATTAATACAATTTGTATCATTTTGTTCTGTATCATTTCTGTGCTAGCAATTACGTAAATTTGTTTCCTGTTTGTCATTCTACATTTCAAATTGTTTTACTGTTGTAATACAATTGTTTAATGTTATAAGTTTTGCAGGTTGTACATTTGTGTAAGTTTGCATACAACAGGTCTTTATAACTTTGATTTTAACTATCCGGACAAAATAATTTAGAATCATTGCGTTAAAATTGATTTCACACCTAGACGATTTCTTTGTTATAAACGGAACAATTTTAAAATAAATTTTGTGAGTCACGCGGTTTTAAATATAAGCAGTTGACATTTGTTTCTGAACGTATGTCGGGAAAGGTGCTCAATAACAATGAATATATTTCCAAATACGAAAAATTTGTAGCATGCAAGGACGTTAATTGCATACCGAATTATTATTTCATTACATATTACAATAAAAAACAGAACAAGATTAGCAAAACTGAACAGATAAGCTATTCCCTTAAGAGTGTAACAGTAACATTCTATAAAAATTGGTAAATGTAAGGGTGTTTTTTTCCGACGTCGCTGTTGTGCAAGTATGGAGTTTCTTTTATCTGTCTACAAACACTGTAATGGAAAAAAAACCCGATCCTTGGGCCTAATGTTTCTTTCAATTTTCCCTGTTAAGCACACTATCTCTTTCACCCCTGTTTTTCTGCCATTTTCATTTAGGTTTAGAAATGCCTCACAACGTTTGAACGGAGGTTACCTTTTCTTTTTTGTAAGTGTGTAGCGAGTAATTCGATTGGGCCTACAGTGCATCGGAGGAATGCTAACAGAAAAAAGGCGGTCTGGCCTGCCTTAATCAATATCGCTAATGGAGCGAGCCGCCCTCATTCCCGGATCTGAATATCGTTAAGTCCCTCAGTCTTACAAAAATAAGCCGCCCCAACACGATACTAACATAACGGAGACACTACAAATGTGTGCGTGTATGTATATTTTAATGCTGTTCACGATAAACTGAGCATTTTTTAAATCAACCTTAGAAAAAAGTCACTGCCCCTATCTGCATATATTTTAACGGACGCACTGAAAGACACGCGCCCGTTAAAGTTGCTAACGATTGATGGGAAGTAGTTCCATATCCTAACGTCAAATAATAAGTGTTAGGAAACCATTTGTGATAACGTAAATTATTTCTCCTGCTTCCTGATTTTTTTTAATGCATCGAAGTGTAAAAATGAGTAGGTTTGAAGAATATTTACTTTTCTAATAATTTAAGAGTTTCACTAGACCGACGCATGAATAAAGTGATGAGGCCCATGACAATGTTAATCTTACATGAGGCGGAAGAATACACAACGTTCATGCAAGTATATCTTAAGCAGGGCTTTCAAAAGTGCTCATTTCACCGTGAAAAGCCTGTATGTATCAGCATTTTGGTAGTGACTGCGTTTTTTTAAAAATAATGTGAGCAACTCATGGTCTCTGAGCAATATGCAGTTCACAAAAAAACTTGCTACCTCCATTACCCAAGATAAGATCTACTTTTGGAGGCAGTTTATCATCAAATGTATGTCAATACTCGATAAATATCCCCACGTGGTAATTTTCTTAGTTGCATTTTAATCTCTGCCGTAATATTCCAAAACCTATTGAGGTATCTAACTTAATGTATACTGCCGCAAAAACATAATGTTTACGAAAGTAATACCTGTCAGAAAGCTTGCGGCTTATAGCTAAGTGAAGTTGCAGGTCTTAACGCCTTGTTGGAACTAGCTTAATATTAATTCCAGTGGACACTCAGAACAGTCTCTACTCATTTCTTGTTGCTCTATACACAATAGAGTAATGAATGGCGTAGTAGTAACTTTCATGTATCTTACATTGAAGCTTAGTCATTTCGTCAGTTTGTCCAATTATTACCTTTTATTATAGATGGGATTGAAGAATCAACACTTGGGAAAGAAATTAAATTAGATGGACTTCGAAATTGTTCATTTCACCGAACAACCAACCATATACCTATATATTCAGCGAAACACTGCAATCTTTTTAAAGAGAAAACGGTATCGTTTTTATAAATTATAAGTCGTCCAATGTAGAATACTTAATACGAGCGTAACAATGGGTAAATAAGCAGCGGTATCATTTCTGAAAGTCCAGTTTCGACAAACAGANTAATACTTAATACGAGCGTAACAATGGGTAAATAAGCAGCGGTATCATTTCTGAAAGTCCAGTTTCGACAAACAGATTTTTAGGGAAGCATACAGCAAAATACTAGGGCTAAGGCTCGGCCAAGTACATAGTTTAAGGCTTCATTGATATTATGATTCCGTATCAAAATTTTGGACTTAAGTATGCTTCGGGGCAGTGTTGTGTGGGCAGAAATGATGAAGAAAAACAGTGCAACTGAATTTTTATTTTCTGTGAGACAATAATTTTTACTCTTTTGTGCGGACTGGAAACAGTGTCCTTCGTTTATAATTTTAACGAGTTCTAAATATTTTATTTGAAGCCACACTTACAAAACGTTAGCATTTTTCATACCACACACACATATATGTGTGTGTGTGTGTGTGTGTGTGTGTGGAATGATATATATATATACATATATATATAGTTATAAAGATATAAACCTACATGCATTTCGTGAATNTGTGTGTGGAATGATATATATATATACATATATATATAGTTATAAAGATATAAACCTACATGCATTTCGTGAATATTGTAAATCTTTGATATTGTCCTCCCCTACTCCGTAATGATAAACTTTTACAATAGCATGTTGCATAATAAGCTATTTACCGAAAAAGCATTAAAATAACATTAGTTATAAAGAAATAAACGCTTTTTCAGAAATTTCGACATTGTATAATCTCCTGTATGTAACGAGCAGAACTTTCTAACGATATAATCTAAACGTGGGAAACAAGCAAGTTAAAAAATCGGTATCCTTAAATGTCGTTAACAAGTAACTTGAATATTAATGACATTTCAGCAAATTGGCTCTTCTGTTTTTCAGCAAATATCGCTTTCATAACAAATTCGCAAAAACTAAAAACAACGAAAATATTAAACGCAATGTAAATCCAAACACGCGAGATAAAATAATTTTTCAAGTAATTTTATTATACAAATGTCTGTTTATGAATATTTTGGCATGGTGATTTGCTTCATAGTATTTCATTCTCTTGCATAATATTTCAAACGCATTGTTGCGAGTTCATCATTGTGTATGCTGACATGGACACCTCTCATACATTTTAACAGTAAAAATTAAAAAGGAATAAATTATGCTGTATAAGTAACCAATGCCGGGAGTTTTAATTTGATCCGGATGTCTCTGTTTGTGGTAGTAGAAGTTAGCCTTGGGAAATAATGTAAACAGAGGGGTGATGGATTGTAGGGATGTGATGTATAGCAAATAATGTGCAATTTATTAGCAGAATTGTCTAAAAGTTTTGGGAAACGATTTTTTTTAGAAGCATGTCAAGTGCAGTATATGCCATAGAAGCACTTTCGGTTTAAACCTTTATTACCTTCAGAGCACATGAGCTGAATAAAAATTTACGAAAATAGGTTTGAAATCTACGAGGAGCCGCAGCCGCTCGCGCACTATCGGTAACCACAAGAGCAGTTAGTATAAATGTTCCTAAACAACTGCCAGGCAGACACCGTCAGAAATGCTATCTCTGCCCCGACGTATGGTAACAAAGCCAACGTAACACCGCGAGTGATCAAGACGGGACTGAACCAGCCGAGAGTCAGTACAAGAATGTGCCTGACGCCGCTAGCTGGCATACAACTCAGCTCACAGCAGCAAACGTGATGTGGCTGACACAGCTGCAATTAATAATTATAAAGAGGCTCTTTTAATATGTTATAGTGTGTAACTTTCACTTACTCCAAGAACATTTCATTGACAGAGCAAGTTCGTGTACTTTAAACGATTGCAGTAGCATTTAATAATACAAAGATTCGCAATAGTTTATAAAGAAATATTTTATATCAGGTAACATTCATAATCTATGTATTACGTTGTTCAGAAATAAAAAGCCATTTAAGTGCCTCAAATATTTACTAAGTTTTATTTTTGGAATTGAATAAATTTATAAATATCGTTCAAAATAGTCTCCGTCAGTAGCAGCACGTCCCTGTCGCTAATTATTTTAATTTAGTGCGTGAAGAAACGCAGTTCCCTTGGCGCAAGTAAGTCGCGGGAAACACTTTTGACACTTTCCCTGTTTTTGAACACTCGCTCCTTCAGGAAGTGACTTGGACGCATGGACATGTGGGAGTCTGATGGTGCAACGTCTGGGGAATATGGAGGGCGTGACATTATTTCATACCTCAAGCCTTTCATCTGCTGTTTCGTCGTTTTTGCCACGTTGGATTTGGCATTGTCTGCCCCCAAGCAATGGGCCCTCCCTATTGACCAGTGATGGCTGATATTTAGACAAATGCCGAGACATTTTGTCAAATTCTGCACAGTGCTGCTGATTACACCGGAAGGAGAGGAACTGTACATTACCCACTACGCTCCGCCACATCAACAACAAAATTTTGTTTCGTGTCAAACTTGGTTTCGGAAAGACGCTGTTTCACCGACGTCCAGCCACTTTCTCGCTTGTGGTACAGGATACACTTCTCATCACAAGTCACGATACGATCAAGTAGGGACTCACTGTAGCGACGTACAAATAGGCTATTGCAGGTTTTTAACGGCTGTCGTGTGACGATTCTTCAGTTCATTTGGAACCCAGATGTCCATTTTTCCCCCCATTTGCTGCAGCTGGTCAGGAATTTTTTCACTGTAAATTTTGATCTATTGCGCAAGTTCTCTGACAGTGACGAGTGTATTTGTCTTCCCACTTAACGCTTATAGAGTCGTCACTGACCTGCGTCATTTACGTTCATTGTCTTGCAGACACTTTCACAGGTACGAAGTTTTTTAAATCAGTGATGCATGGCCGGTTCTAAATTTTAGTCCATGTCCAGTGTGCTCACGACATGACATTTTTTTTCTGTATATGTGACAGTTTGAATTTATTCATCGAGCACTGCAACACATGATGTATGACTTGCAGCTACACTGGAAAAGGTGTGCAAGCTTCCTGATGTAGTGAGCTTTAAACAAGTGTACTCATGGTTCCATTAGTCCCGTACAACATGAGTTAGGTAGTGCTGAATGTGGACGTGCTTCCAACCATCTATTTCCAAAAAAAAAAAAAAAAAATGTTAGAATATACTTTTGGGCACTATCTCCCAACCCGTTAAATTAATCTTTTAGTTTTAAAGCAAACTTATAGTGCATAAACAAGTATTAATTTACGAAACCACATCAAACCTCCCCGGCGTTTGCCTGGGATGGAGGAGGAAAATCGCTTGCGAAAAAATAACCCCCAGCGTAGTTAGTCATGATCACACTTAAGGCCCCTAAACTGCTGATGAGATATGCTACTGAATGACCGAACACGCTCACTATTTACATTAAAAGACTTTACCTTGTTTGAATTAAGAACACAGCACTATTCGCTTTCTTATTAAACTTGTAAACATAAGTTTTTATATAATAATTTGTGTGTTTTTATTTTATAAAAAATGTCAACGTCTGCTGGAATTATCCATATTTATAGACATCGTGATTGAAAAATTTAAATAATAAAGAATTTTAAAAAAAAATTCCATGTAGACGCTGGTTTGTAAACAATAAAACTTATTCTCGACAAACCTACAAATTTTCGGTCTCCTGCTGGAATGGATTTAAAACAACCCCCAACTCTCACGACAATATTTTTTTTCTCAAGCTGACCATTTTACAGTCAGTAGAAACTTAACGATACTTCAAGTGTTAAAGGGAATTTGCCGGTTAACAATCGACAGGAAGAACAGTTCGTAAGAGTATCGATCAGATGTATAAATTGTGCATAAATGTGCGCACCCTAGGGCGGTAATAGTATCGAGCTGACGGAATTTTTTGGCTGTAACCCGTAGGCAGTCGTCATCTCTGTACGCACGAGACAGAATGCATTGTTTGTGAAAACGGAGCNAGTTATAAAGATATAAACCTACATGCATTTCGTGAATATTGTAAATCTTTGATATTGTCAACCCCTACTACGTAATGATAAACTTTTACAATTGCATGTTGCATAATAAGCTATTTACCGAAAAAGCATTAAAATAACATCGGTTATAAGGAAATAAACGCTTTTTCAGAAATTTCTACAGCGTATAATCTCCTGTATGTAACGACCAGAACTTTCTAGCGATATAATCTAAACGTGGGAAACAAACAAGTTAAAAAATCGGTTTCCTTAAATGTCGTTAACAAGTAACTTGAATATTATTACATTTAAGCAAATTGGCTCTTCTGTTTTTCAGCAAATATCGCTTTCATAACAAATTCGTAAAAACTAAAAACAACGAAAATATTAAACGCAATGTAAATCCAAACACGCGAGATAAAATAATTTTTCAAGTAATTTTATTATACAAATGTCTCTTTATGAATATTTTGGGATGGTGATTTGCTTCATAGTATTTCATTCTCCTGCATAATATTTCAAACGCATTGTTGCGAGTTCATCATTGTGTATGCTGACATGGACACCTCTCATACATTTTAACACAATAAATTAAAAAGGAATAAATTATGCTGTATAAGTAACCAATGCCGGGAGTTTTAATTTGATCCGGATGTCTCTGTTTGTTGTAGTAGAAGTTAGCCTTGGGAAATAATGTAAACAGAGGGGTGATGGATTGTAGGGATGTGATGTATAGCAAATAATGTGCAATTTATTAGCAGAATTGTAAAAAAAGTTTTGGAAAACGATTTATTTAGAAGCATGTCAAGTGCAGTATATGCCATAGAAGCACTTTCGGTTTAAACCTTTATTGCCTTCAGAGCAGATGGCACATGGCCTGAATAAAAATTTACGAAAATAGGTTTGAAATCTACGAGGAGCCGCAGCCGCTCGCGCACTATCGGAAACCACAAGAGCAGTTAGTATAAATGTTCCTAAACAACTGCCAGGCAGACACCGTCAGAAGTGCTGTCTCTGCCCCGACGTATGGTAACAAAGCCAACGTAACACCGCGAGTGATCAAGACGGGACTGAACCAGCCGAGAGTCAGTACAATAATGTGCCTGACGCCGCTAGCTGGCATACAACTCAGCTCACAGCAGCAAACGTGATGTGGCTGACACAGCTGCAATTAATAATTATAAAGAGGCTCTTTTAATATGTTATAGTGTGTAACTTTCACTTACTCCAAGAACATTTCATTGACAGAGCAAGTTCGTGTACTTTAAACGATTGCAGTAGCATTTAATAATACAAAGATTCGCAATAGTTTATAAAGAAATATTTTATATCAGGTAACATTCATAATCTATGTATTACGTTGTTCAGAAATAAAAAGCCATTTAAGTGCCTCAAATATTTACTAAGTTTTATTTTTGGAATTGAATAAATGTATAAATATCGTTCAAAATAGTCTCCGTCAGTAGCAGCACGTCCCTGTCGCTAATTATTTTAATTTAGTGCGTGAAGAAACGCAGTTCCCTTGGCGCAAGTAAGTCGCGGGAAACACTTTTGACACTTTCCCTGTTTTTGAACACTCGCTCCTTCAGGAAGTGACTTGGACGCATGGACATGTGGGAGTCTGATGGTGCAACGTCTGGGGAATATGGAGGGCGTGACATTATTTCATACCTCAAGCCTTTCATCTGCTGTTTCGTCGTTTTTGCCACGTTGGATTTGGCATTGTCTGCCCCAAGCAATGGGCACTCCCTATTGACCAGTGATGGCTGATATTTAGACAAATGCCGAGACATTTCGTCAAATTCTGCACAGTGCTGCTGATTACACCGGAAGGCTAGGAACTGTACATTACCCACTACGCTCCGCCACATCAACAACAAAATTTTGTTTCGTGTCAAACTTGGTTTCGGANGAGGAACTGTACATTACCCACTACGCTCCGCCACATCAACAACAAAATTTTGTTTCGTGTCAAACTTGGTTTCGGAAAGACGCTGTTTCACCGACGTCCAGCCACTTTCTCGCTTGTGGTACAGGATACACTTCTCATCACAAGTCACGATACGATCAAGTAGGGACTCACTGTAGCGACGTACAAATAGGCTATTGCAGGTTTTTAACGGCTGTCGTGTGACGATTCTTCAGTTCATTTGGAACCCAGATGTCCATTTTTCCCCCCATTTGCTGCAGCTGGTCNCGGCTGTCGTGTGACGATTCTTCAGTTCATTTGGAACCCAGATGTCCATTTTTCCCCCCATTTGCTGCAGCTGGTCGGGAATTTTTTCACTGTAAATTTTGATCTATTGCGCAAGTTCTCTGACAGTGACGAGTGTATTTGTCTCCACACTTAACGCTTATAGAGTCGTCACTGACCTGCGTCCTTTACGTTCATTGTCTTGCAGACACTTTCACAGGTACGAAGTTTTTTAAATCAGTGATGCATGGCCGGTTCTAAANATTTACGTTCATTGTCTTGCAGACACTTTCACAGGTACGAAGTTTTTTAAATCAGTGATGCATGGCCGGTTCTAAATTTTAGTCCATGTCCAGTGTGCTCACGACATGACATTTTTTTTCTGTATATGTGACAGTTTGAATTTATTCATCGAGCACTGCAACACATGATGTATGACTTGCAGCTACACTGGAAAAGGTGTGCAAGCTTCCTGATGTAGTGAGCTTTAANGCACTGCAACACATGATGTATGACTTGCAGCTACACTGGAAAAGGTGTGCAAGCTTCCTGATGTAGTGAGCTTTAACAAGTGTACTCATGGTTCCATTAGTCCCGTACAACATGAGTTAGGTAGTGCTGAATGTGGACGTGCTTCCAACCATCTATTTCAAAAAAAAAAAAAAAAAATGTTAGAATATACTTTTGGGCACTATCTCCCAACCCGTTAAATTAATCTTTTAGTTTTAAAGCAAACTTATAGTGCATAAACAAGTATTAATTTACGAAACCACATCAAACCTCCCCGGCGTTTGCCTGGGATGGAGGAGGAAAATCGCTTGCGAAAAAATAACCCCCAGCGTAGTTAGTCATGATCACACTTAAGGCCCCTAAACTGCTGATGAGATATGCTACTGAATGACCGAACACGCTCACTATTTACATTAAAAAACGTTACCTTGTTTGAATTAAGAACACAGCACTATTCGCTTTCTTATTAAACTTGTAAACATAAGTTTTTATATAATAATTTGTGCGTTTTTATTTTATAAAAAATGTCAACGTCTGCTGGAATTATCCATATTTATAGACATCGTGATTGAAAAATTTAAATAATAAAGAATTTAAAAAAAAATTCCATGTAGACGCTGGTTTGTAAAGAATAAAANTTTAAAAAAAAATTCCATGTAGACGCTGGTTTGTAAACAATAAAACTTATTCTCGACAAACCTACAAATTTTCGGTCTCCTGCTGGAATGGATTTAAAACAACCCCCAACTCTCACGACAATATTTTTTTTCTCAAGCTGGCCATATTACAGTCAGTAGAAACTTAACGATACTTCAAGTGTTAAGGGGAATTTGCCGGTTAACAATCGACAGGAAGAACAGTTCGTAAGAGTATCGATCAGATGTATAAATTGTGCATAAATGTGCGCACCCTAGGGCGGTAATAGTATCGAGCTGACGGAACTTTTTGGCTGTAACCCGTAGGCAGTCGTCATCTCTGTACGCACGAGACAGAATGCATTGTTTGTGAAAACGGAGCNTTTTTTGGCTGTAACCCGTAGGCAGTCGTCATCTCTGTACGCACGAGACAGAATGCATTGTTTGTGAAAACGGAGCACTTCGAGTAAACCTACCGTCCAATATATCTCCCGAAAACAAAAATTCTCTCTCGAATACGCCGGGATCGAGCTCAAATCGCCGTGGTGGAATGCAAGAATGCTAGTTGTTAACTCATTCCTTTTGTTTTAGTGTCAGACTGGTTGGAAAAGCATGTACGATGTCAGTGTTTTATACATCTCTCTCTCTCTCTCTCTCTCTCTCTCTCTCCTCACGTTAACAATACTGTTTATCCTCTTATATTGTTATGCTTAATTTCATGTTGTGAAAATTTGCTTCCCACGTAAATAATACGACCGCTCCGTGCCCTATAATCTACCTAGTAAAGGCTGTTCAGGGTAAATTGTGCACTTTTGAGGTCCTAGTTACTTTTCCATTCATTAATTTTTTATCCTTCAACATTATTTTTAAATAAATATTGTCATGTTAGTAATAAACGCAGTGTGTATATTCCACTGCACTCGAAAGTTAACGTCTAGGGCTATAATAAAATATATTTATTGACCACTATTCCAAATGAGAAGGCTTTCAAAAGTGCTCACTTTACCGTGAATAGCCTGTACCCTATGCATTTTCTTTNACCACTATTCCAAATGAGAAGGCTTTCAAAAGTGCTCACTTTACCGTGAATAGCCTGTACCCTATGCATTTTCTTTTCAACTAACGGTGATCAGACACGAGAGTAAATAACTGCCAAGAGCAGCTTTCCCAAATAAATCTTCTATCGGAACATCGAGCTTGGTCTAAATAATATAGCATATAAAGTTAGACATTCACAGATTACAATGTTCCGGAATTATATAACTTGTTACAGACACAAAAAAGGAGAAACAAGACAAATTAACATTTACAATTTTGTAAAAGAAAGTTGTGAGCAATTTATACAGCCTATAGTACCTTATTACGTACATATTAAATAATGCCATTCCAAAACTCTGATCGGAAATTTACATATTACCTTCAGCCATGCCTTTTACGCGAGTTTTTAATCCAGAACTTGTCGATTCCCAATGTCAGAAAACAACCAGTTCCACTAAAAGAGTTTAGCTGAAGAGTAAAATGANAATCCAGAACTTGTCGATTCCCAATGTCAGAAAACAACCAGTTCCACTAAAAGAGTTTAGCTGAAGAGTAAAATGAGTGAAAATGCGCATTTTATTACCCGAGTGGTTTGACGCAAATCTTACGCTGCAGTGCACAGGCAGCGCGAATCGCGTAAATCGCACGAGAGAAAGTAAACGGGTGGAATGCGGATGCAGCTTGTGTACGGCGCATGGTCCACTTGGTACGGCGACCACGTCTGCAGCCTCCCACCGCAGGCATACAGATCCCAGAAATCAAATACAGCAGGTCAGATAAAGAGGATGGCTCGTTTCAGTCACATGGGAAACAGCACTCCACG
>NQII01003884.1:9767-24510 GCA_002778355.1 Clitarchus hookeri | reverse complement strand
TCCACACAACAATAGCGATAAACTTAGTTTCTTATTCTAAACATCGACGCTAACGAGGATATTTATGCGATTGACGTGAAAGTAAGTAAATTTCTGTATAATAACTGCATCCGGATTTATTTTCATTAAAATTTTCACTTGACCGACGCATGAATAATGTTTATTTTACATATGGGGTAATTCATAATAGTATGTATTGAATGCGGTCTTTAGCAGGGCTTTCGAAAATGCTCAGTTGATATACCCAACTCTATGGGCAACATGGGTTATTCTGCGTACTATCCAATGTTCGGTGTCGCGTCAAGGTAATAAGCGCTCATTGATGAAAATCATGGAAATAATGGCTACGGAGGATGTCACATTTAATATCGGAAAAAGNAAGGTAATAAGCGCTCATTGATGAAAATCATGGAAATAATGGCTACGGAGGATGTCACATTTAATATCGGAAAAAGTTTCATTGATAGAGGCAATTGATTAATGTTACGTTTGTTTTGAAGTTTACAATATTTGTTTTTCAACGCAAATCACAAGCAATGCAAGTAGAAGTGTCTGTGTTAAGAGCGATAGTATCCTGCATGAAGATTTATTTTCTAATAACTATTTTAACATTGAGTTTGCATTTGCAACTGAAAAATAAGTAGAATATATTCAAGTTGTTCCATAGTTTCCATANACTATTTTAACATTGAGTTTGCATTTGCAACTGAAAAATAAGTAGAATATATTCAAGTTGTTCCATAGTTTCCATATTTTCTCAGGTAAACGGGCGCTTTTTTGCCCCGTTTCACAGCGGCAAATCTTCGGCGGGCGCTTATTCCTACCTCTTATGCCAGAGAAATTTTTCTGCTGGTGCTTTTNGTTTCACAGCGGCAAATCTTCGGCGGGCGCTTATTCCTACCTCTTATGCCAGAGAAATTTTTCTGCTGGTGCTTTTTTTTCCCTTAACCCCGCTCCGCTGTGTGAAGTAGTTGTTTTTCCCAGGATATGAATGATGCGTGCGTTTTGTCAGNCTTTTCCCTTAACCCCGCTCCGCTGTGTGAAGTAGTTGTTTTTCCCAGGATATGAATGATGCGTGCGTTTTGTCAGAAATGTTGTTGTTTCTGCGTTTGGTAAACACGGCAACTAAACAAGGTCTCCCATCTTTAGGACTCTAGGGAGGCGTCAAGCCTAGAATATTAATTGTAGGTCACGTAATATTAAAAACATTTAAACTAAACATATTACATTCATTCTCAATGCGAACATGGGTGTGTTGAGTCCACTAAACTAATCTTGCGACATATTCAAGCTCGAGTGCTTGAAAAATCATAANATGCGAACATGGGTGTGTTGAGTCCACTAAACTAATCTTGCGACATATTCAAGCTCGAGTGCTTGAAAAATCATAACATAAATACATTCTTTGCTATGGTTCGGTGATAATTGAATCTCTCATTACTCCCTGCATGTATGGCGCACAAGTGCTGATATTTTTATTGCACTTAGAAATGTTTTGCCAAGCTGATACTTTAGTGCATCATTCCCGTGTATAGCAGGTNAATGCGAACATGGGTGTGTTGAGTCCACTAAACTAATCTTGCGACATATTCAAGCTCGAGTGCTTGAAAAATCATAATATAAATACATTCTTTGCTATGGTTCGGTGATAATTTAATCTCTCATTACCCCCTGCATGTATGGCGCACAAGTGCTGATATTTTTATTGCACTTAGAAATGTTTTGCCAAGCTGATACTTTAGTGCATCATTCCCGTGTATAGCAGGTTTTTTTTTTAAGACTGAGAAAACTATTTAGTTTAATGCATTAAAAAAATTTTGTGTCGTTTATATTTCCACATCACATAAAGTTATCAGACAATATACTATTTTTCGTATACAGATATGAGTTACGTTAAGGGTAGGTGTTGGTCTTAATGAAATATGATTTGTTGTGAAGAGATAAATTTTTTTTTAATGTTTCCAAACACCACTCCATATGCACAACTGGACATGGAAATCGCTACACCCATAAGGTGTCCTCCATTTGCAGTAAAATCAATATCACATACAGTACCAAGTGCGCAATGCAAACTGTTGAATTGGCGTAGCAGAAACGTCACTGCAACACGTGACATTGGAGACGTTTATGGCAGTACCCTGTGCTTAAAAAGGCCACGCAACAGGCCGGGAAGGCAGTAGTCTCCGTGCTAAATTTGAACGGTCGTACTGCACGGAACCGCATGTTCAGCTCGTATAGTCATTTATCTTGGCCGTGTAATCACCACTGTGACACGATGTGTGCATGCGTGGATACATACAGGTCGTACGTTACGTAGAGTAGGTACTCGTCTTGCCAAACGCACTACAGATAAGGCAGATCGTCATATCCGCCGACGTGCAGTAGCAGAACGTGGCACCACATTCAGAGAGAACCTTGTAAAGCATAACATCCTGCAGTCTTTAGAACCTGCACTGCATTTGCCGGTCTCAACAAGAACCATTCGTCGCAGTTTAAATGTGGCTGACCTACAGGTATTGCCTCCACTGTGTCGTTCGTCTTCGATCCTTCGCATCGCGTGGCACACCATCAATGGCGACAGGAACACCAACGTTGGACAGGAGAATGGCAACGCATTGTGTTCTCCGCTGAGTCCCGCTTCAATCTTAATGCACATTATTGCCGCAATTGGTTTGGCGCCGCGGTTGGCAATTTGACGATCCTGCATCGATTCATGAACGCAATACGTCCGGGACACCAGGTGTTATGGTATGGGGTGTCATCAGTTACGACTCCCAGTTACGTCTCGTGGTTGTCGAAGGCACAAAGCAGCACAGCGATATGTAAGAGCTTCTGCGGCCCGGTTTACTGCCAATTTTGCGCAGCATACCCAATGCTATTATGTAGCAAGATAATGCTCGTTCCTATGCAGCTCGCATCACCCAATAGGCTCTACAGGACGTGGACATCTATTCCTTGTTCTGCCAGGTCTCCATATTCGTCCCCTATGGAACACGTGTGGAATATTATGGGGCGAGGTTTGTGCCACCGTCAACCACTTGCCATAACACTGACTGATCTACGTGTGCAGTTGCAAAAAGATGGTGGTGTGTGCCTTAGGACACTATCCGACCTGTATGACGACATGCCTCGTCGCATCACTGCGAGAGGGGGCTCCACCTGAAATTGAACGCGTGCTTTGAAGATGCTAAACAACGCGCCCTCTATGCCCTCACTACGTATTTGTACTGTCATCTCACCTTTTAATGGTTTAATGAAGTTTCAGGTAAGGAAAGAGGGTGTAACGATTTACATTCAATTCAAATATAGTACAACGTACGTAAATAAATATTTCAAGTTTTACACCTTTACTTTTTAGTTTCCTGTTCAACTTGTTTTATTGTTTTATTGGGATTGTATATCATTACTAAGCATCATTAAATTCACGAGCTAACACTGTTTCAATCCGAACTGTCACAAACATTACAAATAAGCTCACGATCTGTATTTTCGAATTGAGGCAATAAAATGGATGGCCAAGCGAATATATGCAGTTGATTCAAGTAAATATTAACTTAACAATATTTTTCTTGTCTCAAAACAAAGGTTTTGTTCATTCGAGCATGTAATTTGCTAAATTAACAAAATTAATTTTATTTCAAGTTTGGTATACTCGACAACACAAATCTTGGTCATATACAAACAAGAATTTTTGTTGGCTGGAACAAACCTTTCACTTTGCGCAGTTTGGTTCAAACAATCTTTAGTTAGAAGAATGGCAAATTAAACACTGTGTTTTGAAACCACAAAAAAAAAGTGGTCCGTATAAAATAATTTTAATATCAAACAAAGTAGTAAAATTTTATAAGGCAATATTTCTTTAGTTTTTGCATAATTTCTGTATTTTTGAAATTATTCGTAGTACAGGATGCAAAAAAAATATTTTCTTTAAATTTATACCGTTAATCTACCACACTACCCCTAAAATTTTATTAATACACTTTTTCATATTTACGCAGAGAAACATGTTACGCGTCATTTTTCAGACGATTTAATGAAGTAATAAAGTTATGAGTATTGTGTAAAAAATAATTAAATATTATCCAGATGTACAGGTTTTTAAGGCCCGAAAGCCAACACACCCTCCATCCTCCCGCACTGCAACTGTACTCAGATGATTAAGACAGTGCACGGCACTTTCTCCTCTTGTCTCTTCAGGCCATTCACTTTTCTTGGTGTCGTAACTCGGTATTCTACCGGTTTTCTCATTTTAAAAACCTGTCCTCCTCGCCAATCAAGAATACTCTGACTTATCACTTTTATAAGCCTTTACCTGAGTATCCCATTATGGGTCATCAGAAATTCGCCGATTCCATTTATCGAAATCTTCCAATCTCCTGGCAATTTTTGTGGCGAATTCTTTCCATAATTTATGCATATGTTTATCTTCCATGATAGTTCCAATTCCCAAGTAATGCCCATTTCTTCCATCTTTTCCTCAAGACAGTTTCTCAGATCTTCCGTCTTGAGACAGTCCGTGATCACATGCTGTACGGTGTCATCGACACCGCAGACCTCGCACAACGGAGATCGCACAAGCCGCAGGCTGTAAAGCTTCACCTTGAAGTTTCCGTGACCAGTAAATAGCTGCATGCTATAATGATAAGTCTTAATCCATTTTCAGCGCAGTCTTGCCCTGATGTCTGGAAGAAGTTCAAACGTCTGCCTGCCTTTGTCAGAGTTTGTCCATCTCTCTTGCCACTCTTCAATTAGTTCGTTGTAAACTAATTCCTTATCTTCCTTTGACAGCCTGCCAGCTCGCACCCTCTTCGCCACCAGGCCCCTGTATCTTACCAACAAGTCCGCAGGCAGCACTCCAGCAACCACCAGGAGAGACTCATTGGTAACAGTTTTATATTCGCTTGTAACGGTCAGCAGTGCCGCTCTCTGTGCACTAATAAGTTTCATTTTGTGCCACAAAAGTTCAGCTCGATGGTGCCACATAACTGCACCATAAGAAATAATGGCCTCGAAGACGGCCTTGTATATAGTGCGAAGGGTACTATAATTTAGTCCCCAGCTGGTATTACCAAGTCTTCTGAGCTTTCGAAACACCACTACTGCCTTCCATGACACATATTCGACATGTTTCAGGAAACTCATCTTATCAACCATGATGACTCCAGAATACCTGAACTCTTGCACAAACTTAATAGAGCACCCACCGAAGCGCACAGTCGGGTATCTTTTGAGCTTTCCTTTCACTAACATTATCTTGTTATTTTCAATGGAGAACTTGAGCTTCGTGGCTCTATACCAGTTCTATGCCTTCTCCATAATAATGTTTGCTTTGGTTTCAAACTCTTTCCTGGAGTTGCCAGACACCAAAATCAGTCCATCGTCAGCATATACGAGACCAAGCGGGTCCTCATTACCTATCTTGGTAACAAAGTCCTCCCATGATTTGGCCTTCTTTTTCTGGACCCTACAGAAGTAAGCCTGCTTCTTCACCTTGTAACTGCTAGAGAATTGTTTCCTTTCTTCTCCTCGAAGCTTGTGAAGCTGCCTTCTTTCTCTTCTAAGGGCTTTCCGCTCTTGCTCCAATTCTTCATTCCACGAAGAAAGATCTGGAAGTCCCTTGGAAGTTTTCCGCAGATTCTCTTCGCATGTCTGCTGTATAATCCAAGTCAATTTCTCGACACGGTCATCCAGGGTTCCTATATTGACATCATACGAGCACAGCTTACTCAGCAGGGCCCGGTCAAAGGCCGGCCAGTCAGCCATATTATGTATATAGCGAACCTCCTTTTCAAACTGTTCAGGCTCTCGGACACCATCAAGATTTACAAAAAAAATTTCCTGTATAACAGTTTTGAAGAGGGGTGTTTCTCCAAGTCCAGTGGGGCCACAGTGGTGTAGTAGTTCCACTACTCGCCTCCCACCAAGGCGAACCAGGTTCGATTCCCAGTGGGGTCGCTCCCGGATTTTCGCATGTGGGAATCGTACCGGGCGATAACCGCTGATCTGCGGGCCCTCTCGAGAATCTCCCGTTTTCCCCGCTCTTTCATTTCAGTGCCGCTCAATTCTGTCCTCGTTTCACCCTCATCGGCTCTCAATACCTCGATGTTAGGATCCGCCCAAATCTCTTCACTCACTGCAAGTCCAGGGGCCCGTTGTCGTTACGAGAAGCAGATTGTGGCGCCCGGGGAGGTTTGCCTCGTGGAAGAGGTTGGTAGCTCTCCATAAAGCGCGGTCTCAGCTGCGCGGCCTGTCCCCGCCGCTGTAATCCGGCCACAAGTGGAAGCTTTACTTACGCGTTTTGTTTGCGTTCCCCCACCGAACCCTACTTGCTCGGCTTCCTCCGGCTACCCGGGCCTCTTAGCTTCCCCCGCCACCCTGGACAACCCCAACAGATATACGGGCTCGCTCCTCGGGAAAGGAGGGACTGCGTGAAATTGCTTCGCGACTCGTGATTAAACTAGCCACGTAGAGGGAGGAATCACGAGGCCCGCGGCGTTTCTCCACTTCTCGGCGAGCACACTGTGTGTGTCTTGACCGACGCCGAGCACAGCGCCGACAACTTGACACGCCCCGAGGTTCGCCCCTGGCTGTTGTGCCGTCCGCGAGAAAACACATTGGGGCCGCGGTGGTGTAGTGGTTAGACTACTTTCCTCCCACCAAGGCCAACCGGGTCCGATTCCCGCGGGGGGGGGGTCACTCCCGGATTTTTGCATGTGGGAATCGTGCCAGACGATGCCGCTGGTCGGCGGGTTTTCTCGGAGATCTCCCGTTTTCCCCACCATTGCATTTCGGCGCTGCTCCGTATATACCTCGCTTCTCCCTCTGCGGCTCTAAAGAACTCGGTGTTAAAAGCTACCAAAATCTCTTCACTCAGTCACTCACTCATTCACTCATAAGCACTTTTGAAAGCCCTGCTTAAGATCTTTTTGCACCCACATTGTTTATTCTTCCACCATATGGGAAATTAACACTTCCATGGGCCTAATCACTTTAATCATGTGTCGGTAACGTGAAACTGTAAACTTATTGAAAATATAGTAATCTCATAAATTTGCTAATTTTCACATTAATAAGCATTAAAGAATTTAAAACCAAATAAATAATTCCTGTTATCACAAATGTCACCTAACACTTCTAATTAAACGTTAAGACATGGGTCTACTTCCCCTCCGTTGCCAGTCAGTGCACTCCGTTAAGATTAAGGCAAGTATGGGAAGTGGTATTTTTCAAAGGTTGTTTTCAAAACTGCTCAAATAGCAAAGTAGAGCCTATACTGTAGTTGCCTAAAGTATGTTCGCGGTAAATTAAGCACATATGAAACAAGCCTTAAGGTGGCCGCCTGGGTACGCCACCAAATGGTGTGAAGAACTCTAACAGAAAGCATTTTATTAAATACCGTCCAACGTGTCTGAGTGAGGTCTGCCTACAAATAGCATTTAAGAAACGGTACGCGTCTGTATACGTTTTTCTGATTCTCCATTTCTCTCTAAAGTATGATTTGTGATAGTTAAAATGGCTTAAATGGGTGTTTTCACTGTCAGTTTTAGGTATGAACATTCCGGTACAAAAAATTAAAAAAGGAATACGAATGTGAATCATAAAATAGCAGGATCTTTGCTGGAAGTGTCATACAGGCGCGTTATCAACGGAAAAACTTCACGCCAGTTCAGTGCTTTGCGCGTAGAGGCGATGAGAGAGTTGATGCACTTGTTTCGGTCGCCCCTAGCACTCCTGCACTCTTAGGCCTCAGACGTGCAAAATTTCTTCAAACGGGCGACCACCTTAAAAAAATCACTGCCCATAACTACACGTGTACACACTAGCACGCAGGTTCCTAGCTAAGTTAGCAGCGAATTAAAAAAAATATTTAGTTTTACTTAAATATTGCGGGAGTAATATTTAGATACATAGCCCAATTAAGTTTTTCATGTTTTTCACACATTAGAGTACACATTTTAAGGTTAGTAACCCATTAACGTTCTAAACAATTGTTTGGTTTCATTTGGATGACGTATGAATTAAGTGATCAAGATTACGACAATGTTAATTTCACATGTGGTAGAAGGCTAAGGAATGAGAGGAAATGTAGATCCTAAGTAGACCTTTCACGAGTGTTCAGTTAACCGTGAACAGGCTATATATATATTACATTACACTAGATTACATCGAGAGATATTACTGTATTTTTAATGTAGTTTCTACAGATTCGGTATCCCTCTAACCAGACTTTTTATAGCTTGGTGGACAGCCGAAAACATTCGACAACATTGTACTATTCAGGTTAGCTTACAACAGAGGTGAGTTTTATTTCCGTTATTATGAAAGTGCGGTTTGTTTGAAGCATTGCACTTTCGATTTCAACTGAGTTTGTTAAATGTTCCTTCATTTGTCGCCGAAGCTCGAACACTCTCGCTGCCCAGAAATGTAAGTTGTATTTTCAATGCACTCTGGCATCTTTAGTTGGATATTGTAGAACAGTGTTACGAATAAAGACTCTAAAGCGAACTTTGATACTTGGGTTTATTAACCGTACAAATACCACTAGAAAAATGTTGTATTGCAAGGCTGCTGGTAATTCTGTCAGACCCCAGTTCGGTGTAGGTTAAGACCTGTTCAAAATGAAACAGCCAGATATTCTACCGTTGACCTGTTAACATCAAAACATTGTGAAATGTCCTACTGGTGAAACAAGAGGGGCTAGCATTATCTAGCATTAAGCTTAACAGACTTGAGCTAACTGTGCATCAGTGTTCTGAGGTGTCTCCAGCACTTGAATAAGACTGTCCATGTCGTACAGAAAAATGTAGGTGGTTACCCTGTAGGATGCTCCTCGCACGATGGCCTACTTTGCCAGTTACATAATAAAACATCGCTGCCCTTTCCAGAAGTGAGTGAGTGAGTGAGTGAGTGAAGAGATTTGGGCGGCTCTTATCATCAAGGTCTTAAGAGCCGATGAGGGTAAAGCGAGGTGAGTATGAAGCAGCGCCAGAATGAAAGGGGGAGGAAATGGGAGATCCCCGGTAAAACCTGCCGATCAGTGGCATCGTCCGGCGTGATTCCCACATGCAAAAATCCGGGAGCGACCCCACCGGTAATCATGTCCGGTTCCCCTAGGTGGAAGGTGAGTAGTCTAACCACTACACCGCCGCGGCCCCATGCCGTTTCCAGAAGAAAGTATTGCTGCTGTCAGGGAGCTACAGGGGCAGGAAAGACGTGTTATATCACCAGACAGAAAATCTTGATCATTCCTACACATGTAATTGCACTGTTTTAGGCAGCGTTGTTCATTATGAATCTCTAGTTCCTTATAACCAAAGACCATAAGACACCTCTCACCTTATTATGTAAAAATATTCTCAGTATTCTTGGAAATTGAGCGTCTCGTAACTTAACTGAATCGCAGTGTCACAGGAAATGAAACATAACATTACTCTAACGATATTCCTGACATGTGCGTATTTGAAGTTGAGTGCAAGTCATTTTCAGTTAGAAAATCGCGGTTTATGATGCTTAATTTTAAAACACAATCATTGGGAAGAGGTTCGCGGAATATAAACTGGCTTCAAGTTGTCGTAGCTCTCAAAAGTCTCCATTCAAGGTCAAGTTTGTAAACTTTTTTTTTTTTTTTCCACCATGACATTGCACCGCTGCTTAGTTCTAAAATTTTCTCTGAGTATTTGGCTGTGACAGCTTACGAAGTTCCTAACAATCCTCCCTTTTTGTCCTGATCTTGCATTCTGTGACTTTTGCAGTACTTCCGCATGTTACTAACTGGCTGAGAGGCAATTGGTTTTCTCCAAATTAGGAGTTATTACAGACATGGGATGATGAACGTGTGCATCTTCCAAAATACACGTGATGGAAATTGCTCGGTGACTACTTTAAAAGGATGCTTGTGGAAATTATTTTGAAAGATATATAAAAAGAGCTTTATAGCGCAACTTTCTTAGTAGCCTTTTTTCTACCTGGTATGCTAGACTAATGGACGATAACCTTGCTTTGACTTCGGTATTTTAGTGGTACTGTCTATATTAAACGAGATTTAGTAAAATATAATTTGCTATTAAAACCCACATTTTTATGATTATTGTATAGTTTATTTTTTTATTATCTTATGAGTAAGTAATCTTTGTATTAATTATACGAGGACAAAAGTAAACTGTATAATGCAAATCCGTTAATTTTATCAAAATTCTTTAATGCTCAGAAAGTANTACTGTCTATATTAAACGAGATTTAGTAAAATATAATTTGCTATTAAAACCCACATTTTTATGATTATTGTATAGTTAATTTTTTTATTATCTTATGAGTAAGTAATCTTTGTATTAATTATACGAGGACAAAAGTAAACTGTATAATGCAAATCCGTTAATTTTATCAAAATTCTTTAATGCTCAGAAAGTAAAATCCTTGTTATTTTTCGACTAAGTTGAGTTAATTCATTGCTACACTTTCACAGCATTTTTGGTGAGTAATGACGTAGGGTATCTCATGGTGTACTTCTCGAGACAAAGCGTTGGTAATTACTTGCATAATGTTCGAAGTCTCCTTCATTGCAGAAAGAAAACACGACCATGGATAAACTACATAAATAGGAGCAAAATAATTTCAGTAGCCGTAGGTATACAAACTTCAATTAAATTTTAACGCAGTTCAGCTACGCCATTACCATTAAACATCTTAGATAACATCGCAGTAGCTTCTACATCAGACACAACGATGTGTGGTATATGAACAGTTTTTTTTATTTACGTTTACTCTGACTGCTTGCGTATTCCTTCACATGCATTGGTGGGTGCCTTTTACCACGAAGCTGGAAAAATATCTGCTATAAAATCACAAATAATTACGGATCTGTGCTGGCGGAATTAAGTTACGTTTTGCTACCTAATGAAATTTGACTTCCAGGAAATAAAACACTTCCGTAATACGGGCATAGGACGATACATTTTTTTTTAATGCAGAATTATCGGCAGCAGGAACAAACTTTTAGAACATAATAGCGCTTCATTACTGTCGCAAGCGATATTGATCATCCCCCCTCCCACTTTGCTCATGCCTTTACCCATTCCTCTTGTATTCGTTCTTTATGAGCGGCCATAATTTTAATCAACCTGTAGTACATTAATTTTACTGGAGTTTAATTTTTGCCACACGAGTGCAGTATTGGCATGTGATGGGCGTGGCGTGATGTATCGGGTTACAGCTGTGCCGGGCATAACGTAACGAGGCTGGCCATAACGTCACCTCGTCCACTCCGGTAATTATTGTTGCGCGGGCAAACGGGGGAGGGAGGGGGGAGGATTAGTGTACAGTAATTATCGAGCAAGCATCTCCAACTCCGCCACCCCTCAACCAGGCTCCGATATGGGGCTCGCGCTACCCCGTGGCTCGCCCGGCCATCGGCTTTTCATAACAGAGTAACAGAGAGCGGCGTCATCAAACTGTCAGATCGACTGACGAGCAGGTGTGGTGTGGCACAGCGTCCCGAGAACGGCCTGCTCGTAATCCACGCCTAGTACTATTATAATTCACGCAACTTTTTACCCAGCGATCCTCCGTGTAATGTCACCTGACGTTTCCGTATTGGATACATCAAACATTTACCCAGTAGCTTCACTGAGAAAAATCTGCAGAGGAAAGTTCTCTNAAAAATCTGCAGAGGAAAATTCTCAGCAAACTCCTGCCATCGATCAGTAGCAGCAGCAAAGTTTTACTACTTGTGTTAAAAATCATTCCGGAGCCGCGGTTGGCCAAGTGGGTTAGTCACTGGCCCTTCCGCCTCTGAAGACACTAGTTCGATTCCAGATCCCGGCGGGAAATTTTTTGCTGGGGGTTCTCATGTTGGGGAGTGTGGCATGGAGTGGAGAAATTTGGGCGGCTCTTAACATCGAGGTCTTGAGAGCCGATGAGGGCGAAGGGAGATGAGCAGCGCGGGAATGAATGGGCGGGGGGAAACGGGAGATCCCCGGGAAAACCCGTCAACCAGCGGCATCGTCCGGCACGATTCCCGCATGCGAAAATCCGGGAGTGACCCGGCCGGGGATTGAACCCGGTTTGTCAAGGCGGGAGGCAAGCAGGCTAACCGCTCAGCCACCGCGGTCCTTTTGGGGAATGTGGCGGACGCTACCTTGGTGTGTGGATTTTCTCGGGGTTATTACTTTTCCTCTCCCGTCTTCATTCAGCTACGTCTTCACCCCCGTCTGCCTCACCGCATTAATACTTTGGGCTGGCTGGAGCGACAGTCTGTCTCTCTGATAGGGCAGCCGGCTCTGCTTAGCCCCAGCCTCAACTCATCCATATGGGACAAGTTTCTCTGCCGAACGAAGTGTCTTCCGGTAGTCTATGCAGATGCTCAGCGAATCACATTTGTAGTTCAATTACAGAATCAGGTACGTTCACGAAAGAGACTTTTGTTCATATAGGCTATTCAAGGTAAACTGATCACGTTTGAAAGCCGTGCNATCAGGTACGTTCACGAAAGAGACTTTTGTTCATATAGGCTATTCAAGGTAAACTGATCACGTTTGAAAGCCGTGCCTAAGATCTTCTTGCATGCACGTTGTGTATTATTCCACCTTATGTAAAATTAACACTGCCATGGGATAATCACTTTATGCGTGCGTTGGTCAAGTGAAACTGTGAAATTATTAGAAAAGTAAATATTTGTTATGTCTTCTAATTATTACAATTTGAAGCATTATAAAAACAAAAAGCAAAATAAATAATTTTTAAATTTTCGCAAATGTTGGCCCAACACTTTTAATTCGACGTTAAGACATGGAACTATTTTCCCTCCATCGTTACCAAATTTACTGGGCGCATGCCAATCACTGCACCAATTAAATTATATGCAGGTAGGATCAGTGACTTTTTTCAAAAGTTGATTTCAAAGATGCTCACTTTATCGTGAAGAGCCTTTATTTATTTAGTTGTTTGCTCTGAATAGATATATAAATGTGGTTTACTGACATATTTATTTCGGAAGATTCTCTCAATCCTTATTAGTTGACAGCTTCGTTCTGAAGCTTGTATAATCCGTATAAAACGTTCCATCTGAGTTTCTCCAGTCTGTTCAGTACTGTGCTTTCTTCATTTAGGTCGCCATCCAAAAGTATTAACGCTTTATCATCCCCTCAGAATTGTCGTTGCCTTCTTCTATTTTTGTCCCGGTTTTCATGTCTGTGCGTTATTACATTTCGTTCCCACTGGTTGCCTCCTCTCCTATATGACCTAGATTTCCCTTCTCATTTTCCTTATTTACGCTATTGAAATATTGCAAGAACGTCATTGTTTCTATACGCTTACAATAAAATGCATTTGTATCTACTCCCGATTTTTATAACAACATACTGTGAATATTTTGCGTTCATAAGTGTTGATATTACTTTGTTTTACTTTTATGTTTACGATCTAGCGAATGGTTTGCTTTTTATGTGGAAAGGGTATGAAAATATTCCGAAATGAAGGAATGAAAAATTATATTATAAATGGAATTGTACCAACCTGAATATACGACGCAGTTATTAAGATAGTATAAAATAAGACCTATAGTATGTCATTGTTCTTTTAGACACCTTGGAAATAGGTTTTAAGCGATGAGCATTCCCCTGTGTTTCTGTTCAATATTATGTAGTAAGGAAGCCATTACGTAAGCAAAATGTATAATTTGATAGCAAAACTGATATACCCTTGTGCAGAATTTATGCTTTTTATGAAAGGCTGATTTAAGCTTTCAAATATTTACTCATTTGTATACTTACTGAAATCTGTATTGAGAATGTTATGTGTACTAAAAAATGTTATGCGAATGAAGCAATGCTGTAAAATTATAGTGCAGGAATTTTTATTGCGATGCTTTCAAGTATAAGAAATATCTAATATTTAAAACATTTAATTTTAAAGCATATTGTAATAGTTCGTTGGTGAAAGAAACTAAGTTGACTAGTTTCTAAGTTAGCGCATGCATGCAATACATAACGATACTTTGTGACTTCTTACGTAATTAAGTAAATCACAAAGAACTAGAAGAACACAAATTTTACTGCATGTTGCTGGTTGGCAAGTATGTTAGCAGGCGCTGATTGGCAGACGGCGTTCCGACACGTTGCTGGCCAGTGATGACATTTTGCTGGCGCGGGNACGTTGCTGGCCAGTGATGACATTTTGCTGGCGCGGGCAGCTGCAGTTCACGTAATAAGCCGTTATTTCACCTCTGCATTCTCAAATACTCTAGGTTCATATGTGTACACACGCAAACCAGTTCGTGTTTTAGGCCACCGCGGATTCAAATTTTATTTTGTTGAGCTCAAAATAGAAATCTGGGATTGCTGCTGTTATGTTTTACACAGTTAATTCAACATAACATTTTTTTTACAGTCTTATTTTTTTGCCCCAACACAGTGGTTTTGTTTATTCAAACATGTATTTGATAGATGAAAAAATTAATCTGGTTGCTTTTTCCAGTTTTGTTTATTGAACAAAATATTTTGCTGGAGTAACTAAATACATTTTTGGCACTATACTTGAATAGCCGGTAGGCACACGGGCGTAAGAACAAAATAAATTCAATTTAACGAACCTTCTAAAAACGGACAATGTAGTGAAACAAAATATGTACCCAAACTGGCTTTAGACCCAAACGTGGCCAGTCATCGCTGATTATCGGAAACCCGGATCGGCGGTGGCGATTTTCCCGCGAGCTTTCTGTTCCTACCCCTCTAGCCAGTTTCCGTGCTTC
>NQII01003883.1:32463-232587 GCA_002778355.1 Clitarchus hookeri | reverse complement strand
ATTCTAAAATGCAGATAAATAATTTTGGTTGATGTTTCCTTGGCAACGCAACAATTAAATAACTATACTAACTGTTTTACACATAGTGGCGGTTTATATTAACGTGATATACATAATAGATCTTACAAATATCATTTCGCAAGCCGAAAAACATTTTAAATAAAGCAACAGGGTTCATAAACGTTTATAACCACGTTTATAACCTCAAAAAAGCGTATTTAATAAAATCCGTGTAAAATTTTTAGATACGCTTTTGTTAACGCATTTTGTTGCCTGAAGGATAACTGGGGCGGCGTACATACTGGATTAAAAATTAAAAACACAAAAAAGGTACGCCAATCCATTATTATCAAATATAATTTTAATATGCGAGTTTTCTTTGTATAATTAGTTGCCATGCCAGCCAACTACGCCTCTTATACCATCGTAATACAAGACTTTATTTTATATTAAACACTAGCTGTGCCCCGCGGCTCCGCTCGCGTGGACTACAGAATTATTGTTTAGATGTTTTTTTTTTAAATAAAGTAGAATTTTGCTTAGTGATAAATTTTTTTACACTCTAAACCTATTATAAAACTCAACGTCTCGGTGAATTAAATGGTAAAAACGCTTATTAGTATTTCTCTGACATAGATAGATATATACTACGGCGGAATTTTACTTTAGGTCTTTTTAATCTACAAAATTCTTTACTAAGTGATATTGTTCCATCTTTAACGGTTTAGACAGCGCATTGCAAGAGAGCGGGCTGCTGGCGGCAAACTTTTTTCCGACTTGATTCACTATTATCGTCACTGCTTATTCCTTATGCTACTTTGCGTAACAAAATATATACTAAAACCTGGCCAGAAAACATAGCTATGAATTTTAAAAAACACGTAAATCGGATACGTGCTTCTCGAGTGATAATCGCACTAATAGACAGGCACAGAGACGTTGCGTTTTATAATATGTATAGATAACATAGCGTGGGAGTGAATTTCCATAGCCATTACATCGATTTTGTTGAAATTTTATGTTAGTAATTAAATTAAATAATGCTTAGAAATAGTCACATGTGTATATTAGAGCAGTATTTTCGGTTTTTCGTATAAATAGGGTTCCAAGGAGTACGGACTCCCCACTCCCACGCCTTGTTATGAAAATTTGTCGGAAAAATTCTGTTTTCCAAATTTTTTGATAAATAACGAGTCTCATTCATTCACGAATACATATGAAATTAAAGGTAATTTCACATCTCCAGTTTATAAATTTAAAAAAATTCGTAGCATTTCTGTTGTTCATTTCTGGTTAGTTTTCCAGCTGGCACATTCGTAAATCATAAAAACTGAAAATGTGGATTATTGGATAATGCTCTGTGATGGTAGCTTTAATTATACAGACTGCAGGGTGAAGTTAATAGCGTAATTTGAAATTCACAGTGTAGATAAACAACAAATCTTTATTTATTCCTCATAGTGTCACACACTAGAAAAATAAAACAATTTATCAGTGTTTTAATATGACGTATAGCAAACTATTACAGAGCCGCATCACGCATTCCTCCACGTTGCATTGGAAGCTGTCTATTACCAAATGTAGCTTATCGCCAGGAACAAAATTGTCAGCAGCTGTTATCTGGTCCTTGAAGACCCCGACGGTGGCACGGCGTGTGAGAAAAACTAATTTTTCTAAGTAGATAAGAAATCCGAATACGTCAGGCCCGGCGACCGAGACGGCCAAATGATCACCAAATCGCGAAATTACTTTCTGTGGTAACCCCATCACAATTCTTGATGTCGCACCGTCCTGTTGAAACCACGCGGTTGCCAAACGCACGTTGAGTCAGAAACAAGTTGCCCAGTACCGTGAAATAACACCGTTTGTTGACAGTCACAGCTAGCCTGACAAGATGTCTTCCTCCGACATCCGCATACTATTTATCAGTTCAGCGACGCAACGTAGTACGTTTACACCGGAGCCGTGCGAAGGCCTGATGTGCAATTTATACGGGTTTACATGACTCTAGTAATGTATGTTCTGCTGGTCCACAGATTCACGTGACTCAAAATAGGCTGTTACTTATTAAGATACTGATGGAGGGGATAATGCGTGGCCGTGCAAGACCTTTCGTGTGTCAGCACATACTGAGGCGTAATGCAATCCACAATCTAGGTCCCATAAGGATGATANTCGTGCAAGACCTTTCGTGTGTCAGCACATACTGAGGCGTAATGCAATCCACAATCTAGGTCCCATAAGGATGATAGTGGAGTTCCAAGAATGGACAAACCTTCATTTGGCATAAGCGTCTGACGCACCTTCACGTTAAGGTGTCACCGGTGAGATACGTAGTGTAGCACGCGGCAAATCGTTAGTTTTTTAAATAAGTACCTACCGTGAAAACACACTGCCAATGTCGAAGACAATTTTAGCTGATTGCCGAACGAATTCTACCTTCATGCGACGTCGTCGTGCCCCATAAATCACCGTTATACGCGAGTCATACTTCACAACCAACACCGTCGCACAAGTTATATAGCTAAATTTTTTTCCCNATAAATCACCGTTATACGCGAGTCATACTTCACAACCAACACCGTCGCACAAGTTATATAGCTAAATTTTTTTCCCCACGTTCCCACGATTGTTGTGATGTATAGCTTCTTTTACGCCCCCGAGCAAACATAAACACACTCTAAAGCTCCTAAGACAGTCGAAACTTTACAGAACACACTAAACACATTTCTTCTCTTGCCAAAGAGATTTACAACTTTATGTAAGAGCTTTTGGAGAAAGGAACATACGTCCCGTAGTTCCCAGTAGCGCAAACCTACTGATTTCAAACCACTGTTTTTACAATTGTTACAATTTTTTTATGTTTGATTTTGTTTTCTAGTTTTCTTTTAAATTCTGTAATTTTGAACACTATTTTCAAATATTTGAAAATGCACACACACTCACACATACACACTAAATAGTGAACAAAATATGTAAAATTATAATATATTGATCTGGGAAAACGCAAACAACATTAAAAACTACTCATTTATTATTGTATTGAAAAACAAGTTATTTACGAAGGGACGTAAAATAGGGTTATCCCTAATTCATCACTAAAATATAATGATTTTAAGTTTCTAGACTTCCTACTACCTAACTTAATTTAATACAGCATGTCTCGTAGTTTGTAAGTTATTTTTTACTGAAAAGAAAGTACCGCTTGTACGAATTTTGAAAGTTACTTCCAATAAGCTCGTACAATACATATTAGGAACCCAAAAAAATTTTTTTCGATGTTGTTTACACTCTAGTACATACACGCAAATTCTTGCTGGGGAATGTGTGAAATCAAAACTCTTTTATTTGTCGGCAATGCACTGCATGCATAACGGGGGTAAGTAATAAACAGGCCCAATTCACTGGTATAACAAATGTACTCCCATTGACATATATACATATTTTAACTTAAACCGCTTGAGTGTTCTATGGCATGGCAGCGTAACATATATAGTTAATAAGAAGAATTGAATGCGCTCACAGTCATCGCATGTTGCATATGAACTACAAAAGCATTTGTTAATTCAACCTCACGTTCCGTATTTTACAAACACTTCCAGGGGAAAATCTGTGTGGGGAAGAAAGAAAATTTCCAAGACAAGACTTGTAACAGATCTGCGAAACTTTCTTTTGAGCGAGAGCTCTGTTCCTTGCACAGTGGGCCGGCAGCGACGCGCAGTTTCGCCTGGTTCGAAAATGGAGGCAGAGAAAAGGATAAAAATTTGATAGGAATTGTTGGAGATGGTTGAAGGCGTGTAAAAGGTATTGTCTAGGGACCAGAGAAACCTTTCCGGGAAGTAAGAAGAAGGGAATGCTCATAAGCAGCCTGGAGATATAGGACTCCAGGGGGCTGTTACACCTGCTTGGCCCCTTGAGCTAGTTGACCGTGGTGTCGGGATCGATAACATGATCTCTGCAGTCACCCCTTACGTTAACGTCCTTATTACAAATTGCGATTTTAATTACAAGCGTTTGTAGTATCGCAGTGTAACTTTTTATCTGTGATAGTATTTTCAACACTGAATTGCTATAAAACACTTATTTGCAATTGTAAAACTCTGCAAGCGTTTTAGATGGAAAAATTGATTCTGAACAGAAACGACCTCTCACTCTACATCAATAATTTAATAAATATTTTAATGCCAGTGTAAAGATATACTACAGGTACATACAATCGAGAGCTACATGTTGTTAAACAGTTCAAAAACGTCCTAAATGTTCTTTGGGCCACAAAAGTGAAATAAAAAAGCCTGTGCAAAANCATGTTGTTAAACAGTTCAAAAACGTCCTAAATGTTCTTTGGGCCACAAAAGTGAAATAAAAAAGCCTGTGCAAAATACGCTTGCCGTTGAGATGACCAAGATGCTGTAAAAGTCTTCAAGCACTTGTGTACCAATAAGCCTATTTCTCATTTCGTTTAGGCAATGCATCGATTAAAGAAAGCAGAAATTATTAAAAGGTATGACTAAAGAGAACTATTCGTTAATCTCATAGATATGAGTGATTCCAAGCTAACATAAAGCTACACACACGCGAATATATTTAGTATGAACAGCTTCTGAGTGCCTACGGACGGATTTAAACCAGAGGAATAGCAAAAATTAAAATAATTTTTGTGACATTTTAGTTTGAAAAGTTGGTAATCCTACCATACTGGTATTTTTAGGACAGAGAAGAAACAGTCCGGTAAATTAATGTACGATAAACCAGCATAGTTTGGTCTAAGGAAATGCATCAGTGTTTACCTTTAATAATACTGGAGAATTAACTCCGTCCTAAAACACACCCTGTGCAGCTGGTTGTAGGAAAGGAGAGTTTTGCAATGTTTTTTTTTTCATAAGCAGTTGAATATTCAACTAATAAAATGAAAGCAGGATAAAAATGTTTATTAAAAATGTGAGGTTTTAATTTTTTCCTTACTTTGCTTCGTGTGTGCTGTTGAATGTGTCTCGTTAAATTAATTTCTTAAAAATAACATGCTTTAAAGTTTAAACAAATTTACTTCAAAAATTAAATAATTTATTTATGTTACCATAAATAAATGTATAACACGAAACATAAATTACTTAAAATATAAATCAAGTAATATAAGTGGTTTGCATTGCATTTACTCGCAATATAGTTGACATACACATCTACATGATATTGACGAAATGTTATGTTTTTTTTTGTTTATTATAATGGCGACGGCGTACAATATCTGTTAATAAAAATGTATTTGGTTTAAATTGGATGAAATCTAGCACTTTTGTGCAGTTCTGAACTACTTTCCTCACAAAACACTCATTACAAATGAAATGGTTTGTTACACTCGGTTGTCTTTGTTGGAGACGACTGTGGAAAACGTTGGAAATAGTGAGAAACTGGACCAAACTGCCTTTCGCGACATTTAGATGAGAAATGTCAGCTCTGTTCATAATTAGTTCATAATTTAACAATTTGCCAACTCCTCATAATATGGAACACGCAATAAATCACCCCACTAAAAGCGCTTCAGCTCAAATTCAATGAATACCATGAACGAAAACATATTATCAAAGCCAAACGCCTTTCTGAGGATCATTACTGCAACAAACAAACAGTAAACACCAAGCTGGAATATTCAGCCGCAAAATGCGAAGTAATGAAGATTTTTCTGACAGACTAATTTATCACAAAGTATAGACAATGTTACGTGTAAAACCTTTATCATAGTTTTCAAAAGGAGGTACTTACTTCGTTATCACCTATCCTGTTCAACTGCACAAGAATCGAAAAGCTACGCAGCAATGACTTAGAAAAATGTGATGGATATATGCGTTACAAAATGAAGGTTAAAAACTTCTAGATAAAAATTAATAGAATTTCCTGGTTAAAAATTTAGCACAAATGCTCCTAAATAACATTCAAAAGCTGAACTAGAATCGCGGACCACAAAGGGCGTATATCTACAGAGAAATGTGTGATTTCGAAAATGTAAGTTTTCCTTATCAAAACAGGTTAAGTTCTTTATATATTACAGCGCTAATAATATGACACTTATAGCAAGACAATATGATAATTATTTTTTATCGTTAATACGATTCTTGTCGGCATAATTCAGAAGTGCTCGATCCAGAGCCTCGGAATAATCGAAAAATTTACCGTAAAATGGAAAGGTAAATTGTAGCTTAGTGCTCTTTTCCATTAACCAGTGTCAAAAGAGCCGCTTCTGAGAAATATTAAAGCAGCCTACCGCCACAAACACACACACAGAGTAAACTATGTATGCTAGAAAAAATTTGCAAATGTATGTAAATGCCGTTTGCAGTGTTCAAACGTGCAAATGCTCTTAAAATAAATTTCCGACATAAATATCTTTACATATGCATATACGTATATGTATGTATAAATGTATATACAGGTTGTCAGGTAATTCGAGCATACGGACTGAACCACACGAATCTGTGATCAAAACTAAGTAGAAAAATTTTTTTTGTAAATATGCGTTAATACCCTTGGTTTACGAGAAAAAATATGTATTAAAGCACAGCATACAGCATCAGTATACAAAACGTTGAAACATCATAACAGGTGTTCGCAGTTTGCTCTGTCCGTAGCAATGCATTTTTTCCGAACGTTGGATGCAAGCAGCATGCACGGAGCTTGGCCGCCGGATGCGCCCACAGTCTTTGCCATGTCACAGTACTCACTGCATGTGAACTCCATGGCCTCTTTGGCACTACTGATCTCGGTCGTTCCCTTGCCGTATGCCTTACGGACAAATACATTAGCAGCAACATTGCCACATCCCCTCAAATCTATCGAATTGGAATACTGCAATGGTTTTTGTACCTTTCATGTCGTCTTTCTTGCAAATGAAGGGTCTTATGAAGTATTAGCAAACAATATTTTCTGCTTAGTTTTGATCACAGATTCATGTGTTACAGTCCGTATCCGTGAATTACCTGGCATTCTGTACAAACGCGTTTCTATACATATGTGTAGTCATACATCGTGAAATTTTTTTTAATATTTCGCGAGGGTTTGTGTTTTGGAGGAAGTGACAAGCTCTTATGTTTCTGGTAATACTTCAGTATGACACCAAATAATTTCTTGGAACACAGTTTTTAACACGTATTTTAGGCGTTTCTTAATTTCATTATTTCATTTATTTCCACGGCGGATTAAAAAAAAACAGAAATATTTTCTCTATATACAAAGATAAATATTTATACGGAAAAAAATATTTGTAAATTGTAAATTGTATTCTAGCAAAGACAACTGACATCGAAAAATATTTTATTATTCATATTCGTGAACTTCCTTCTATCCCTCTTATTCCCTGTCGAGTCAAGCCATTTCATGTAATTTTTTTTATGTGGTTACGTTTATAACGCTTTTAAACTATATCGTCTTTCTTTGCACCCATATATAGTAAACTAAAATAAAATAAAACAATTAAAATTTTAAAACAGTTTTTTGTGAGCTGTAATTTTACTATGCCTAAGCAACACCCGCGACTTTGTTACAAAATTGAATTTCCAATCTCTTCAATCTCCATTGGCAGTCACAAAAGGCTGTTTGATATCTTTCATAACTATCATAACGCAAAAAAAAACATAATTCAATTTGGCACGCCATCTATTGTTACAATCATTTTCCGTGGAATTGTATACATAAAATAGAAGCGTTTACACAGTTTTCGCATGATATCATAAATTAGCTATGTTATTGTAAATTACATTACTGCAGTTCATATTTCATAAATTCATCACAGAGCTTCTCAAAAAACATATAATAATATATATGTTAGGTTTTGTTTTGAACGTTATTTTATAGACATATGCAAAATCTACAATGATGGAAATAAAATTTTACCTGTCGGTGCAAGCGCCTTTTTCCGCAATGATTTTATCTGTATTTTTCATTAAAAATATATGTTGTAAATATAATATAACAGAGTATTTTTCCGGCTACAGCATTGGGAGCAATTTTTAAAACAACAGTACACTTTTTATCTTATATGGAGAGGAATAAATCTTATTATTAAATAGGACAAATTTAAACCTTTCCCATGCTTATAAAGTGCAGGCAATCAAATACAGCAATACTGTTCGTTGGTGTAATTGTGAATGTTTTTCTTTACCTTAATTTAGATATTATCAATATATTTACGGTTTGGGCAAACGTTTTGGCTCAATTATGGGCCCTAACTATAATAAATATAGAACTGGGGACAAATATTAAGAAACTTTGCCAGGCACGTGGAAAAATATGTCTTAAGGTAATCTGTCAGGATCCACCCCACATACTTCCAATGCGAAACAAATATGCTACCGCGCGGCCAAACACGCAAAATGTAGATGTAAATTCATTGAACTCTCAAAGAGTACCCTTGTTGCTGACCAAAATATATTTGTTTTAATGGTCTTTTTTTTTTTTGCAGTTCTTTTCCACGCTGGTAAGAATTTTAAAGTAAGGCATAAGAAAAACTCTTGTATGTTAAAAAAAATTTCAGTGCAGAAAACTTTTTTCTTTCGTGAGTTTGGAAATTTTAAGTATTTTAGTAAAAGGGGTTTCAAATATTTATATAATTTGAAAATATCACGAGAAAAGTAAGTTTTACTTTCAAAATAGTTTAAATGAGACTTGGCTTAATGCTTTACGCTGGCAGTATGAAAATAAAATGTTCTGGCTCTGCTTCTAATTCATTAACGGCAAAACTTAAATACACGTAACAAAGTTCCCAAATGTTTATATTATTTACCTGCACTTCAATACTACACGTTATATTCAGAATAATGTATAACCGATATTTAACTTATTTGAATACGGTATTTTAATACAATACTTTATGATTTCTCAAGTCTCTTTCTTTTTATCTCAACCGGATGACATTTTATACTTCCAAACAGCTTGACTAAGCAGAATGAGTTCGAAACTGAAAAATAAACTCAATCTTTTTCTGAGTACCTCTGACAAGAAAGAAAAAAGACTGTGTGAAACTATTGTTAGAAAATCTCTCATGTAATAAGTATTGTCACATTTTGCAGCGAAGTGGTTAACGAACTTTTATCTGAGCTAGTTATTACATATCTCATAAAAGTGTTGACAGTCTGCTGGCTAGATAGTTTATCGAGCAAAAAGTCATTATTAACACAACTGAAAGCAATTACTCTGTGATTAATTCATAGAAGTGCTGAAAGTAACAGATTCTCGATAAGAGTAGAATCAGAACAGCATTCGTAAACATATGTTGCTGAAGTATCGAACTGTCACAATTTGTCACCTCGCCGCACGAATGACGTTATAACGGTCGTCAACGTTTTTATTCGAAGTGTCGCTTGCATGCATCAGTTACGGGGCTCATCCCAATATGAACATACATACACAGGTTGCTTTTCCGTTTATATAAATCCCAATGAGAATTTCATGTTACACTCCTGCCAATTAAAACTGTAGTACCAAGAAGTACGCAACTGAAGGACTGCGTTGGTGGAATGCGTAGAGCAGGGTAGGACAATGGCGTGAATAGTTGTTCAGCCGAGTGGTGCAGCACGTGCGCCAATGCGAGACTGATAAGTGGTACATAAGTAGAGGACGAGGAGCTGCTCAGAGGTAGTGGCATTGTGTTTCCCCGCTGTTCATGTGCACAGACGGAGCGAGCCTTTGACAGCGGGTGAATAGTAGCCTATTGCGATTGTGGATTATTCTACTGCGAAAGTAGTTCTCGCGTTGAAATAAATGCAACCACAGTGAAGAGGAAAATGAATTGGCTGGGTCAATGAAAGGACGGGCTGAGCGACATGAAGGGAGGCCAACGGCCCTGTTACGCAAACAAGTGCGAGGACAGACATCTGGTGCGCATGGTGAATAATGAACATTACAGGAGTTCAGGCAAATCAATGTGTGTCTGCATGTATGGTTCGTCGCCGTCTGCAGCATCAGAACACCTTGTCCATGCGATCATTACTGCGGCTGCCGTTGATTGCTCTCCACAGGCCTCTGCCCCTCCAAATGTGCGTGAAACGTTGAGCCTAAAAGAACGAATGTAATCGTCTTCTCTGACGAATCCCGCTTCTGCTTGGAGCACCATTATGGGCGCAACGTTATCTGGCGGCAGCATGGCGCACACTTATCCGAGTCCTGCATTATGCATAGTCACACGGCCTGGAAATTAGAGTCATAGTATGGAGTGCCTTCAGATACCAGTCCAGCTTGCGCCTATCCCGCATCACTGGTTCACTGACTAGAAACTGTTACATTGAGAAGGTATTGGAGACTGTGGTTTTCCCTTATCTCCAGGACCAACCTCGTACCCAGTACCTGCACGACAACGCGCGACCTCATGTGGCACGCATCGTCCGATGGTTCCTGGATGACCACTGTGTCACACTCCTTCCCTGACTTGTGCGTTCTCCGGGTCTCTCACCCATCGAAAACGTGCCGTGCGCGACTGGCCTGCCAAAGTATATCCGCGGGTACAGTGGATGAACTTAGGGCACGTATCGAAGAAGCGTGGGCAGACAAACCACAGATGGACATTCAAAGTTATCTTCCTCTGCCGCGACGTGTAACAGCGGTTATTGCTGCCCGTGGTAGGGCCACACACCTTTGTTTTCTCCGTATTATTTATGTTATGCCAGGCTGCAAGAGTAAAATCCTCTCACATCACGTCCTGAACCAGGGAAGAATATTATTCATAATCCCTAACTGGGACTGGAATTTCACCCACGAACTATATCCTATTAGTTGGGCACCCTGACTACTGGTTCAAACTCTTAGACTTTGGCTTATTAACGAAACTTACACTGTTGGCGACCTTTGTGTGATTATAAGGTTGCAAACTTGCTATAACTTCCTTACAAAATATTGATGAAAACACCACCAGTTTTTGTTTTTAGAAAACTGATATTTTAGGGAATATATCATAATTATCACACACTTATCTGTCACTAAATTTGATCCTGATTATGGTAGTGCTGAATATATATTTGCAATTTCTGTTGCCTCGACAGTATAAGCTAGGGGTAGCGTTGTCTGTGGATGTGTATGATAAAATGATGACACCTGCCTGCTGTATTGTGACACCCAAAACCTTACAAACCTACTATTTAAAAATTAAAATGAAACTATTCTAGCAGAGCATGTTGAAATTTAATTTGAAAGTTTAGCTTCATTAGTTGTTATTTGTTTAAAAACGTCCACATTTTACACGCATTAAAAGAAACCTACCTTAACGTGTTCAATATTTTGCGTGTCACACTGTGCTTATGGACGAAAATGCAGCTTTAATGACGTGATAGCATGAAATCACATGTTATTCCTACCTCCATGGGAATAACGCATTTCACTCATGTCTGCACGTGAACTTTATGTGGTAGCCGTAACGGCAAGAGATAATTCGAAAGAGACGTGAAGGTGCGCCGTACCGTCGCCGCCAGGGGGCACTCGGTGTCGCTGCGACAACCACGCAGTTGTGCTGCGCGCGCTGTCTTGTGGAAATTGGCTGCCACTTACCACGCTACGCTTCCCCCAACACCAATCCCCGGCTCCCGGCCTCATCCCCTCGGCTAACTCCATGGAACGACACGGCGCCAATTTTCTGTAATTGCCGCCATTTCCTTATGAGCGAGAGGTGACGCCTCTCCAAACTAGCTAGCTCCACTTCGCGAGATTCCTCCCCCGAACCCCCCCGACGGAAAACAACCCCCTCCCCTCCTCGAGAGAACGATTAACTAGCGCCACTTCCCCCAGCCCTTAATCCCGGCGAACGCCGGATATTAGAAAGGTGCCTCGCGGTGCAGTACGCGCGGACCTCCAGCCCTGCGCTTCCGGGACAAGTTGTTCGTGTGTCGTGGCGTATCCGGTTACCAACGCGTCGCGCGGGTAGCCTGCTTTCGAGGCGCTGTTCTGCAGTCCAACCACATTGAGTCTAAGCGCGTCACGGTGTTACCACGTAGTACTCAATAATAAACAGGTGAAACTGCCTCTTGTATAGTCCATTCACGGTTACTTCCCACTTTTCTGAAGCACTGCTGAAGTTCAACTTCCAGGCTATTCCTCCGCCTCACGCAAACAAAGATTATCTATGACTAGAAAATTACACCAAACGGACAACGCACCGCATTCGTGCAAATTCAGTTAAATAATATGTTGCATAAGAACTATTTCTTACTAAGTATTTTTTACGAACACTCATGTTTTCTCCCCGTTGTTAAATGAAGAAATTTATAGGTTAAATTAAAGTAAATCATAAATTTAACTGAAAATAAGATACTTTTATGTTAACATAAGTATAAAATGCCTGTGATACATGACATTTAGGAACAAATCAGACACGTCATGCATGGGGTTATTTCCCAAAGGTTTGATTCAGAAAGTGTGAAGAAAACCGTGAATAGAATATAAGCCGATAGGGAACCTTTCACTGCATGTAGCAGCCAGTCATACACAAAGACCGTCCCCAGATATTTTCGCAGCCAATCGGAGAGTAGGCACGCTCACATAAAATAACCGCAACGTCATTTCGTTTCTGCGTACTTATATTCTCTCTAAGTTACGACTACAACTTGACGAGCGACGACGGGTGAGGTAGATATTAGGCCAGTGGATGCTATTAAAACACTGTTCATGAACAACAGGCAACATAAAGCAATCGCTACATAAGTAGGAATCTGCAAAAGCTCGCGGAATAACTGGGCCAGGCTGACGTAGTGGTGTTGCGGCAATTTAAAAACATGTGACACTAGTAACCCCGCCCAGGCTACAAGGAAGAGCCAATAAGAATCCAGCATTTCGAAGAGAGTGGGTGTGAACTCGAAGTGTGATACACAGTCGGTGATGGTCTCCCCAGGGCGGCGGTCCGAGAATGGTGGTTTGTGGGTATCTTCGCACTGGGGTGAGAAAGCGAACCCGGAGCCCACCTTGCATACTTGTCCTCCCTTAGACATCGAGTCTGTAATCCATAAATAAGTTCAACTCTTAACCACTTCTGCTAAACAACAAATTATATTTAATGTAAACTGCGTCTTAGTAAATACCCTCGTGAGATAATTGTTGAAGTCCTAAACAATCCCATAGTTTACTTCCATATTTTGAAGAATATCCTCCACATGGGATTACAATAACGAGCACTCCACATCGCGAGTGAAAATACATTAATAATCGTCAATTCTTAGGCGCGATGTTTAAACATAAACTCCCGTTTCATAGGTACGCACACACGACCATCCTGCTAAAACGTGACAGGATATGCAATTCCTCCTTCCAGGGATTCCTTCCGACGGATTGAACGTGTAAAATTCAGAAGAATGTGGTTCACGCTGAATAAATTTCTAAAGACCACTTTAATTTAACCTGACACGTTATTCTTTTCTCACAGACGATGGCAATTTATAATTCAGCAAATACTTAGCGCTCTTGGAAGAAAAGTGCAATTAAAAGGTTACAGTGACAAATGATTCATGTTAGTAAGCTTTTCTATTGTTAGTTCACAGTTTACTGAATAACGTTTCTAAGAAAACTTTAGAAAAATATCTAGTTTCGTAACTGCCTATCTGCCATATCTTGTAGTAACAGCGATACCGAAACCTGCAAAATAGGACAGGTAGGCTATAAACATATTATTTGGCAAAAAATTTGATTTTAACACTTTTTTTTTGTTTTGCATACATTAGGTTAGGTTAGTAACTGTTGCCTGTTGGATATGTAAATAGTAGTCATGATGTCATTCATTTCTCCATAATCCAGAGGAGAATGGATATAATGACGAAATTACGCAGCGCATTATACATTTTTAACATCATCGTAGGTCGTGCTCGTTAGTTTGTTAGTCTCATGTGGCAAGACGGCCTGACTGCTGATGCTTTACGCATTTACGTTGGGTCGAATAAATACATCAGCACCAAGGTAGTACATAACTGTTTCGGTAGTCACTTTAATGCTCGGCTTCACCCCTTTTGCAGAAATTTTTCGTTTTCGCGTCATAATTTCGGATTCTTAGTAATTGCTGACTACGTACGATTATAGAAAATTTACATTTGAAGAGTAGTTAAAATATTTTTGTGCGGAATTTGCGTTAACTGCTTGTAAAAAGTCAGGAACACATTTCTATTTTATCAAAAAAATTCCTGACTTTTTACAAGCAGGAAATAGCAGACAGTGAAAATTAGATACTGAAGTATTAAACAGATAGCGGTTCGTAAATTTTATATAATCAAACATTTCACATAATACCTCTGAAACTGAAATTATGACACGAAAACGAAGAATTTCTGCATAATTGGCGAAACCGAGTTTTAATGAAGAGATCTCGCCGTCCCAGCATAACCATGCGACGTGCAAGCGACACACTTTACAAGCATTACCTTGACAAAAGCTGGTCAACGTGCTTCATCAAACGAAGGGCCTTCGCGCAACTCAAAAACACGGTACATTTCCAGCCAACCGGGTCGCGGCGTCTGAAAGAACGTGCGCTTACTTTCGAGAGGCACATTTTTTTGTCGTCTATACCTTTATGCGTCGAGACTGGCAGTAGTGCACTTGTTATTAGTTTACAACGCGTGCACCAAACTACGGAGAACCCCAACTTCCACGCCAACAACGATATTACTCCCGCAAACCCTCACCCATTTTCCCTCACGGAAGGAACAAAAAAAAAATCTTCATGCTTACTTCTCCACCTCCAGGCTTGAAAGGGTATTGGATGTTAGTGCTCAGAGCAAGCGGGGAGCAAGGAAAAGGGCAGGAGGGAAAGAAGGAGTGTGAGAGTTGGTACGTTATTCCCCCTCCCCCATCCAAACATTTCCACCTCACGAACCGCTCGCCCGATGAAGCATTAATAAAACTCGGCAGCGAAACGTTACGACACTCCACCATCTCTTTTTTTTTTATTCTCGTCGTCCCTCAATCCCTCTTTCCTTCATCCAGAGTGCGTCCCCGATCTCTCATTAGTTCCGAGCGCGGTCGCAAAAAAAAAACTCGATTACCAGAGGCGTCCCGCATCTTCTTGCGCCAGAAGCGAGGACAAGCAAACAATCATGTTAAAACATGGGCGGGCAGTGTTCAGTCACCTCGGGCCGGCAGAGTGGCTAACCCGCGAGCTCGGGTCCACGCGTTCTGCGCTCTGTCTCTGCGGACTGATGACCTTTCGATAAAGACGGATCGCTCGAGCTGTACGAGACACGAGAGACTCGGACGTCTACTTCAAACTGCTGCGGCTTCGGGAAAGAAACCCTCTACACTCTGGTCACGAGACTTCTCGTTGTAACCGCCTGGGCTGACCAGCTTCCAGAAAGAACTTCATCAAATCAAATAGTTAAATTTAACTTCATTAATTAATTTGAATTCTATTGACTATTCGCAGTTTCTTCACACTTTTTCAATCGAACCTCTGAAATATTACCACATGCTTGACGTGTTTGGTTGTTACCTAAATATGCCATATACCACAGGCGTTTTATACGTGTGTTAAATAAAACATTTACTAATATTTTATATGTGAAGTATAATATTTAATTTACAACTAGATATAAATAAAAACAGTGAAATAATAGACGTATTGGTAATGCCCAAAAATAAATAGTTATTAAGAAAACTATTATAAAAGGGAGTCTTTAAGAAGTGACGCTAACATTGTTATTCAACTCGACGATGTAGCCAAGTCCGATGCTCTCCTCTGTCGCCGTTTCGCTTGATCGTATATTTTGAGAAACATCAGTCTCAATAATCCGTTTTCAGCCACCTTGTAGGTCAATAAAATAATGTTTACATATAATGTGCTTTATGTCTTAAAAGTACCATACACGACCAGTTAGAAGTATGTTTCCTTTTCGTATAAAAACATTTTTAAGGAACACGTTTACTGGGTTCCGAAAAACCCCGGGATTTCAAACTTACTGCAACGCAGTTCAAGTGCCAGGTAAGCAGCCGCTTTAGGGCGCACATCGATGTCAAGATGTTTTCCATTTTTCAAATGCAAAAGCAAGGAAGCAACAAGAGCTATAGTCGGTTCATGACTGGAAGAGACTTTCATGAAGCCCTGCTAAAGATCTACTTTCAAGCCCATTTTGTATCCTTCTGCCAAAGGGTAAACAAACATTGACACGTGGCAGTCACATGGCAATGTTTACACGCAATGTTTACATTCCACTGTTTTTGTGTACATGTGTTCGTACATGCACGTACCCATCATAAAAGTAATGTATATATTATTAATGGATATTCCACAAGCGTAAAGTTTTTAATCTTGAGAATTTCACACAAAAGAATATGTGATGCAAGCGAAAAACTTTTCATTATATAAACTCAAAATGTGAGTATTAAAAATTTGATGTTTCGTGTGCGTGCCTGTCTCTCTTTCTCTCTCTGTATGCGTGTGTGTAAAGGTTTGATTTTGACTGGGAGATTGGGTGGGGGAGAAAAACTTTAACTTTNTTCTCTCTCTGTATGCGTGTGTGTAAAGGTTTGATTTTGACTGGGAGATTGGGTGGGGGAGAAAAACTTTAACTTTGATTACATATTATACACACAATACTTTGCAATGAAATGTGTCAACATTCAAGGAGTCCATCCAACAACATTAACATGGCAACGCCAATCTCTCATAAGCCCCCGGATGGCCGTGCTGTAGAGAATTTGTGCGATTCTTGTTTAACCTAATATTTCATTTATCGTTTTTTTTATACTAATATCAGCTCTTTATTATTTGATTTTTCATAACGTATGACTTTAATTTGTGCTAACCTTCTCGTACAGATTCCTTTTGCTTTTGAAATCTGTATAAGAGATTACTCATAGTGCGTTCTAACGTGTTTAATATTTTTCAAATTTATTTCAGGTTTGCTTAAAATTTTATTTACTGTATTTTACGTTGTATGTTGCGGTAGTTTTTGTGTGCAGTCATGAGTTCTAGCAAGGTGAATAAAAGAGAAGTCACCAACGCCAACAGGACATCATTAACCTCACCGAATCGTTGTATTCACTAATTAGGCGAGGGGAAATGAAACCCTGCAACGTCGCGGAAAGAGTGGCAGAAATGTTGAAACTCTACAAATCTACAGTGCTAAGGTATGTTGAAATATCTGTAGTATTAACCATTGCGTTTGCAAGTTGTGTGTGTTAAGATCAATTACGTTGGCCCACGAAATGTGTTTACAAGAACATAAAGAAAATTTGTTAATAACTTGATAACGTCGTCGAACGTTGTCTACGTGTATTTTTAACGTTTTATTTTGGTAATTATTAAGTTTATAGGGTTTCCTGTAAAAATAAAAATAATTCATTGAAAATCTTATATTTCCACTCTGCTAATGATGCAGAACACGAATATACGAGGGGCATTAACGTCCGACTAATTTCGTAATATGTGCCCACCTAACCTAACAGAACCTAACCCCACGATGAGTGAATCACTATTTTACATTTTTTAACTAACCTAGGATTGTAGGGTTATATAGTAACCAATACCTGCCACCTATTAAACTAACCTAAACTAACACACGGCAGAGCATATCACATTGTCACACATCATTTGTAAACAAACCCTTGTATGTTTTTGGTATCAGTAACTGTAGTTGACCCAGTAACTGAATTATGGTCCTTTTTAAATTATGCAAATTAGGTTGGCTATGTAGCACTGAAAGTGAAAAATATGACACTGATAATTTACAATAACTAAAAGACAATGGCTGTAGAACAGTGGTGTTGGGGAAATGCATTAATACACAATTGTTTTCTTAAAAGATTATGACTGCGATTTCATCGATTACGATGTCCTCTCATGTTTAGTGAAGTGATACAGATATGTTTAATAGTAGGGGAAGTTCCAGTTATATCGACTGTAATCTATTTAGTGACGTATAACAATGGCAATTAATGCCGCAATGTAACTTATAAATACAAAACAAGCTCCTTCTTCAGAATCTTAAAATGCACCATCTCTCCATAACCTATATAAAATTAATTGACTATAACAAACTCACTATAGAGGCAATTTTCCTTACCATTGTCAGTTGTCTTTATAATAAATTTCCACTGTATATATTGGGTTGTTTATGAAGAATCCCTCGCAGGGGTACACAAATTCCAACACAAAGTAGTTTTTATTTTTAATTACACATTGTAATACCACCTTTTGGTTAGGTGATTCATACACTCACATTTGAGTCTATATAACCCTACAATCCTAGGTTAGTGTAAAACCCAACAATCCTAGGTTAGTTTAAAAATGTAAAATAGTGATTCACCCATCGTGGGGATAGGTTCTGTTAGGTTAGGTGGGCACATGTTACGAAATTAGTCGGACGTTAATGCCCGTCGTATATTCGTGTTCTGCATCATTAGTGGAGTGGAAATATACCATTTTCCGTGAAATTATTGTTATTTTTTTTTTTTTTTTACAGAAAAGCCCCCTAAACTTAATAATTACCCAAATAAAACGTTAAAAAGACACGTAGACAACGTTCGACGATGTTATCAAGTTATTAACAAATTTTCTTTATGTTCTTGTAAACACATTTCGTAGGCCAACATAATTGACCTTAGCACACACAACTTGCAAACGCAATGGTTAATACTACATATATTTTAACATACCTTAGAACTGTGGATCTGAAGCGTTTCAACATTTCTGCCGCTCTTTCCGCGACGTTGCAGGGTTTCATTTCCCCTCGCCTAATTAGGGAATACAACGATTCGGTGAGGTTAATGATGTCCTGTTGGCGTTGGTGACTTATATTTTATTCACCTTGCTAGAACTCATGACTGCACACAAAAACTACCGCAACATATAACGTAAAATACAATACTTATAATTTTAAGCAAACCTGAAATAAATTTAAAAAAATATTAAACACGTCAGAACACACTACGAGTAATCTCTTATACAGGTATCAGAAANAAAAAAAAAAAACCAGTAAATGAATTATTATTGGTTAAACAAGATAATCGCACCAATTCTCTGGCACGTGTGTCGACCACATCTCGCCAACAACACACGGAACGAAGGTTTGTAAACAAATGGCCGCTCTACTTTCACCTTGAGCGTGATCTTGTGAGTATGCAAGAAACATTGAAATCAAAGTACGTTAGCATCACGTCATTAATAATTGGCATAATAAGATACAAGTCTTTTCGAAACCTATTTGTAAGCGATAAATTAACAATTACGTTAAAACTTTAGAACTATTTCCTCGCTTTGTGCTGGCAACCTAACGGCATAACTGTATCCGCGCTCACCGCTGTTTGTAATGTTATATACATGTAGCTAACGGCTAGGGTGTTTTTTCAAAGGTTGATTTTCAAAAGTCTCTTCCAGTCGTGAACCGACTATACACTTGCACGCGCATAAAGTGCTCAGTCGCCGCTACGCGTAAGGCTCCAAACCGGTGTGCAGGCCTTCCATCGTACACAATTAACTATAAGACTTTAAGCGTTTATTGGTGGCAAGTATGTGGCAAGGTTCAATGCAGTATCCTATATGCATACTAGTTTGGCAAGTATCAACACAGAATATTGAAAACTATAACATATTAAAAATTCCCCAGTTAGTCATGTTGAAGAACTTCAAAATAATGTTAGGAATAAACGCGATAAGGTGAAAGTTTTTGGGTGTTTCGACAAACATTTTCATTGAAATCAGCACACTTAGTTACTAGTTTTAGAAATGTCACACGATTTATGAATAAATGATCGCATATAACAGATGGTCACGACCACTAGTATGTAAATGAGATAAATATGGCAATGACGGGTTAAGTTAATTGAAAGGATACAATAAAAATGGGGAACGCATTCTAACAGCACATCACACATTAGAGTGGCTATATGTATGAGGCCAATGTATTCTTTCAATAACCCAAGCATTTCATATTCCCCTTCCACCCTCACAAAAAATACTGCGGCCCTCTCTACACATGTAATCTTCTTTATAAAGTAACCCACGTAATCTCCGTAAAATTCCGTGAATTGCCCTTCCTTTATACGCATTACCGAAATTAATTTGTTCGCATGTGATTGCCTACCATCCTTCCTGAAGTTTATTGCCTACCAATTTTCATGGAGTGCAGGAAATTGTGTTTTTATTACATCTGTGTTTCCAACACATCAAAGAATGACTATTAATTAAAAGGGGCGAACAAACGAAATACTAAAGCAAAAAACTAATTTTGAACTTAGATATGGGCATACACTGTCCCAGTTGTCATGCTATTATAGGAAAACTTCGTATTATTTTTACATGATATTTCATAGTATTTTAATTTTTTGCAACTTTCCTTAAAAAAAAATTTTATATTTAAAAGTAATCTAAATGTCTTAAAAATGCCAACAGTTTTTATTTTTGTTTGAAACAATGCAAAGTTTTTATTACCAACATATACAGAAAGAAGGCATAAAAAAATAATGTTTTATTTGTGTTACGTACGGAAAAAATTTAATACATTTATTACCGAGAATATAAAACATTCTAAAAATTAAAAAGTTAAAAAAAGCATTTACATTATTATAATGAAAGTTTGCTTGTAATAAATATTGGCATAACCGTCAAATGTCAGCGCAATACAGCAACAAGAATGTGACGTTTAATACTGTATGATTATTACAGTATATTCACATTATGCCATCTTCTAACATAACAAACGACAAGACGAAAGCGGACAGTAATGAAACCATCATTGTTACCAAAAATTCCTTATTAAGGTTAAGTCTTTTTCTTTCCGATACCCTCTACAATACATGTTAAGTTTCTAATAAATGAGGTTTCTTTTTGTATACTGCTTATCTCTGAGATCTGTGTTAGATTTCAGATATTTGTTAATTACCACAATAAGGTGGACAATTTATAGCAATTAAACTAGCTGTGTCCGCGGCTCCGCTCGCATGAACTACGAAATTATTGTTANCCCCCTTCCCCCTGACACTACACCCGCAGTCATCATTGCTCTTCACGTCCGCGTACGGTAAACCGACTCGCGGAAGTAAATTTTTTGAGATATTTTCTCGCGATAAAACGTGGTCAATAGCACCTTTCAACCCTCCAACTATTTCTGTGCAAGAAATTACGTCGTTCTGTGCTCGGCTGCGACGTTACATTGTTGACGTTGCATTGTTATTCCATTTGTGTACTTTTGCATTTTCCAATAAGAAATTTAAATAAGCTGTTTTCTTGGGATAAAAGTAGCCTATGTCACTTCCTGGTCCTCCATCCATCTCTGTGCAAAAAATTACGTCGATCCGTTGCTCCGTTGTGACGTGAAAGAGGGACAAACAAACATCCAAACACACTTTCTCATATATATATATATATATATATATATATATATATATATATATATATATATATAGGATGATTCTAAAATCATGGGACAAACATTAAGGGGTTAGAGAGCTTCACTTAAAAAAACAATTATTGTATAGGAATATATGGGTGGAAGTGACGCGTTGAGGCACAAACACAAAAACATAACACATATCGAGTCTCGATTTGTTCCAATGGGGGCATTTGAAAGCCCTCATTTATGAGACTCCAGTTGATTCCATTGTAGACCTTGTCGCTCGACTATCCTGTGCGGCTGCACGCGTGCGTGAAATACCCGGAGTATTTGAATCTGTTCGCCAATCACTCCAGCGACGCTACCAAGCTTGCATTACTGTCGGTGGTAGTAAATTTGAGCAATCTTGTAAACATTGCTGTAAAAAGGCATTTAGCGGCGACGTTGTAAATAAACACTGTGTTGCATTTAATGTGTTATTTTTGTGTTTGTGCCTCAACGCGTCACTTCCGCCCATATATTCCTATACAATAATTGTTTGTTTTAGTGAAGCTCTACCACCCCTCAATGTTTGTCCCATGAATTTAGAATCATCCTGTATATATATACATATATATATACAGATAGCAGCAGTAATGATAAGGACATTATTCTTCCCTTCCATGTACGCACATAAAAAGTAATTAAATAAATATAATTTATGTTCCCGTTCCTAGATTTGGTTTTTTTTCAATATCCAAAAACTGAAATATTTCCGTATAACATTTTAAAATATAGGTATCTGTGTGATCTCAATCTTCATGTACGAATAAAAAGTATTTTTCCATGAAGAACTTAGGTTACCGAATTTTTACATAAAGAAGGATTTTCCTACAGTTCCTACAGTAGTTAGCCCCAAATTAAATTTAGCATCAAAAATTTATTCATTAACAATAAACAAATTGTTTATACATAGGCCACGTTTTTTGGCCTAACAATGTAGTTATTCTAAGTATGATAATATTTCGCAAATGTTATGTGTTACATATTATTTATTTACAAGTGTTTTCCTTCGTTGTCGAGAGTCAGAGTGGTTTTAGGAATGTTGTTGGGAGACTGGGGGTCGCAGAAAGGTAAAATGTGATAGGGTTGTGTTGAGAGTACCGGGGTGTGTGCGTGCGTGCGCGTGTCTCAACGAGAGAGGTAATTAAAATTATCTGCTATCTAACGTGAATGACGTACCGGGGAGTTTAAATAGTTAAGGGCTGTTCACGGTTAATTGAGCATATTATAACTTAACATTTCAAAAATTTTAAATAGCACATTGATTCGCATGCACCTAGTAAATCAGTTCCATGTCTTCACGGTAAATAAAAAATTTTAGGTAAACATTATTTTGTAAATCCTGAAATTATTAGTTTTGCTTTCTATTTTTAATGCATTTTAGTATAAAATCTATCAAATTTGGAAAACATTACTTTTTCTAATGACTTCAAAGTTTTATTTAACCGGCGCACGAATTAAATAAGGCCAATGTGGCAACGTTTATTTTACATATGGTGTAAGAATACACAATGTGCATAAAAGTAAATCTTAAGCAGATCATTCAAAAGTGCTGAGTTTACCTTGAACAGCCTATAACAGGCCCCTTCGCACTCTAAACGAAACTCTCCTTTTATATCGTTTAAAGCACATTTAATTAATGGGATTAATTATCGTGAAAATTTTTTCTTTAAGCTACAATGAAATAGTCTATTCTCCCACCTTTAAATGATATATTACGATTTTTACTTCGCTATATAAAAGTTAATTCATGATAAATTATAATCTCAAGTTATTTGCGGTTAATAAGAGTAGGGAACAAATTATTGTAGATCAAGTAATACACTGTCGGCGTGCTATTAGATAAATATATTTCGCTCAGTCTAATGAGGCAGTGGCGCAACATTTCATTAATATACGTAACTTTGCGGTGCTTGTGTGTTCCGCCGCAGTGATGGACAACATCTACCGTTGTAAGAACCATTTTCAGAAATATTGCGGATTGTTATTTCCACCATGACTAACATTTTTTTTTTTTTTTGACAAAATTTACACAAGCAATGTAGGAGTAGTGGAACTGTTTCATTTCATGTAACGTAAAAACATTAATGCAACCCATATCATGTTATCCAAAACTAACATGGAAAAATACACTAGTGACATCCTATTTCGACGAAGTATATGGGCAGACAGAAATTAGCATAGTTTCCTACAAAACAAAATGGAAAGGAAGTGAGGAAAAAAAGATTCCTGGAGGTATGCGAGCTCTGTCGCGTTTTTTCAGCCCTTGACAATGGATGTAACGAGCAACGGATACAGCAGTACCCGAGCGTTCTTTTTGGTCGTGTGCGTGAGTGCGCACACAGGAGGGTGCGTCTGTATGTTAATGAGGGCGTGTGTGCGTGTATTGCTGTCGTGCAGTGGAAAATCACAAACGCAGTTCGGAATGACTCGCCGGGTACCAGACACCTTTGTAATCCGAAACACCAAAAGGTGCTAACGTCTGCCCGTCATATAACAAATCGGTAGAGACGATGGTTTTCCGTGGGAAAAGTTGACTGTTTGCTGGTTTACAACGTACTGCACATATGTGTCCCAGGTTTCTTCCATTATTGGCTGCCAAGAATGTATGAACCTACTATCCCTTTTCACTGGGCCAATGAGGATTCTGGCATTATAAGGATGGACGTTTGTGACCGGCATGCAAAGAACTTAGCCTAGTCAAATACGTTATCATCCAATAATAAAAGAATGTACTAGCTAGGGTGTTATCGAAGCTATGTTGCCTCATAAAATATTCGCGAAATCCCAGTGTGTCTACAAATCACCGTCAATGAGTTGTACTAAACACTAGTGAAAGTTCGCATGTTCCCCAACTATTTTAGTAATTTTCAAGCTTTCCAGTAATAAACCTGAGGAATTAAACAGAGTTATAGACTATTCACGGTAAAGTGAGCACTTTTGAAAGCCCTCTCATTTTGAATAATAGTGAATAAATATATTTTATTTTAGCCTTAGACGTTAAATTCCGAGCGCTGTAGAATACACACACTGTGTTTATTACTTGCATGGCAATATTTATTTAAAAAGGTGGTTAAAGAATAGAACATTGCTGAAAGGCAAAAGTAATTAGGGCCTCAAAAGTGCTCACTTTACCGTGAACAGCCTATATAAAAAGCAACTGAAGGTAGAAAATAAAGAGGACACCTGATTTCGCAAATTAACCAGTTTAATAAACGTCCGAGTTATAATATAATGTTCTGAAACCATAACTCGATTAATGTTTAATTAAAACAAACATGAAAGTTCTAAAATATTTCTTAGATTTTTACTAGAAGGTCAACATGCTAGTAACATTAATGAATTCCAGATAAAAAATTCGAATGATTTCGGACATTTTAACGAGTGTGCATGTTATATAGCGTAAAATATAAAGAGGTATTCTGTCAATTCTCTAAAAATTTAGACGTAAAATGTTGATTCACGATGTTCTTATTATATTATACACTGAAGAGCCAGAAAGAAACTAGTATAGAGGTGCGTATGCATATAACAGATGTATGAAACTCATCAGAGTAACGCGATGCGGTCGGCAGCTAGATCGGTTACTGCTGCTACAATGGCAGGTTATCAAGATTTAAGTGGATTTGGACGTGGTGTTATAGTCGGCGCACGATAGATGGGACATAGCATCTCCGAGGTAGCGATAGCATTTGGATGTTCTCGTACGACCATTTCACGAGTGTACCGTGAATATCGGGAATCCGGTAAAACATCACCACATATTCGACATCGCTGCGGCCTGAAAAAGAACGGGACAAACGACGACTGACGAGAATCATTAAACGTGACAGACGTGCAACCCTTTCTCAAATTGTCGCAAATTGGATTTGTGGACTGCCCTGCAGGATTCATGGTGTGAATTGGCCCCTGCATACCTTCAGACATTAGTCGAGTCCATGCCACGTCGTCTTGCGGCACTTTTGTGTGCTCGCCTAATATCGTGTAGCCAAACTTACTAGATGATTATCAAGTTTAGGTAGCCACGTGAAAAAGAAAAATATTAAACTGGGTTCTGTTATAAAAATATTGGTTTCTCGCTGAAATGGTTCATACGGGAAATTTATACTTATTTTCGTGTTTTTAGGCTCCCACCTACCTGGCGCTAAAACTGTGTTACAGTGCGTTAGATATTCACGTTTTTCCTGCGAAGCTTATAAACGTGCTTCCAATGTGCTGATCTACGAAAACGCACACTTCAGACGAGGGCTTTCGATTGCTTTCAAGACGTCACGCACATTAGAAACACCATTTTTGAGCGCTCTAAAATGGCTAAAAAAAACATATTTTTTAAAGCACTGTATCTAAAAATACACGTGTCATATACGTGCAAAACTAATCAAGGGCCCTGCATTCAACCTTCCTACAGAAACTCCGCCAATAAAATAATAAGGTCACCTCTGATTGTCCCATAGGTACACGAAGAGCGACGAGAACACTGCACGCTGATTCAGAACCTTGCGCTTAGTGGAGGTGGCGTACTTGATGCGCGAGGCAGTGTCGCCCTTATCGCTCTCGCGCCTCTCGGCCTCAAAAGCGGAAAACAGCACCATGTAGGTAAGATGGCCGGCGCTTGAACTGCGTATCTGTGTGTTCGAAATCCCGGTTATTTTTAGGAAACCAGTCGAACGGGCGGCCAAAATGCTTATGTAGGAAAATAAAACATACTTGAGACTAGTAGTGGGTGGTACTTTCAAGACATCACACACATTGAAAACATTTGAATGCCCTCCAACATGGCTGAAAACGGGTTTTTCAGACTGCTGTTCCTCAAAATATACTATCCGAATTAATACGGAACTTCGACAGAGGAGTGCATTAGACTTTGCTAAAGTGTTGCGTTCAGTAAAATTATAATATCGCCTATTAAAGTCCAATAGTTACAGCCGCACGACGGGAACGCTGCACGCGAGTTCACTTTGCACGTAGAGGCGATATCGCTTCACTATCGACGGCCGGCGTCGCACTTAGCAGTTCATCGATTTTTGCCATACTCTCACAAGCACACTCTTCACTAGGCTACATCTTTAAGCATGATCGTCTTTATATAAATAATTAATTTTTTGAACCAAAATGTATTTCAGAGTTTTCCACATAGTAACTACTTCATTACAAAATATTAGGCACCCGGTAAAGTTGGCACCTTCTCTTATTAGGATTGATTTTACTCAGGTTGAAAATAAAACGAAATTCTTTATGGAAGAGTTTGATATATGGAATATTCCCGCTAAAAAGTGCACTGCCAAAGACCACGTTTCTAAGTTTGCGGTAAACAGAGAAATTATATAACTATATTTTTGTGCAAAGGTTTGTGTTTTGTTTGAATCATGATACATACGCACTTGCCCCTGACTTAAAACATTAAATATTAACTTCCGTTTGTATTTATCATGCACGTGTTTGCTGTCGTTGAGTTGTCGCGAACTCCCTTATTTTATTAATCGATATTGTTGCAAATTATTAAATATAATGAGGATATATTTAGTTTACTTTCACTCTAGTGCGAAGAACAAGATTTATTCTTTACGTACGTTATAACACAGCACAAAAATTTAAATATTTTACACAAAAATTGTTATTGTAGGAACATTACAATTTTCCATCATTTGGCATATCAAACGGAGAAAATAAGGCACACTCTTCTGAGGACTAGCGCTAGGTATACCAGGCAGCGGACACTTACATTTGTGAAAAATATTAGCTTTCAGCTACCCGACTGAAATAGAATAAGCATTAGTCTTATCATCATACTAATATTGTACTTTAAAATTTGTGGACTTTGAATGCATGCAGTACATTTAATATAAAACGTGTTTTTTTTAGCTTTTTGATGATAATAATTAGCCAATTAATAACATATTAAGTTGGAAACAATTCAGTTACACTTGATTGACACACAAATAAAGTGATCGGTTTCAAGGCAACGGCGGCAAAAGGACAAACAATATTTTATAACGAGGACATTCAAAAGTGATGAATTTAACACGAATAGCCTATACAAATATAGTCATGCCTGATACATGGCCTAGAGAGAACATGGGGTAGAGTACTTATACAAGCTGCGCAGGAGTCATATTCTGTTTTCAAACATTGGTCTGCTTTGCTACCAATACCACTATCAGTAACGCCGTGGGTAGGATTTGAGGTTAGAACACCTGTAACGTAAAAAATGTTTTCAGCTTATTTATACACTTTCTCTAACCTACTTTTAAAGGAAATATTCATGGTATTTCATTCAATTACCATGAGTACGTCTGTTGAAAATTCTAATTAAAACAAACACGTATGTTAGTGTTAACCATGTGACGTCAGTTGCATCTGCGATGGGCTAGTCAATTTTGTTGACACGCGAAGACGAAAATCGGTCCACCTTATCTGGGCGTGGACGATCATTGGTCTGGCCTCCTCGCCACGTAAACGTGACGCGCGTATCGACCACGACCACTGAGGATCTCTAGGTTAAAGGACTTCCAATGCTACGGCATGTGGTAAAATCTTAGTTTACGTTCAGGCATGGTTAAACGGCTGCAGTCATAAATAACGGGAGATGAAGTAGACCGAATTTCTTCTTCTGTGCATNACGTTCAGGCATGGTTAAACGGCTGCAGTCATAAATAACGGGAGATGAAGTAGACCGAATTTCTTCTTCTGTGCATTTCCCCAACATAGTCACATCAATCTACAAAATCGTAAGTTACTTGTAAGAATGACGAACGTGTCTGTTTGCATATTTTTTTCACGTGACCCAAAATTTTATACGAACAAAATATTTTGACTTAATAGAGTATATGTCAGTTGCATCAAAATGAGGTCAGATGAAGGGGNTATTTTGACTTAATAGAGTATATGTCAGTTGCATCAAAATGAGGTCAGATGAAGGGGCAAAAACTTAAACAAAGCATTTACAGTTTTATAACCTCGCGTGCGACACGTGCTTGTTTTGATAGCGTTATTGTGAAACAACAGTCCAATATTGGAAGACGGGGAGTGGTTACTGCGGCATATGGCACGTCCGCCGTCCTATTCCATCGAAGGCAATCCCAGGCCACATTTCAGGGACGAATCACGAGGCGACAAGTTAGTGTTTCCTGGCTCCCGCGGTCGCTTCAGTTTACTCAATTCCTCTTGCACTTCTGGGAATGCTAGTACAGGTCTAGGTACTGCATGTATTCAGAACTGTAGCAATTATGTAACACAGTCCAAGACCGGCGTTGAATCTTCGAAACGGAGCACCGAAACTGTGTCTGGTTGTTTTAGCCTNACGTTCAGGCATGGTTAAACGGCTGCAGTCATAAATAACGGGAGATGAAGTAGACCGAATTTCTTCTTCTGTGCATGTCCCCAACATAGTCACATCAATCTACAAAATCGTAATTTACTTTCAAGAATGACGAACGTGTCTGTTTGCATTTTTTTTTTTTCACATGACCCAAAATTTTATACGAACAAAATATTTTGACTTAATAGAGTATATGTCAGTTGCATCAAAATGAGGTCAGATGAAGGGGTAAAAACTTTAACAAAGCATTTACAGTTTTATAACCTCACGTGCGACACCTGCTTGTTTTGATAGCGTTGTTGTGAAAAAACAGTCCAATATTGGAAGACGGGGAGTGGTTACTGCGGCATATGGCACGTCCGCCGTCCTATTCCCTCGAAGGCAATCCCAGGCCACATTTCAGCAACGAATCACGTGGCGACAAGTTAGTGTTTCCTGGCTCCCGCGGTCGCTACAGTTTACTCAATTCCTCTTGCATTTCTGGGAATGCTAGTACAGGTCAAGGTACTGCATGTATTCAGAACTGTAGCAGTTATGTAACACAGTCCAAGACCGGCGTTGAATCTTCGAAACGGAGCACCGAAACTGTGTCTGGTTGTTATAGCCTGCATATTTTTTTTAAGCATCGTGTTCGTTCCAGTTTTGTTTGCTTCTCGGTGAGCATATTTCTTACAAAATCACCATTAAATCATTTTTTCTTATACAGTGAAATCCCGATATTTCGCATCCCGATTATTCGTACATCCCGCTAGTTCGTACAAATTTGCCGGTCCCTTGAAAAAATCCCTTTAATTCGTAAAAAAAACAATGCATTCCGGTCCCCTCGATAATACGTATTTATTTTGGTGCTCGAGCTCAATTAAAACGTCTTATAATTCTTATTTCCAACTTAAAAATATCCTTAACTCGTAATGTTTTTAACTCTAGACTGTACACCAGCTCTGGATTTATGCAATTCGGGCAGGGTAAAAAAAACCGGAAGGGTACTGAGGGACGTAGGGGGGTTTGATTGGTAGGTAATGACGCCGAGTAGGCTGTGAGGCGATGTGTCTGTGATTCCCAGAACTAAGTGTCCTTGGTGTCCAGCCTAGGGTTATGAGAGGGTAGGAAGGAGCAGAGCGAGTGAAAAGTTAGTGAGTTCGGTCTTAGCCATGCCTCCAAAAAGAACTAATAAGTGTATTTCCATTAGAGAAAAAAAATCATTAACGCCGTGGCCGGTGGTGATAAACAAATTGACGTGTCCAGACGTTATAACGTTCCTCCTTCCACAATAACATCAATCCTGAAGAACAAGGACAAAATCGCCTCCAAGACATCGGACATCAAAGTAAAGCGCTTTAAAACTGGCGAGTATCCACAACTAGAAGATAATTTCAAAAAGTGGTTTGCACAAGCACGGAATTCGAATGTACCAGTTGGAGGAAACATTTTAAGAGAAAAAGCAAACGCTTTAGCTGAAAAAAAGGGAATTAAAGAATTTTGTGCTAGTGATGGTTGGTATGATAGGTTTACAAAAAGGCACAGTATAAAATTTAAGAAGCTTAGTGGGGAAAGTGCTAGTGTATCGGCCGACGTTTGTTCTGAGTGGAAAGACGAATTGGGAGAAATAATCGATTCTTATGAGCCCAACAACATTTTTAATGCAGATGAGACGGGGTCATTTTATAAGTGTCTCCCCGACCGATCAATGTGTTTTAAGGAAGAAAAGTGTAATGGCGGAAAAAAATATTAAATAACGTGTAACCATATTGTTGGCCACCAAAATGGATGGATCCGAGAAATTAAGACAGCTCATGATAGGCAAATCAGCCAAACCAAGATGTTTTAAAAACATAAAAACTTTTCCGATGACCTAACGTGCAAACAAAAAAGCGTGGATGACGGGCGAATTATCAAGGAATGGATACGATCAGTGAATGCTGATATGGAGAAAAGGCAGCGAAAAATTCAACTTTTCATGGATAATTGTACGGCCCACAACAATATCCCACCGCTCAGTCATGTTAATGTTCTGTTTTTGCCTGCCAACACTACTTCTAAGCTGCAGCTTCTAGACCAGGGCATAATTAAAACGTTCAAAATCTTTTACCGCAAGGAAGTAGTGATGCAACTCCTTGACAGCATCGAGGATGGGAAGGATCATAAAATCACCTTATTTTCAGCCATGAACATTGCTCACAAGGCGTGGCAAAGTGTTAGCGAAAGCNGAATCATAAAATCACCTTATTTTCAGCCATGAACATAGATCACAAGGCGTGGCAAAGTGTAAGCGAAAGCAGAATAAAAAAACTGTTTTCGTGCTTGTGGATTCACGAAGATGGAACTTTCATCAGCAGTTACTGAACAAGACTTAGAACGCCCTGTGAATTGGAATCGTCTTCCTCAAAATTAAGAAAATTCTATAAAGTTTGAAGATTTCGTCCATTTTGAAGATGGCCTAGCGGTAGCGTTGATTCTAACTTATGATTTTGACTCCATCTCAGGACATTGATGCTGAAGGTGATGACGAAAATGATGTGCCGACAATTACACCTAAAGTGGCTAAACAATACATCAACAACGTGCGCCANAACGCCCTGTGAATTGGAATCGTCTTCCTCAAAATTAAGAAAATTCTATAAAGTTTGAAGATTTCGTCCATTTTGACGATGGCCTAGCGGTAGCGTTGATTCTAACTTATGATTTTGGCTCCATCTCAGGACATTGATGCTGAAGGTGATGACGAAAATGATGTGCCGACAATTACACCTTAAGTGGCTAAACAATACATCAACAACGTGCGTCATTTCTTAGCGAAACCAGACGTTGGCGATGAAGTATTTTCTGCTTTGAACATGCTTGACAAAGCCGTCGACAATNTCATTTCTTAGCGAAACCAGACGTTGGCGATGAAGTATTTTCTGCTTTGAACATGCTTGACAAAGCCGTCGACAATACCTGTCTTCAAGGCTTGCACCAAAAGAAAATTACAGATTTTTTTTACGTAAATTTTAATACGTTTTTTATTGATGTAATTATTGATTTGTATATACATATGTATATACAATATGTAGCCATGCGTTTATCATTACATATTAATGCAAATTTTCATTAGTCTCGTTATTATGTTTTTTTGCTCCCGATTATTGGTAATCTCGTTAATTTGAATATCTCGATAATTCATATTTAACATTCAGTCCCTTGTAAATACGAGTTATCGGGATTCTACTGTATATAAGTAATTGGTGTTTATGTATTCCCTCGTATTACAAATATATACGAGGTTAAAACTGATTATATATATATATATATATATATATATATACACACACACACACACACACACACACGAGGGCTGTTACAGAAGTCTTAGCAACTACTGTTTATCTCCCGAAAATAATCCAACACAAGAAATGTACTATGTATAGTTGAAAGTGTACGACATGCATGTTCTAAAGGTGGCACCACATGGGGTATGGATGCAGGAATGTCCGGCAAGGAACAAAGACAAACATGGCTGCTTCAAATCACCGTTTAATTGATATATTCTCGTACAAACTGTATACACTCATGTGAACGGGTACGTATCGTGCGTGTGCGAGCTTTGTAATATCCTTCAAAGTAGTCTCCGAGGTTGTCCACGGTTTGATGCCAGCGATGAGGCAGACATCGCCTCAGCATTTCGAGGAAAGGTGGCGCACGTTGACGGATCTCATGCAGCCGACGGTTCTGTCTGCCGTCGTATTCTTACTGAGGGCGTCTGTTTCTGTAGACACATGCNGACGGATCTCATGCAGCCGACGGTTCTGTCTGCCGTCGTATTCTTACTGAGGGCGTCTGTTTCTGTAGACACATGCGTATCTGTTCTTTGCATATGTGTGTGTGTATGTGTGTGTATGTGTGTGCTTTTTTTATTCGGGGGAGGAGAATCGTGTAGGCTTACGGACAGGATATTCCACTCAGCGCTGTCGATGTACGTGTGCCATGTTCGATTTATTACTCTACGCACAACGTCTGAAGACATGCGAGCCGTTTTCGTGTTTACGGCTGTTCCGTTTACGTTCACGAAATCGGCGATGGTTGGGTTTCCATATGAAAATGCCAGTTCTTTCAGAGCTGCGATATAGTTTTTTTTTTTGTGCAGGCACGCCAATTGCAGCTACGCCACTCCGCCGTAAAAAAAAATCCCTCACGTTCGCGAGATAAATAAAAAAAAATCAACGGCCGGGAAGAAAATGGAAGGCGTCGAGAACAAAAACTTTTATGTTATTTTTATTAAACCGCTGGATTTGGGAATTCCAGCGAGTTACGAGCGTGGGTTAGTGCAGAACGCGTGCGTGCACAACCTTTTCCAAGTCATTATTCGTGGTTTATTACGCGGCCCAGGATTATGTTTTCGTGTGTGGGGTGATAGGGTGGTGGTGGCGGCGGGAGCTAGGTGAAAGGGCAGTGGAGGGGTGGAAATTTCGCCTGTTGATGTTGGGAGTTTGATAAAGGGGGGGGAGGAGGGGGACGGGCTCGCGCTGCCAACTGTCCGGCCCTGTGGCAGAGTTTTTAATGGGATGCCGGCAGCCGGCGAGCCTTCCAGATGGAAGCCATTATGGCTGCAGGGAAGGAGGTGGTTAATGCGAATGACGAAGTTCGCGCCGCGCAAAGTGCGTTGTAATCTGGGCCAGCGGCCCGCAAAGAGGCAAACGTGGTTGGGGGGGAGGAAGAGGAAAGGAGAGCTGCTCTCGTTCTGTCGGTATTTACGAGCTCCTTTGTTCCCCCCTTTCACCAAAAAAATTGGCACCCTAAACACACCCCGATATTAATTGTCTCTTGTGATCTGATATGTAAGCACGTGCACCTCTAAATAATTGATTGTATATGAACGATGTTCGCTTGGACAGTTCTCGCATTACGAAAAAGCACGCGTCATTTCTAACGTAGTATTCTGTACACTGTGTATTTTCATCCCATACTTTCTCTTGGACCATAAGCAACCTAATAAATAGAAAAAAAAATTTGTGAAGTATATACGTGTACAGTTAATAAGTTCTAAGACTCAGTGATACGTGGTTGCCTACACTCAGGGCACCAGGTATTTCACGAACTTAGTGTGGTAGTGTGTCCATGTATGTATGCATTCGTAGGCCCATTTTATGAACATACATACATGTATGTAAGTAAAATGTGCCGTTCTTTCAACAAGTTGCGCTTGTAGTGTATTTATTAGTATTTTTAAAGCCTTCAGAAATTTGCAGTAATTATCCAGGACGAGCGCGAGATCGTCAGCTCTCAGTAATGCACGAGTGTATCGGAGATAGTATATTGTTATACGGAAGGAGCAAGAACTAAAGTCAGATTTCTGGTTTTATTAGAACAGTAACAACAGTATATAATAATAATAAATAACAAAGTTTTGGCGCAAAAAAAATATGATATGTTTTACAACAATTAAAGGAATATGATAATGAAATATTTAGTTTTTTATATGCGTATCATTAAAGCAATGGAAATTACGTGTATGAATTATTATTTAATTTTAATGAATGAGAAAAAGGAACCCCAGTACTTTATGAACCAACTGGTAATATGTCGATATCTCATGCTTAGGTACAAAGTTAATCTGGATGGTTCACATTCTGACAACCATCAAAGCGTGATATCACTCTCTCCTTGATTACAATTGTCGAACCCGTACTTTGTCGCTAACGGATTTTGCACACAATAAGTACGCATATTTTTGTTTTCAAGCATGTCACTTTGTCTCCCTAATTTTAGACATGAACATTTTCTGGTTTCTTTCCTTTTCTGTATTCCTAACCAGGACACGGATCAAGAAAGTTATGCACACAGCGTAAAGAAGACCTTCACAAGCAAAATTAGCAACACCAAGCTACTCGTAATGTATTGCTACTGTAACAAGTATCACAACAAAGATGATTATGATCATTTCAAANTGACGAAGTTCGCGCCGCGCAAAGTGCGTTGTAATCTGGGCCAGCGGCCCGCAAAGAGGCAAACGTGGTTGGGGGGAGGAAGAGGAAAGGAGAGCTGCTCTCGTTCTGTCGGTATTTACGAGCTCCTTTGTTCCCCCCTTTCACCAAAAAAATTGGCACCCTAAACACACCCCGATATTAATTGTCTCTTGTGATGAGACATCAGATATGTAAGCACGTGCACCTCTAAATAATTGATTGTATATGAACGATGTTCGCTTGGACAGTTCTCGCATTACGAAAAAGCACGCGTCATTTCTAACGTAGTATTCTGTACACTGTGTATTTTCATCCCATACTTTCTCTTGGACCATAAGCAACCTAATAAATAGAAAAAAAAATTTGTGAAGTATATACGTGTACAGTTAATAAGTTCTAAGACTCAGTGATACGTGGTTGCCTACACTCAGGGCACCAGGTATTTCACGAACTTAGTGTGGTAGTGTGTCCATGTATGTATGCATTCGTAGGCCCATTTTATGAACATACATACATGTATGTAAGTAAAATGTGCCGTTCTTTCAACAAGTTGCGCTTGTAGTGTATTTATTAGTATTTTTAAAGCCTTCAGAAATTTGCAGTAATTATCCAGGACGAGCGCGAGATCGTCAGCTCTCAGTAATGCACGAGTGTATCGGAGATAGTATATTGTTATACGGAAGGAGCAAGAACTAAAGTCAGATTTCTGGTTTTATTAGAACAGTAACAACAGTATATAATAATAATAAATAACAAAGTTTTGGCGCAAAAAAAATATGTTATGTTTTACAACAATTAAAGGAATATGATAATGAAATATTTAGTTTTTTATATGCGTATCATTAAAGCAATGGAAATTACGTGTATGAATTATTATTTAATTTTAATGAATGAGAAAAAGGAACCCCAGCACTTTATGAACCAACTGGTAATATGTCGATATCTCATGCTTAGGTACAAAGTTAATCTGGATGGTTCACATTCTGACAACCATCAAAGCGTGATATCACTCTCTCCTTGATTACAATTGTCGAACCCGTACTTTGTCGCTAACGGATTTTGCACACAATAAGTACGCATATTTTTGTTTTCAAGCGTGTCACTTTGTCTCCCTAATTTTAGACATGAACATTTTCTGGTTTCTTTCCTTTTCTGTATTCCTAACCAGGACATGGATCAAGAAAGTTATGCACACAGCGTAAAGAAGACCTTCACAAGCAAAATGAGCAACACCAAGCTACTCGTAATGTATTGCTACTGTAACAAGTATCACAACAAAGATGATTATGATCATTTCAAANGAGCAACACCAAGCTACTCGTAATGTATTGCTACTGTAACAAGTATCACAACAAAGATGATTATGATCATTTCAAAAAGTAGCGAATTTTCGCAAGTCTAGGAAACGTTAAAATTATCCTTAAAATATTGCAACTTGCAAAATTGAATATCAACATTTTTTCCCCCGACTTTAAGTTGGCCGACATCGGCAAGGTGAAAACCGCCCAACAAAAATAAAACGTATACTATACGATTTTATTCCGATGCTTGCCGAGAAGTCGATATGGAACAAATCTTGCGTTTGTGTTATGTAAGTTCGTTCTATAGCAGTGGATTATAAGGATGATAATTTTAACGTCGTCATCGCAGAAATGTAGGATAAGATTCCTTTAGGTTCGCTCAGTATATAAGAAAAGTGAAGAACTCGCCACCTTTAACACAATGTTCGTATTTCTTGTCTTGCTGCTGTCCTTATCATTTTAAAATATCTCGTCTCACAGTAACAGCCATGCTTCAATTAGGGTAATCAGTAACTCACAATCTACATCAGTATCACCCAATTTTATACACAACTCAAACCACACTTTCAGTGTGTTCGCTCGGGATGTTTTAGGGCCACTGATCATCGGCCTGTGTGACTATGTCCATTTGAAACGACGAAGGTCTGCCTTGTGGCGACCGGACGACGACGGACAAATGTCGAAGATCCGATAGCTACCCGTTCGATGGCCGACTATTTCCCGGCTCGTCAAAAAACCGGTTGTGTGTCAATATGTTTCTTCATGTTATGCTACGGTCGCGAAAATCAGGTCATGTGAAAGGAACCCTGTGCTTTACATATTACGACTGACTTAGTAATTTGTCCCGGAACGTACTCTGCATGTGTGAAGTCAATGCGTGNCCCTGTGCTTTACATATTACGACTGACTTAGTAATTTGTCCCGGAACGTACTCTGCATGTGTGAAGTCAATGCGTGATGGAAAGAAGATTTCCCGTTAATTCTGATATTTCATGAAAATATATTTTCTTTCGATTTCCTACTATTTGCTAGTAACAGATACGTTAACATTCTGGATAAACATAGTACGGCATTATATAAAATATACGTGGTTCACTCGCTTTTGACGTTACCAAAGAAAATTGTAGCCATGACACTAAGCTAAGCGTAATTATTCCCTAGCGAAAATTAAGTTATGCTATTAGTACACAAAATAAGGGGCCAAGAATCTTCACTTCGCCTACTGAAAGACAAGAAGGCTAGCAACCCAAATACACTCATTTGCAAAAAAATTGATCACTATGAACAAATAGCGTGAGTACAACGAAGTTTGTCACACAGTATCGATATAGCCCGAAATATATCTCGTTTGTGNCCCTGTGCTTTACATATTACGACTGACTTAGTAATTTGTCCCGGAACGTACTCTGCATGTGTGAAGTCAATGCGTGTTGGAAAGAAGATTTCCCGTTAATTCTAATATTTCATGAAAATATTTTTTCTTTCGATTTCCTACTATTTGCTAGTAACAGATACGTCAACATTCTGGATAAACATAGTACGGCATTAGATAAAATATACGTGGTTCACTCGCTTTTGACGTTACCAAAGAAAATTGTACCCATGACACTAAGCTAAGCGTAATTCTACCCTAGCGAAAATTAAGTTATGCTATTAGTACACAAAAAAAGGGGCGAAGAATCTTCACTTCACATACTGAAAGACAAGGAGGCTAGCAGCCCAAATACGCTAATTTGCAAAAAAATTGATCTCTATGAACAAATAGCGTGAGTACAACGAAGTTTGTCACACAGTATCGATATAGCCCGAAATATATCTCGTTTGTGTTTAATGTGGGTTACTTGCGCAGATGTGCCGCTAGGATGCATAAGTGTCCCTCCATCATGCATAGCTACAAGACACCGAATAATGCTATAGTAAGAGTGTGAGCCACATAACCAAATTCAGTGAACACGCAGCATGCTTTTGTCTCGCTGGATGAGTTTGAGAGAGGCCGCATTGTCGGCCTCTGAGAAGCAGGTTGGAAGTTTCGGTGCATCAGCACTTGAACTCTTANTTGCTCAGCACTTGAACTCTTATACCTACACTGTGAGTTGGTGTTGAATGCAGGGAGAACAGGATGGTACACACACCCATCGAGAAGGCCCGGGTCGACCCCGGTGCACCACCAGCAGGGAGATAGTTTCATCACGCGAAAGGCTGTAAGCACTCCACGGGCATCGCTACGCAACATCCAGGGACATGTCACTGCAACTAGGAAACGCCTGTGTCCACCAGTACCATATCCAGGCGGCAAGCAGAGCGGGATCTGTCGTCGCGGCGTCCCTTAGGACGCCTACCATTACGACCTGAGCATCGCCGAGCACGCGTGAACTTCCACCGAGAACGAGCAGAATGGCATCTTGTGGATTGGCAACGGGTGGTGTTCAGTGACGAATCAGGGTTCTGCATAGATACAGATGACTGCCGAATTCGAGTCTGGAGTAGTTCTGGCTAGCGCCGTGATCTACTCTTCATTGCAGAGCGGCACACGACACCGACGAGAGGTGCAATGGTGTGGGGTGCCATTTCCTGCGGTTCCTACACTACACCGGTGGTGATTGAAGACACACTGATGGCGCGGCGATATGCCCAGGAGATTCTGCGACCATGTGCGCACACCTTCCTGATGCAGCTTGGTAACCCCATTTTTAAGCAGGATAATACACGGCCTCACACAGTACGGGTATCTATGGCCTGCATCCGTGTTAACATGCTTCCTTGGCTAGCAAGGTCACTAGACCTCTCGCACATCGAAAACGTTTGGGATAAGACTTGACGGAAACTTCGGCCAGCGGCAACTACGGCGGATTTGAATGATCACTTGCGCCAACCGTGGAAGGATCTTCCTCAGGAGAACAATCGACGTCTTTATGCCTCTATTCCCGACCGTATCGCCACCTATATTTGTGCTACGGGTGGTACAAAACTATACTATGTTCCTCCTGCAAGTTTTGATCCCCTAAAATACATTTTCATGTTTTTTGTAAAAATATTACTATGTCTTGTGCCCGTACCACTTATGTGCCCCTGCGAAGACAACTTCAGGTTGATCAATATTTTTGCGAATGAGTGTACTATAACCATTGATACGCTTGGGCGAAACAACATTTTTCCCAGGTCTGAGAGCTCTGATAGCTAAAGCAATATTACGCGATACTTGCTTCCGTACTTGCTCTTGTACAAACTTCAAATAGGGCTTAGTCAAGTGTCAACAAAAGATCCGCTTTATTAGCAGGCATGGGTAAACATGCAAATTTCGCAAATATTGTTGAAAAGTATACGAACACGTTTGTATATGCGTAGGAAAATAAAAATTTTCCACTTTATGCATAACAATTGGTTTTGACAAATTTATTTTAGTATTAAAACAGTAACTTTCGTGGCCGGTGTCACGTGAATGCGGAACGCTCTCTCATTGGTTTGACGTCACTAGTCATACTCCGGAAGCCGGCTCTGGCACGTTGCAAACACGCAGCACTAACATTGAAGGCAACTTTGTGAAAGGGCAGCCGAAAAATCTGCCACGAGTAGATACCGATATGCTACGTGATTACTTCAATTCCCATTGTTTTGTGTAACTTGAAAAAAGAGGTGTAAAATACCAAAGGTAAGAACGTGATCTTCAAAGGGTTGTAGGCCTACATCACATGTTAAAACTTATTTGTTTGTACGTTTTATTGATTTACGTATTATTATTAACATCTGTGTTTATGTTTGCAATTGATAAGATTCAAAGCAGGAAATTAAAATATGGAATAGGAATTACATTCACAAGAATAAGACAATTGTAATGACGGCGACTGCAGTGAGCGCACTGTTGTCGTGCGCCATGCTTGATGTTTGATAAATTAACTACATTATTTAGAAATGAAACGTAATGTTGTATTGAGAAAGAAGGTTACAAATATTTCCGGATTCTAAACCACGTTTTAGTATTGATAAAAATTTTTTTGCTTTATAAATGTCAGATAACGAGCAGTATGGTGACAGTAGGCCTAAAGCTAGAACGCTAGTCACTACCCGACACCGCACGACTTCTCGAGCAGCTGCGGGCTGGTGGCGGGCAGAAAGCCGCGCTGCCGGCCGGCAAACCTGTATTTCCGCATTCCACCTCGTTTATAATCACTTCTTCTGAGGACTCAAATATAGTGTTTAGAAGTTGAGAAACTAAAAAATGATTATACAAATAACTTGCTTATCTTATTGTTTCTTATGTTTTGTATACCTAACATACCTTTTATTATTCTGACGTCACGATAGCTGTGTGTGCACTTTATTTTTAAACTGTAAGAACTGTACACATAAACTGAAAATATAGATATGGTTGTTTGAGAAACACTTAATACTTGGGATGAGATTAAATACAGCGAAGAAAATCCATCATAAAGTCTTAAGGATTTGTTTTATTCTCAAAAACAATTTTCTTTGTGTTTATTCAAGGGAAGGGGTTATAAAAGTAACACAGCTTACTTGCGTAAAACGCGTAGGCTAATTAGTGTCCATTTTGTGGGCCTAGTCTCGTAATTTTTTTGTAACTTCCATCTCAGTAACTTAGAAAAAAGGAGAAGGGCAAATATGAAAGTAAGATCATCCTTGATAAACATTTCTAAAAACATGCATTTTAGTTTTTTGAAAGTAACAATAAAGTTGCTATTTAACTTAAATTGTTAGACTTATGAAAGCTAACTAGAGAAAAATCAAAAAGACTTAAATTTATTAGAAATTGTTATGTTTGAAAACACTGTATAATATAAACCCAACTTTTTGCAAGAGAGATTCTTGCTTGAGCCCCCCCTAAATAATTTAATATTTAATTTTCATGGCTTAACATTGTGAAATGTTATTATTTTACCTTAATATAGCCTTAAAATGATAGCTGTGCTCTTGAAACGAATTTTAGAAGTAATATTAAATTAATAAAAAATATCTATACCAAATTTTGTATGTTAGGCGTAACTTGGAATGTATAAACNTGACCTTAATATAGCCTTAAAATGATAGCTGTGCTCTTGAAACGAATGTTAGAAGTAATATTAAATTAATAAAAAATATCTATACCAAATTTTGTATGTTAGGCGTAACTTGGAATGTATAAACTTACAAAATGTAAAATTGACATTGTGTGGCAAAATTTTTTGTAAACATATTTATATGCCTTTACTATTATGGAATATGTTAACATATTTTTTTATGTTCACGTGTACATCACATACGAATTGCTAAACGCGTTGTTGTGCGTATTAAACAATGTCATAGTACGGTAATGAAGGTTAGGTCAGATGTAAATATTATATTTTAAGAAGTTCAGTGGTAAAACTACCTACATAGGGGAAATATAAACAGCTTAAATATTATTTCGTACGCCAAAATGGTCTTCGCAAACAGAAAGAACTGATTTTGGCTAAACATATTCAGTGTCCCGCTTAACTGCGTTAAACCACGTCTTCCTGTTTGTTTCGTTTTTTGTAACTAACAAATATTTTATCAGGTGTTTTGCGAGATGTACTAGTACACTGCGGTACAATAAACCATTTCGATGATTTTGGTATACTTGACTGTTTACTTTCTCTTTTCATTACTTCAAACAATTTCTATTTAACCAAATACGCATCACCGCTGAAGTAAACAAACGCGGCGGCCGAGATTGTATCCGACTTGCGACGTCACGGAGTGAGCAGGCGCGACTGACGCGTTTTGGCGGGCGTTTCAAACGTAAAACTTTAATTCAATCATAACTTTTTCAAAACTAATTTTTAAATACTGATATTTTGTAAATACATTTCTAACACATGAATGAATGAAAACCAACTGCCAGCACAAAAATTGTGCAAGTTGCCCATTGTCGTACTATGAGGTACACTAGGTAATTGCGCTCGTTCAAGGATCCACAAGATTATTCTGAACTTTAAGTACAAACTAAATTATATGATTCGTTATGGGGAAATATATAGGAATAATAATACGACCAACGACCTAACTTAATTACAAAATGAAACTGCATCCTTGAAAATCAGCGATAAAAAGTAGTTATTTGCAAAATGCCAGAAACTACGTGTGAAAAAGATAAAACTTGTGTAAAACTTAGCCTTATTTTGTATCTGCAGTTTGTAGTCATTTGCTGGGTAATAACACGTCCAGTCATTAGGAAATTATGGGGGTGCTGTGTTGCGATTGTTATGACGGAATAATCATTTTAATCATGTTTAAGTTAAAAAAAAATCCACAAAACTTTCAGACTAACGTTACCTGCCAGCTAAGCATCATAATTATGGGGGGTTTTATAACCCGACAAATGTTCACATACAGAAGACATCAAATCACTTTAACATTCTTCATGAATTTGTTCTTTCATCTCATGTAGTTTCCGTCATTTTACTTCGCAATTATCATGAATGTCTCTTTCCCTTTATAATCACGTTTAGACAAGTTTGTATTAAGAGTTAGGGATAATCCTTTATAAGAAACAAATAGCCACACACTTACACACACATTCACACGCGGACAGAAAAGAACACATGAACAGACACTACTGATTTAAAATACATTAATTTTCTCATTTGAAAAGTTAAGTATGATTAAGTGTGCCTGGGATATAAATGGACGTTTTCATTAAATTTTTCAGCAAATATTATATATACCAAGTGATGTAGTTTTACGAGTTATTATTTCTTATGTCGTAAATGTTTATATGCCATTGCAGCGCAAGATATTATGCCAAACAGCTGCATCAATGTGGCAAATATTTGTTCTCAGAGATGGCGAAAACCATTTCCAAGAATGGCCATTCATAATTTTTGTATGTTGGGTTCCAAAATATATGTATTTCGATTAAAGTATTTGGCGTTAATTCATGTCCCATACACGAACGTCCTTAGCCTATCTATTTGAAGATCAGCAGTGCGACTGCTTAACACACAGTTTCTGTCATACTGGTTGAAGGGCCACAGTGTTTTCAGGTAATCTGGTCGCAAGTTATTCACTTATGTTGTTTGATCCTTATTTAGTTTCCCGGAACTTCGTGTGGGCGATAGCGAACCTCAGGCCATAATTCACTCCAGTGACCGTCACTCCAGACATCGTTGGACCCGTCAGCGGTGTACTCGTATAATTAGTAATTGAAGTGGCAACGGCCTGTGCTGTGATTGTAGTTCGTAGTTTTCTGCAGGAAAGGGTTAATTTAGTAGATGATTTCTTTCGGGGGTGGGGGAAGGGTTCAACCAATGTACGAACAATTTAGAGTAAACTTCGTAAGCTGCAATTAAAGTTTTTTTAACCTATACACTTTAGGTTTGGTAATAGTACCATGTATCAGGATAAAAATGTATAGTCTATCAGCTGAATGAAAAAAAAATCAATTTGTGCAATAACGACAAACGGGATGTCATTTTATTCAGTGTTTTACCTGGATAAGGAATATACAGACCCGAAAACAGAAATTAGTACCTTTCAAATGCTTTTTAATAAAAAATAAATTTTTTTTCTTGTTTTTAATTTTTATTATAAAAAGGTGTTAAGAAATTAAAATGAATGTGCATGATCAAATACTGTTACCTAATAAACTATAAAATAAGAATAATATATGTATAAAACAGTATCTTTTCATGTTAAACCTGTAATTAAAATTCTCGACGGCCAAACCTGATAATATTCCATTACAGGTGCCTGAAATATCGAGACGTCGTTTTCCCTACCTTAAGATTTACCTGGTGGCTGCTAACGGAAGACTGGTCCTAGGCGGCGAGGTGCCGTCTCCAGTCTGTGACGTCAACACGCTCTCATTGGCCCTCGCCCTGGCCAATCAGCGAACGAAGATGACGGAACCGAAGACTAAAGAGAATTTCCTCTGACAATCTACATATGCGCCTTGTGTACAAAATAACCGTATCGAGAACCATCTAAAGCCCTGTAGTGCTGTTCCACTTCGGTGGAAGGGGATGTTGGTATTTGCTTTATAAACCCTATCAGGCGCGGTGCCGAGTTCTGTGTGATTCGGCGCCTGACCGGCGTACTGCAAACCTGGTTTGAAAGCTACTAGGTAATATGTCGTAATATGTAGTGAACATTTAGCTCTGGTTGAGGATTTTTTACTCTTATCATCTTTCTCAAAACTAAAGGTTAAGTTTGACATAATTTTTATGCTCGTGAGGTAGCGAGAATGTAATGGTTATTTAGATAACTGTTCCTCTGTTGAGCTAAAAATCCACTTAGATCTAGACAGACTGTTATGCTCAGTTTGAGTGGAAATTTATTATGGGGTAAGATAGTTTTATGCTCCGATGCAGCGGAAATATTAAAAGTAAAACATTTCGTGCTCATGGCAGAGCTTGCTTGTAGAAACCTGTGATATTTTGTTTGTGGTATCCTTAGAATTATTTCTTAATGTTGTTTTAAATGGACGTTTATAATAGAGAGTTTATTCATGTGGGAATCTCTTACATATAGTCCATTCACAGTTACTTCACACTTTGTCATTCCTTGTTTAAGTTATACTTTCAGGTCCTGATAACGTATCCCTTCACTTCATGTAAACAATAACATTATCATGTGGCTTCTCTGTATCAACTGTAAAATGCTTTGTTTACATTGCATTTATCATTTTCGAAAGGTTTGAAATGAAATAGTGCTGCATGAAGGTTATTTATATACATTACAAACCATCTATTGACATAGTAAAATTAGATATACTATACTGATGTTTCCTGGCAAGGCATATAACAGATATATAACCTCAGATAGTTATTTTAATCAATTATTTTAATAATTTAAATTCAGTGAGACAAGACATTTCACTTAATCTGATTTTCTCAGAGATGCAAACAGGCTACTGCATTCCACTGATACTTTCGCTTCTGTCACGCCTTTCTGCAGCTGATCGCAAAGCCAATTTCATTTTTGCTCCACTGTACTTTATCTGCTCGTAAAACTGATTTAGATATAGAATACTCAATTTGCAATTACTTATGGCCACTCGCCAGTCCTTTACATTGGAGGGCCGTATCCTTCTCGAGTTGAACATCGCCCTCTTAAATTGCCGCGGTTCTTCCTGCTGGGCCGCAGCTGTGTCGCGGCTGGATGTTAATTATGAAGGTGGTCTGGAGGGGGCTTGCGACCGCTAACAACACTCTCATCCTAACCCATCTCTACCCCCCGCCCCCCTTTTCCACTTTTCCGAAAGCCCACTCGCGACGCCACTAGCCGCTGGGTAAATTGAAAAAAGTTCTGCGCCCCTCTTGACATAATATTTCACTTTCATCTGCCTCCATATTTCTTTTCGCCGTCGCGTCTCTGTCCGCCCAGCCGCAAGCCTGATACGTATTTGCATAATCACATTAGGCACGTACATGCATTACGTAAGCTCCCTCCCGCGCCTGAATATGTACATTCGGCGAAGATCTTGTTGATCTTACGCTCGAAGAGCCCTAACTATTTGCGGTTGTTTTTATTTTCGTGCACTGTTCCTTCTTTTTTTCTATGATGGGGGAAATACGGTCTTCAATTTACATAAATATATTTACCCGCGAAGAACAACTGGACCATATTTTTGCTTTTAAACAGAATAATAATTCTCCGGAATAAAAAAATTTACTAGGGTGGAAAGGAATTCTTTGCGGGTAAACCTGCTGTATTCTTGGACATAGCACTCGCAGNATATTTACGAGGGTGGAAAGGAATTCTTTGCGGGTAAACCTGCTGTATTCTTGGACATAGCACTCGCAGGAATTAAAAATTCGCGTAAATTTTTTTTTTTCCTGTTTTTGCAATGGAACCATTTTCACTATGACGCATATGAAAGTACTTCGTGAAATTAACACCAAATCAGAAAGAAAAATAGTGTTTAATAAATAATTTTATTAAGGTTTTCTGCTTTTGAAGTATTGATCTCTTCCTGTGAGAATTGAAGGGAAGTCTGGTTTGCCCAATCAATAACTGAAATTTAAAAAATGTTTTTATTAAGTTATGTATAGTTAAACACACAGTTATTATAACAAAATAAATTTAACCTCTAACACGATTACAAAATAGTATATTTACAAATAAAATAATTCTACAACAATTCCTAAGTGGGAAACAATTTCAAGTTGTAAAAATCTTTCGTAAATCAAGACAGTAATGACTAGATAATCTGGCCTGCGAAAGTAAAATTTGCATCTTTGATCGTTAACGAAAGCCATAGTGAGGAGCACATAAATTTGTAACTTTGGCTACAGTAGCACGCTGGCTCTCTTTTCACTTACTAGAAGATTCCTAGCTGGGCAAGACAATACTCAACAGATATTTACATATCTGCGGTGGGACTATAAGAGGCAAAGGTGATGAATCAGACGCGGTGATAAACTTCAGAATGTACTTAGAATTCTCGACGGACCTGTTAAATAACTCCGAATATTTCACCTACCCCCTACGCTCTAAAACTGAGTCACAGGAATTAAATCACAAATAAGCGAAAATTGCTTCACTGCAATACCTTGGAGCATATCGCTTACAGCTCCTTCAGTCAACTGAAACCCCTTCCTCCAACAACACAAGGCCATGCAGACGTAATCTGGACAAAACGTGTACAATCGACTCACATGCAAAGTGGAGACTTCTCGCACGACCTTCTGTTCTAAGTAGCGAGGTCATAGCTATGATACGAGTAGAGTTTGCTGCAACTTGTTTTCTTTACAATCAGCTATAGTTGGCAAATTGTATTAAATAGTGCAGCATATTTATGTCACATTCAAAACGCTCACTTTTGCACCACGCCAAAATATAGTTTTTCACAATTGTAATACGCCAGGAAGAGAAACTGGTCTCATAGGACAAGTAAAAAGATTGTGTGACGAAGAAAATAAGATGGCGCCTATTATTGTTCCAACTGATGGTGTGACGGAAATATACGTAAGTTTTATGAAGAAAACAGAAACGAAGGCACCTGATTTGCTATGGGAAAACATAATATTGACATCCACTGAAAGGATGAAACAATCAAAAAGAAAGATGAGTTTCGGAAAAGTGGAGAGAGTTATTCATAAATTGTAAACAGTAAAACATAAATTACAGTGCATCTCCATCATGGTAGTAAATACATTAAATTCGTGGCAATAGTGTCAGTAAATCTGGTCACTTGCAAATGTTCTTGGTATATTGAAATACGATAGGGCAAAAACAGAGAGAGATTATAACATGCTGGAAATAAGAAATATTTCATTGATGAAGCGCCATTCTGTCTTTGCAAAAGTAAATAATCACCACTGACTTCAATTTCTTAATGTTATATACGGAAATACTAAAATTTTATAGAAAAATATAGATATGAATATAAACTTTCGGGAATTATTAAATCCCTATATTTGATTGAAGTACTTTAAGAGGTTTAAAACACATTCTAAAACACGGCTGCCTATAGCTAGTCCGGCCGAGTGAAAATACAGGGTTTTACAAGTTAAATGATTTTAATCGAGCCCAGGCCACCTTTTAGGATTCCACTTTATATCAAAAATACTTTGTCCGTATTTGCCCGAGCCACATTTTCCAGAATTTTTTTTGTGAATCTTTTAAAACTCTGAACATTTCGGGTAAATTAATATTTATAGACCCTACAAAAACACAAAAAAAATCTTAATATACTCCTTTTTGCTCTTTTATTGCGTGGTTATTATTTTCAAACGGCATAACGTGTTTGTTAATAGCTACTGTGTTAATTTTTGAAAGTAATTCAGTTTTTCATGAACCTCTCCACAAATTAAAAAAAATTTAATAGGTTTTAACTGTTTTTATATTTTCATATTCATCAAGCGGTACCGATTTTATGAAATGATAGTATTTGCACATTATTAATTCAGTGTTTTTTCTTAACAAAGAAAAAAAATCATAACTTTTACTCGCATGTTTTGTTATTATTTTAATTCCCTGGGAAAGTTAATGCACATAAAATTACATACGTACGTGTTTGTTTATGACGTCACTTCTTCGTGTTTGCTGATGATATCGATAAAACAAATAATGAATTAATTATGAGGATCGAAACTGTGTAATTTCCGCCCATACATAGCAAGGTGTTTCCTCGCACTCTTTGCATATCTGGGCTACATTACAATAACGGGCGTGCCGGGCGAGGGAAGACAAACTGGAGGGGGAGGGGGATATTCCTTCCAGATTGCGAACGGCGTCGTTTGGCATTTGTAAGGAAGGGGCCAGGTAANCCCAGCCGCAAGCCTGATACGTATTTGCATAATCACATTAGGCACGTACATGCATTACGTAAGCTCCCTCCCGCGCCTGAATATGTACATTCGGCGAAGATCTTGTTGATCTTACGCTCGAAGAGCCCTAACTATTTGCGGTTGTTTTTATTTTTGTGCACTGTTCCTCCTTTTTTTCTATGATGGGGGAAATACGGTCTTCAATTTACATAAATATATTTACCCGCGAAGAACAACTGGACCATATTTTTGCTTTTAAACAGAATAATAATTCTCCGGAATAAAAAAATTTACTAGGGTGGAAAGGAATTCTTTGCGTGTAAACCTGCTGTATTCTTGGACATAGCACTCGCAGGAATTAAAAATGCGCGTAATTTTTTTTTTCCTGTTTTTGCAATGGAACCATTTTCACTACGACGCATATGAAAGTACTTCGTGAAATTAACACCAAATCAGAAAGAAAAAAGAATGTTTAATAAATAATTTTATTAAAGTTTTCTGCTTTTGAAGTATTGATCTCTTCCTGTGAGAATTGAAGGGAAGTCTGGTTTGCCCAATCGATAACTGAAATTAAAAAAATGTTTTTATTAAGTTATGTATAATCAAACACACAGGTTTTATAAAAAAATAAATTTTACCTCTAACACTAGTACAAAATAGTATATTTACAAATAAAAAAAAATCTACAACAATTTCTAAGTGGGAAACAATTTCAAGTTGTAAAAATCTTGCGTAAATCAAGACAGTAATGACAAGATACTCTGGACTGCGAAAGTAAGATCTGCATCTTTGATCGTAAACGAAAGATTCACCAGCCATGGTGAGGAGCAAAGAAATTTGTAACTTTGGCTAGAGTAGAGCGCTGGCTCCCTTTTCACTTACTAGAAGACGCCTAGCTGGGCAAGACAATACTCTACAAATATTTACCTATCTGCAGTGGGACTATAAGAGGCAAAGGTGATGAATCAGACGCGGTGATAAACTTCAGAATGTACTTAGAATTCTCGACGGACCTGTTAAATAACTCCGAATATTTCACCTACCCCCTTCGCTCTAAAACTGAGTCACAGGAATTAAATCATAAATAAGCGAAAATTGCTTCACTGCAATACCTTGGAGCATATCGCTTACTGCTCCTTCAGTCAACTGAAACCCCTTCCTCCAACAACACAAGGCCGTGCAGACGTAATCTGGACAAAACGTGTACAATCGACTCGCATGCAAAGTGGAGACTTCTCGCACGACCTTCTGTTCTAAGTAGCGAGGTCATAGCTATGACACGAGTAGAGTTTGCTGCAACTTGTTTTCTTTACAATCAGCTGTAGTTGGCAAATTGTATTAAATAGTGCAGCATATTTATGTCACATTCAAAACGCTCACTTTTGCACCACGCCAAAATATAGTTTTTCACAATTGTAATACGCCAGGAAGAGAAACTGGTCTCATAGGACAAGTAAAAAGATTGTGTGACGAAGAAAATAAGATGGCGCCTATTATTGTTCCAACTGATGGTGTGACGGAAATATACGTAAGTTTTATGAAGAAAACAGAAACGAAGGCACCTGATTTGCTATGGGAAAACATAATATTGACATCCACTGAAAGGATGAAACAATCTAAAAGAAAGATGAGTTCCGGAAAAGTGGAGAGAGTTATTCATAAATTGTAAACAGTAAAACATAAATTACAGTGCATACAGTTGAGATGTTACGGCCTCCATCATGGTAATAAATACATTAAATTCGTGGCAATAGTGTCAGTAAATCTGGTCACTTGCAAATGTTCATGGTATATTGAAATACGATAGGGCAAAAACAGAGAGAGATTATAACATGCTGGAAATATGAAAGATTTCATTGATGAAGCGCCATTCTGTCTTTGCAAAAGTAAATAATCACCACTGACTTCAATTTTTTAATGTTATATACGGAAATACTAAAATTTTATAGAAAAATATAGATATGAATATAAACTTTCGGGAATTATTAAATCCCTATATTGGATTGAAGTACTTTAAGAGGTTTAAAACACATTCTAAAACACGGCTGCCTATAGCTAGTCCGGCCGAGTGAAAATACAGGGTTTTACAAGTTAAATGATTTTAATCGAGCCCAGGCCACCTTTTAGGATTCCACTTTATATCAAAAATACTTTGTCCGTATTTGCCCGAGCCACATTTTCCAGAATTTTTTTTTTGAATCTTTTAAAACTCTGAACATTTCGGGTTAATTAATATTTATAGACCCTACAAAAACACAACAAAAATCTTAATATACTCCTTTTTGCTCTTTTATTGCGTGGTTATTATCTTCAAACGGCATAACGTGTTTGTTAATAGCTACTGTGTTAATTTCTGAAAGTAATTCAGTTTTTCATGAACCTCTCCACAAATTAAAAAAAATTTAATAGGTTTCAACTTTTTTTATATTTTCATATTCATCAAGCGGTACCGATTTTATGAAATGATAGTATTTGCACATCATGAATTCAGTGTTTTTTCTTTACAAAGAAAAAAAATCATAACTTTTTTTCACTCGCATCTTTTGTTATTATTTTAATTCCCTGGGAAAGTTAATGCACATAAAATTACATACGTACGTGTTTGTTTATGACGCCACTTCTTCGTGTTTGCTAATGATATCGATAAAACAAATAATGAATTAATTATGAGGATCGAAACTGTGTAATTTCCGCCCATACATAGCAAGGTGTTTCCTCGCACTCTTTGCATATCTGGGCTGCATTACAATAACGGGCGTGCCGGGCGTGGGAAGACAAGCTGGAGGGGGAGGGGGATATTCCTTCCAGATTGCGAACGGCGTCGTTTGGCATTTGTAAGGAAGGGGCCAGGTAAGNCTGGAGGGGGAGGGGGATATTCCTTCCAGATTGCGAACGGCGTCGTTTGGCATTTGTAAGGAAGGGGCCAGGTAAGCATGGGAGCCGCCGTTTGTTAGGCAAGGAAATGTGTCCGCGCGTGCAGAGCCCCCCGCAAGAACCAGGGAGCCAGCGGTGAATCCGCTGTTAGCGGCAAGAAGCCCTGCGATAGATAGCGCTGGGAATACCCCGCCCGGGAGGGAGGGCCCAGCCTGTCTATAGTGAGTTGTGGCGTCCATTAGCAGCGCTGCCAACCCCCCGGGGCGTAACTGCGAGCGACGGTGGAGCGGCCCGCAGCGGCCCGGATTCTCGTCGTGTTTGCTGCTTCCCCACCCCCCACCGCGGCAACCTTACTAAATAATCTTGCTAGCCGTTTCTTTTACCACAAGAAGAAGTATAATTTCCCACGCCCCTTCGCCTACAAATATACTGAGAGCTGAGGCAAACAAACTTTACTGATGCGCCGAACAAGGCACAGAGAAAAGAATATATCTGAGAATGATGCAATGCATCAACTTTCCAGGGGGAAATTTTAACATAATATAATGCAGTTCTATGTGTTTTAATCAGTGGTCTGATTNCAATGCATCAACTTTCCAGGGGGAAATTTTAACATAATATAATGCAGTTCTATGTGTTTTAATCAGTGGTCTGATTATATTTGGTCTATAAATAATTCATAATTCTTCCTCGAATGCAAAAAAAAAATTCCAAAATTGTGAAACTAGGGGACCATCAAGATTATTATCTTTGAAATCTTAATTTTATCAAATNCAAAAAAAAAATTCCAAAATTGTGAAACTAGGGGACCATCAAGATTATTATCTTTGAAATCTTAATTTTATCAAATTGAGTATCTGGTTTAAAAAATTATTTTCTTACCGTGTGCTTTTGATCGCCAGGTATTTTTTAATTTGTAAAGANAATTGAGTATCTGGTTTAAAAAATTATTTTCTTACCGTGTGCTTTTGATCGCCAGGTATTTTTTAATTTGTAAAGAAGAAAATTTAGCAACTAAACGTATTCTAAAAACACCCTTTTTAGGTATGTTAACCACAAAAAAATTATCTTCGGTGTTTAAATGATAACCTGAAACTTGTATGTGTGTATGAAACGTTTCTTAAAAGCTTTATCGCAAGTAGACACTGCCACAAAATACTGTTTTTTAATTACGTGTTTTCTACCAAACATCTACAACACACTTTATGTACCAGTCAGGCAGAGCCCTTAATAACAATATAAGAGCGTAGATGTGTGTTTATACCAGGCGAGACACCTTATGCAGGCCACCTGAATGACACCGCCAATTTCAGTGCTAAAATAAGTTGTTTCAGACAAAAGTTGCTTGGGTCCAAGGCACTAATAATATGATGGTGATAATTACCCCGTACGTGGGAGGGTAAAGAAGATACAACGTTCAACTTCGTTACTATAAATGGAATGATAATTTTTATTGACACTCCTCGATTGATGTAATAAATGGTTATTTACAGAACTTTCGGTGGTCGTTGGATCGGTCGGTCGGAAATACGAAATGGCCTGCATGTTCCCCAGACTTAACGCATATGGACTTTTATCTGTGGAATACATTAAAGCAGCAGGTCTACGAAGATCACCGACGACTCCCGAAGACATGAAAGGCCGTATAACACGAGGTTGTTCTGCGGTAAGTCCAGATGAAATTCGAGTTGCGGTATTGTGCGCTAATAATCGCTTTACAGTATGTATCAATTCACAAGGGCACCAATATGAACATCTGATATAATTATAAACTAGCAATGGAAGCGCAGTCTGAGGCTGTCGTTTGTTCAAACTAACGCTAACTACAAGACGGCTACAGTAGCTACAGGACGGCTACAGTAGCTACAGGACGGCTACAGTCGCTACAGGACGGCTACAGTAGCTACAGGATGGCTACAGTCGCTACAGGACGGAGCTACGTCGGTCCATTGTTCCGTACGGCGGCGCAGTTTTCTTCGTTATTGACCTTCAGCGATCTTGCATAGCCGGCAAATGTCATCGTATTTATTAATTCTTCACACGCACTGTCAAGTGGTGTTAATAATAATTATCATTCCATTTATATTAACGCTGTTGAACTTTGTATCGTCTTTACCCTTACTCGTACGGGGACATTATAACTATCAAGCAACTTATNCAGTAGCTACAGGACGGCTACAGTCGCTACAGGGCGGCTACAGTCGCTACAGGACGGCTACAGTCGCTACAGGACGGAGCTACGTCGGCCCATTGTTCCGTACGGCGGCGCAGTTTTCTTCGTTATTGGCCTTCAGCGATCTTGCATAGCCGGCAAATGTCATCGTATTTATTAATTCTTCACACGCACTGTCAAGTGGTGTTAATAATAATTATCATTCCATTGATATTAACGCTGTTGAACTTTGTATCGTCTTTACCCTTACTCGTACGGGGACATTATAACTATCAAGCAACTTATGTCTGAGACATGTTCTACTAGCACTGAAATTGGGGGTGTTATTCAGGTGGTCTGCCTCAGGTGCCTCGCCCGGTATATATACATATAAACACACATGTGATACATCACATAATGCATTACTACTAAACTGTCTATACAAAAAATATCACAGTACTATTCTTTTTGCATTCTGTAAAGTATTGTGCGCTTGTGCCTACATGCGTGCACACCTATATAAACATATACAAACACTTACACACATACTGCAATTTCAACTTTACAATATAACATTAACATTTTTTCATCCGAAAACAATCGGACGTTCGGAGTATTTTGCTCTAAGCAACAACACCAGCCGGCTTTAACCAGAGCTGACGGCAGAATGATACCCAGGGCTGAGCCGAGCTGTTGTAGTGCGCTGGCTGCCATATGTAAACATTCTCTTTTTTATTTTTACCGAAAGGTCCGTTCCGAACCGAGCCGATCGGAACGGAATAAGTGCGCGCCCTGCTTAACACGCCGCGTTCGTTCGTTGTCCGCCCTTCATCCGTACGTCCGTCTGCTAGCCAAACAATTTGCAATAAGACTCCCGTAGGCAGTTCACTCCGTTCACTCCTACCATCTAACAAAAAAAACTGTTTAGACATCGGAAAAATGTATCCATAAAGGAGTAAAAAAAATATTGGTGTTACTGTGTGTGGAAACACGCACATACAAGCGCACACGTGCGTGAATAGCAAGAATTAGTAAAGCTCCAAAACAAAAATTTTAAGAATAATATAGTTTGGGGACACAATAAATGGTATCAAATAACAGAAAAATTATTTCATTATTTGCATTACTACTCTAGACTTCTCTGCCATTGTGTTATGGACAGGCAATACACTGTTTACACGCGAGAGCATCTTCTACAGCAACAGTGCGTCTTGTGTTTTGTTTTAGTTGTAGCATACGGATGCATTTCCGACATCAAGTTCATTAAACACTCATATTGACACCCCCCTTTTGTACTCCCCAAAATATCTGCACTGATTTCAAAAACGTCCTGTACAAATAATAAAGGAACTCGTATCAAACACGCAATTCATAAACAAAGCTAAAGAAAAATGTAAGTTTATTGCGTTTACAGTTACAAAGAAAAAACAAAGCACGGCGAACAATATAGCCTTCTAATGAAATGGAAATGAATGTGCGACAAAACGCTCAAGTTTAAAGGCTGTGATTTCATCCGACCGTCTGTCAAAAGCAGAAGCTTGTCAAGGTTTTGACGGCTGGACGGATGGACGTAATTTTTTAGAAACACCCGATTGGGTGTTGGTCACGTGATTGACGTACGGATATCAAGGGAACGGATACGACGGCTTATTATAAATCCACTAGCAGCACGACTGCATAAGACTATTTTCCAAAGGAACTAACCCAAATACTGTTCAAACAATCAAACCTTACCCGGGACTCGAATTCAGACCTTCTCACACAGTATGTTGACTGTAAAGATGTTTTGTATTCGTCATCTGTGCAGCCAGGCCGTTAAAATAAAGCGGTTCAAATTTCGTCTGGGACGAAAGTTTGTTCAAACCATTACCGTGCGATGCGTGTTCTCAAGATAAAAAGTGCGTGCAGCCAGCAAATGAGTGTGATTAAATGTCCCAGGCACTCTTGTCGCATCCGCTTACCCCTAGACCTTCTCCACCTTCCAAGGAGTAAACAAAAGAACAGTTGCAACTCAACAGCATAACGTCATACACATTTGAAGGGTACAGTGGAAAAAGGATGATTGTCCATTGTTACAGAAAATGACGTTATGGTGTCATCTGATAGAGAATTGTCAGTACTGTTGGCATGCCAAGGAATACAAGTTAAAGGAGAAGGGAGTCCGAAATAACACACCTCGAAAGAGACGCATCCAGGGGAAGAGTTAATAGTTTTGATTACATTTTACTCGGAACTAGCAAATATGGACGTTAATCTTTTTGACCATGTGCCCTTAATTTGTTTTCCGAAGTAGGTTCCACTGTACTGTCAACTTTATAACACAGTGTAAATTACACATTTTCACTTTATGTTGGCAGACCGTGCATCACGTCACTAGCCTACACTTCAATTTTATTATACGACTAGCCCAAGTTTTCTGAACAATATTATTGATTGCGTCGTTGATTTGCTGTTATTTCATACCACGAATACATTCCATAGAATATAAATCGTAATTATGGAAACGAGATACTATTTTATAGACAGTTTTACATAAATATTAATGAAAATACGGTGGTATGAAATAACAGATCTGAAAGCCATATTGACAAATAATAACGTGCTACTACCATCAACATGCAATCAAGCACGTGTCTCTACAACATTTTAAGAAAAAACTACGTGATCGTTTATTGTATATTTACCTGATGCACATGTTATACATATTGTGTTTAAATGTGCGACAATTATTTGAAATGGCGAAGTTGCAATATCGTAGAACTTATACTTCGTGTTCGGCTACTTCTACTACAGTCTGGGAATATAAATGTTAAAAGTTTGGCAACCAAACATTTTCGCCACTAGGTAAAAGTTAGTGTCGCATGTGTACCAGATTTTCTCTACTTTATAAGTTAAAAAAAAAAACAGGATAATAGTAATAATCAACTTTGTAACTAGGTAAAAATTTTTTTATCATTAACATAGATTACATTTTTTATTAATAAAAGTTACCATTTGGAACAGTGCGCAACTAGCGGCGGAAATTATCCCTATGCAAAACTCTTCCACAAGAAATCACGTTTGGTTCCTAACCTGAGTAGCACTAGCTATCATCGACAAGGTTTCGGTTTACTTATTCGAGTTACCTAGACATCACATATCTAAACCCTATTAAATCATGTGGTCTTTTTGTTTAGATATTATAGAGTAAATGGCAAGCCCATTATATGAATGGCTGCGCGATGGTCTGGGTACTGGCCTTGTGTATGATTGCGTAGAGGGTGTTGCGAAAGGTTCTCTATTGTCTGGGCTGCCGGCTGGTGCGTGTGTAACAAAGCGCTGATTGGCGAAAGGCGTTCCGGCATGTTGCTGTCCAGTGACGCTATTTTGCTGGCGCGTGCGCGTGGGGTTCGTGGTACAAGCGTCTATTTCGCCTGTGTGCTGTACAGTTTTCTGTGATTCGGGTGTTGTTGTCTCGATGTCAGGAGCAGGGCTCCTGACAGGAAGGCAGGTGCCAGGACTCGCCTCCTGCGCATGCGCACACGCCGTCATNGCCATTCCACGACTTCATCACAAGGCGGGGCCGACTGCCCCCGGGGAAATCCGCACGGCCAACCGACCGTTCCCCGGAAAGAAACGTCCCGGGGGCCCCACCTGGCGGCCGCCATCTTGAAGGGGTGGGATGATCGCCGGACAGCGCTTTGCATCATTGAATGGCGGCCGACCTCCTCCCCACCCACCGCTATCAATTAGGTCTGCTTGTGTGTGTGGAGCGAAGGGTTTGCCTTTCGGCGGCTCGAGATTGCTTGCGAACAGCAGCAGGCTCAGTGCAGCGTTGGGAGGTTACAAATCCCACCAAGGCCCTCAAAGCAAGAGGCCGCTTAGACCTGGGTGTAACAAATTAAAGTAGGTAAATAATAGGAAAGGTTAAGAGTCAGCAGGCGTGAAGTTTAGAGTCATGAGTAGAGATGCAAAGATGAAAGGGAAAGTGATAAGCTACATTTCAAACTATAACTTAATATCTTATTTTCATGCCACTATCAATGTTTGAATTCAAAACTTTTATATGGCTACTCCATATCCCCAGACCTCCCGCAAAAATAACTCAACAAAAATAACAAAATATTTCAAGNAAACTTTTATATGGCTACTCCATATCCCCAGACCTCCCGCAAAAATAACTCAACAAAAATAACAAAATATTTCAAGTATTTGTGGGCAAGTGATCTGTCCCCCTCGGGAGATAGACTGGTTACAATGAGCAACCGCAATGTATTAATTGTAAGGGTGAAAATTTGGGATACCCCAATATAATTATGTTATCTCAACGGTAATAAAAATACCCTTGTGAGTAAAATTATAAAAAAAAAAGGTTATCTTATTTCCAGTAATTAAGAATAACGTTTTTTTGGTCATAATAGGTAATAGGTAACTACATTTCAATATAGATCTGTGTTTCCGATCAGACAGCACAATTTCTGCTGCATCAATAAGCTATCTCATTCTTCCTATTGATGCGCTAGAGAAGTTTTACGATTGCCTTTATAAATTATCGTTTATTAGAAATTTATTTGCGTGTGCCGTCGTTTAAATTCCTTCTGCCAAAGTGCCTTTAATTTTTTTTAAGTTTTCTATATGTTCACTTTATTCGCAGGTGTGTGTATAAACAAAAGCACATAGACCTAACTGGTGCAGTGTTTAACCTAGATTGTCCTTCCAACGCGGAATTTTTTTGTGGTGTAAGAATAAAAATCCTTGTAAACCTTATTGCGAAAAAATATTTTGTATAACTACAAAAAGTTTTCTTTTGAGATCTGCAAAAAGCACTTTTAATTGTATTAGTACAAATCATATGCTTGTATTTAAAAGTTAAGTATTAACAAGTGGAAATAATTTTTTTTTTGTTAAGGAAAACAATTGTTATAAATAAGGCAGAGAAGGGATGAAATTCTTGAAAATGTGATTAACTAAAAAAAAAAGTTATTTAGGCAACATGGCGTCTTGAATCCACCGCCCTCGCTTTATACACCCAGGTTCCAAGCCACACGACTAACTTAACATCCGAGATAATAATTTGATTTGACTGATGATATGCGAGTTCATGGACATAAGTAAGATAGTAATTTCACGTCATGGGAAGAAATGAGGTTAGCAATTTACATAATTCCTACACTTCACACTGTCATTTAATTTCTGCAGGCGTACAACACATTTGCATAGTTGCAGTTTTATGTACATACGCTAGGGCAACAATTATTAGCATTAAATACAGTACTTTCCAAATATTAGTACAGTCTTATTCGGTTAGTTACAAAAAAAAGGCTATTGAGCAGGGGAAATACACGTAGTCGCATAATCATAAAAGACTATCGTTCCCAGAAAAGTAAGGGCAAAGGCAGTTACGTTTTTTACAATTGAAAGAACGTTATAAGGAAACTGAAATATCATCTACCACGGTCAAAATTCAATGATTGTTATTTAACAGCACGTCATTCGTTAGCATATTCTCTTGTTTTAAAAGGAGTACTTATCACAGATTGTAATAATTTTTAACTTTGTTTTCGTTATGCAAAGTAATACCTTTTCAATAAAAAAACATTTTCTGGGTGTATTACAAACACTGTCTTTGTAGAATTACAAAGAGAAAATTTAACATATAATGTTACTCTATATTTACAAAGGGTTGTAAAAGTACAAACAAATTTTCAGAAAACATACAAGTTTTTCTTCCAATGTGGGTTGGCACACTGCCTCAAAATGGCGTCGTTCCCTAAATTTTGTGTTCCATGTTTATCCTTGCAACGGACTATGGCCTTAAGGAGCTAGAGAATTGACCTTCAAGTCAGTACATCAGCAGTAAAAAATATACGTTTAGCTATTCAAGCATATTCAGTATAGTAGAGCTTTTATAAATTTAAAGCTCCCAGTTTCTAACATAAAAACTCTGGCCACGTGGGCGTCTCGCCAACTTGATTATTTATTCCCGCTTACTAGTGTAATGTAATTTTGGGCATGTATGATCCGAGACCGCACATACTTACTGAAAGGGCTTATCTATTGACAGAAATGTATGACTTCAAGAACGTGATTTCTGATATTTCTTTAAAACTAGAGTGATTCCGAGTTGTAAAACTTTAAATGCCAGCTTGAAATGTTCAGTTATCTGTGTGGATCCAATGATAGTGATATTTTATATTCTACCGAAATATTTCGCGCTATTTTGTAGTCATGTAATTTAAACTCTCTTGTCCGATCGAAAAACGTGCCAAATATTGCACAGTATTTCCAAAAGTAAATAGAATAATCTTAAACTTAGCATTTATATGACTGGCTTTCATTTGTTCCAAAAGAGTTTTAAAACAGGTTAATTTATTTATATTATTATATTTGCTTTTGTGTACACTACAAATTGACTTTCCATTTTTAGCATTTGAAGAAAAAAAATAGCTATTTAAGTTTACGATCTCAAAGAATGCTAGAGTTCCAGTATCTAAAAATCCTCTTATCGTAACGTATTTCCTTACTTGCTTATGTTAAGTATTCTACTATTTCTCATATTTTTATTTTTACAATTCATTAGCAAAATATATTATTATATGAATTAAAATATTATGTGAGAGTGCAAAATTTATATTTTTGTTAGTTGTGGTTTGGATTCATTAATATATTTCGATCTTCTTAAAATTAAAATTTTTGTATTTTAGTACAGTGACTAAGCCCAATAAGCATGCTATTTTTCAATTATATTTATTTCCCAACTGCTGACAGATTGATTTATATGGATATATTTGCAAATAAAACGCAGTGTTGCCAGACAACACGGTATTTTCGTCGCCAAAAAAGTTAACTCGCCCAAAGAAAATCCACGTTAACAAGTTTTGGATTGTTCTTCGAGGGCATGAAAAATCTGATGTACAAAGTAAGCTACAAAGGCATCGCATAAACATCTGGTATGACGAACGGCTTGTGGATACCCATATGCTGCTCTTTCTTGGAAATGAATTGGTCTTCCAAAAACGGATGCGCCATTTGGCGAATGTCCCACAATATCTACAAACTGGAGCTTTTCTTTCAAATCTGCATAAATTGTCCTTACGGAATGGGTTACTGCAATAAAAAGTTATTCAGAGATAGTGTATAATAAATTTAGCTGACTGAAGAAGAGAGAAATTGGTTTCACAGAAGAAAATATTCTGAAACGTAAAATTAATAAATTGTCTTTATAAAACTTCTTTTAAATTATGAAAAAAAAATTACTTTTTAATCCTACAAGTTATACCACACAAATTTAGTTATATGTCACAAACTGATGGGTTTGAAATAAATATTTTGAATTTATTATAGATGCCAAACTCAATACGAAACACAAGGAGCATGACAAACAAATAAAATACAAACTACTTTATCGAAACTTAAGCAGTTTTCGTAATATGAAGGTTAAGATTTTGCTCATCACAAAAAAATCGCCATTGTATAAATAACGGGCAGAGCGGGTGCTTATTATTGCTATTTATTTGAAACACAGAATATATATTTATCTGACCGCCGCTTGTAACGCGAGTTCGGCAAGAAAGAGTGGCGAACTCCTCGCTTCAACAACGTCGTACGTCCGCGTGCAGGGAGCTCAGGGATGACAGGTTAAAACCCCGACGTGTTCCCTGGAATATGGAGAACACTATGCGCGACCGCGTAAGCCCTTCTCAGCCACAGTATGAAGGGGGTATGAAGAAGAGCTGGTAGGGGGATAGGGGAGATTTATTTTTTGCACGTGCGTCGTGAAAAATGCCGCTCCCGTTTCCCCTCCCCCGGCGCCTTGATGTGACGTGTAGCGGCGCTCGGGGAAGTCTTCATGTATATCTCGCGGCCGGAGAGCCGGTGATGAATAGCTGAGGATCGGCGCGGCACGTACTCGATTCCAACCTAACACTCGCGCTTCGCTGCCTCCCACTACTTTTTTTTTTTTTTTTTCGTTTCTTTTACCATCGCCAACGACCTACAAACACCAAATCATTTCCCGTCCTCGTCTCTCGACTTCATCGTTACACTGCGGCCAACTGTGAGCTATGCCGATACAGTAAAACTGAGGTCGTTTTCTGTCCAGAGCACATTGCTCACGAGAGTGCGATGAAGTTATCCCGATTTTTCTTGCCTTTTGCATCAGGAAAATTATGTCATTGCAATTACGCAAATGAAACACAATGACTAAACCATAATCACACTTATAATACTCAAAACTATGACGACTTTTTTATGGTTTCTTGCTATAATAAACTCGGTGAAAGTTTAAAATAACCACATCTCCATTTATACACCACTTACCTGAATACCTTGAGATAAATTTCAACAAAGGAAAACTAGTTTAGTATTAACGCATCCCGCGTCCCGAAGGATATTTATTCGTCAGAAGACACACTCTGGCGAAACTCGCAGGCGGAAGACCGCAATAAATACTAAGGGTTTGGCAGGCGTGCCGGAAGAATGATGCCAGGGTGGCTCGGCGGAATGAACATGTGGTGTAGAGACCAAATGCGGAGGAAGGCAGGCACAGCTGCGTTTCGCAGCTGCCAAGGGACGCCGAGCTCACACCATCGGCTACGTCTGTCCCAGGCTGGCTACCGCAATAAACAAATAGCGATACGATATCCGGAGGCAGCGGAAGAAACACGTGCGCCAACCAAGGGACCCACCAAGTGTCCCCGCACGTGCAGAACGAAGCACTTAAACTTCTAGGCCAGAATTGAGGGACAACGCCGGACCCACGTGCACCAGAGAGCCGAACACGTGGTTTACGACCCAAAGGACGCGGCGAGCAGCCTGGCAACATGCAGAGATAATGCGAGTTCAATATGGCGAACGAGCAAACAAAACCACGAGAGAGAGGAAGGAACGGGGCAGTCGGCCGTAGTGAAACGCGGAGTGCGGAGCCGAGCGGGAGGGAAGAGTCCGAGAAAACGGCAGTCGGCCGTAGTGAAACGCGGAGTGCGGAGCGGAGTGGGAGGGAAGAGTCCGAGAAAATGGCAGTCGGCCGTAGTGAAAGGTGGAGTGCGGAGCAGAGCGGGAGGGAAGAGTCCGAGAAAACGGCAGTCGGCCGACGGGAATTGAGGAGTGCGGATCGAAGTCAGGAGGAACGAGTTCGAGAAGGCGTCGAGACGCGAACCGGGAGGACCTGTCGCAGCCCAGACGTCCCAATCTGCCTACCGAGTGACAAAGCGGTCCAGAGGTCGCCGGCCGAGAGAAGACCAGCGCCTCGAGTCACTATTCATCAGTATGTCGTTCACACTTGAATCGTGCTCCCCACGACGCAAATCGCCGCGTCAAGCAATACGTAGCATACGTACAAAAGGGGAGGGGGGAGTTGTCTCGTGTGTACATACAGAAGTGACCCTGTTAAGCATAAATAAAAACTGACTTATGGTAACTCGCAAGGAATGTGAATTTATTTGGTAAATTGGACCTAGGGATAATAGTGTCAACATATCCCTACGCCCTAACACTGAGGGCTAGCNTGTGAATTTATTTGGTAAATTGGACCTAGGGATAATAGTGTCAACATATCCCTACGCCCTAACACTGAGGGCTAGCAAGTTAACGACCGCGGAATGCGTCTCTCGTCTAAGGTATGGATGAATTTAACCCTAGCATTGGGCAGGTATCAGTATCTATAATCAAATATATTTGCAAGCATTCTTGGTAATTAAAAAAATAGAAACCAAATATCAAAATTTCATATGAAATTTGGTATTTACTCTATCTCTTTGTAAACATGTAGATACACACATGCATTTGTTAAAAAGTTAGAGATTGCATTGTAAAATTGTGTCATAAGTTTCTGTTTCGAACCAATAATTGTGGTCTAATTTTGTTGGCCTTGTGCTCATGAAATTAGAAATATGATATGTGAGTCATTTTAAAGATGTCTCAACTGTAGTTGTGCTGATCACAAACTTTTAGTAATGCATTGTATAATGAATGGTTTTGTCATATACGTACATCCCTTTTCGGAGAGGCAGCAACCACAGTTATAAAAGAAAACTAATAACGTGTTAAGACAAAATTGACATCCATCTGAAACAGCACAATTTTTGCGATTAATGAAAACATACTTCTTGAAATGAGTCCACCAAAAAATTTAGAATTTTAATAAGCAACGTTTTTATTTAAAAACGTACGTTCAGCTCTACCAAGGGGGGAGGGTGAAAGTGAGTCAAAATAAATCTACAGAGCAAGCATTNATTTAAAAACGTACGTTCAGCTCTACCAAGGGGGGAGGGTGAAAGTGAGTCAAAATAAATCTACAGAGCAAGCATTTAATGCCATACAGAGAAGAGAATATATGACTTCTGAAAGAAAGAAATATCTGAAAGTTACCGATATAACTAATGAACTTAGTTTTCTCTTGCATAGATGCAAATAATTTTAATGACTTNATTTAAAAACGTACGTTCAGCTCTACCAAGGGGGGAGGGTGAAAGTGAGTCAAAATAAATCTACAGAGCAAGCATTCAATGCCATACAGAGAAGAGAATATATGACTTCTGAAAGAAATAAATATCTGAAAGTTACCGATATAACTAATGAACTTAGTTTTCTCTTGCATAGATGCAAATAATTTTAATGACTTTTTTAACAAAGTGAGCTTTGAATGTTAGGTTGATCTTGATGTCTCATTGAAAGTAATAACATCACAGATGGAACCATAAGAATATGCAACACTAGTGAACCAATTACAAATATATGCTTGCCTTAATCGGGACTCGATCCCGCGACACCTCGTACCATACGATGGTGTGCTACTAACGACATGATGGAGCTAGGATTCTGAGCACCAACTTCGAATGTAATCAGTGTAATGTTTAGGAAGATAGAGTTTACTAACTTGAAATATTCACATTGTCGTCATTTTGAAAATAAGTGTCTGAGAATGTTAAATCACGTAAGTTTACATAAAGTACCGCACGACTACTTGTGTGCAGAATTTCGTGGAAATCGGTACAACAGTTCGCGAGTAATGTCATAGAAGTTTTATATTTATTTGGCTCAATCGTACAAAATCGCCTAAAAAGAGGCTTTGTGTAGGCGTTGATGATTCTAATAGATACTGCCAGCATACAAAGTTTAATTGAATTTTGTTAAATTTTTATATATATATATGTGAAACTTATCTAAATTAGTTTTATCGCAGCCATTAAAAAAGGTGCGACCCACTGAAACGTGCAATTTTACATGGCATACCATATAACTACTTGTATGCAAAATTTGGTAAGAATCAGTGTAAAAACCGCCATTTTCTTATAAGCTATCTTCATAAATGGCGGGTAAACATGTTATTTATTAGCAAATTCAATGTTTATTATAGATACCGCCAGCATATACAGTAAGGTTGAAACTGTTTAGGACATATGGCCCACTAACATACAGAAAAATATATACATGGCTGTAATTTTGAGGATAGGTTCAAACAGTATGTTAGATATGGCAAATGAAACTAAAATATTTATTTGCTGAGTTTTAAAATAAGTGTATACTCTATTTAAATCGGTTGTGTTAACATAACCTACCATTGTATTACTTACGTACCAGAATTTTGCGGGAATATGTTAAGAAGTTTCTGAGGTATAACGCAAAAACTTTATTTTTCACATAGTACTATCATTCAAAAAGGGTCAATAGAAATATCGCTTTCTAAATTCAAATACTTAATGATGCACTGTAAAAATAGTGAATTTGTTTAAATTGAATAACTGGTCCCTGAGAAATGACAAATAACCCTGAATTTTAAAAATAAGTAACTGGGGTGGAAGAAAACTATACAAGTCAAATGTCCTTATTTAATTCTCTATGTGTACCGAGTTTGGTGAAATTCGGTTGACGGGTTCAAAAAGTATTATAAGACCATGATGGAGGAGGGGGAGGGGCGTAATACATCCTTACAGTCATTCGCACGATTTCATAAGCGAATCTTTTTAACGAAAGTGACCCGTCTTATCTCACATCTCACACCAAAGTCTCTCATGCTGCTGTGATTCACGTCAGTCGGGTTCGTTGCAGCTAGAGTTACTGCTGTGGCTAATGGACTACCCCAGTGTGACGGAGTGTTTCAGTCATTTTTTTTTATCTATCTCAATTTCGATTTCACACTGTTCTGGCGTAACATTTTGTCTGCATCCTAAGATATTTTCTTACATTTGCAGCCAATGTCAGAACTTTGGTACAGTGGCAGAAGAATCTTGTTCAGACTTACGGAATCAAAGGTGTAGGTTCGCCTTGGAGTGCTCCTATCTGCCAAACACTGCTACTTTGCGGGTTGCTGCCTGCAAGTACTTAAGTACTGTGTCGCACATCAAGAAAGTGTCCTTGTTGGTCGTATGTGATAGGCGGAGGATGATGTAATGTTTCGACTGGTCTGAAACTACCTTGATAATCCTCGGACATTTTATAAGCGGCTCTTGGCACATGGTGCGCGGGTAATGGGATACAGGCATGTTTACAAGATGTTTTTGTATAAAATGTCGAAATTCAAACCATAGTATCTATGGCGAACTATGATGAACTAATACAAACAGAAAATCCTAGTAGCAGAATGTTTGGAAAATCTTTATAGTATGTTTAACTTAATTTCAAGTTAGGCACAACAACGCCGGGAGTACGCAGCTATATGTACCTACGTGTACAACAAGTTGCACATCACGAAGGCGAACGGAATCATATTAGTTACGATGGAAACGTATTCACTCATGTAGACGATCGTGCCAATTCCGTTCGCCTTCGTGATATGGAACTTTTTGTGAACGCAAGAACGTGAATCTGCGGATTCCCAGCGTTTTTATACCTAACATCGTATTAAATTTAAAAAATACTTAATGAATTTTCTCATCTTTTGTTGAAATGATTTCTTGTTTATATTAGATCATACGTGCTGTGATTTGACTTTCAACATATTATTAAAAAACAGCTTGTATTTACACTAGGGTAAGCTCGGGAGACACCTCCGACTCCGGAAGGGGGGAGAGGGGTAGACGTCATCAGGCGAGAAGACGCACTTCGTGTTAACCATGATCAGTGCCAACCTAAGCTGTGGGGAGAGAGATGCTACTAGAAATCAAGTATAAATGCGGGACTTATAAAATTTTTTCTTATATGAATTAGTACTTATTCTTGCAGCAAGGAGTTTCATTCAGGGAAAATCTGGGCTGCAAGAGTTAATGTGGGCATGGCCCGTATGCTCTTAGGAAGGAAGGAGCTCGTGGACATGCTCGGAGATGAGTCACATCTCGGGCGAGTAGTAGTGTAAGGGTGGTTTGGGGACACTAAGGAAGTTGTGCAGTGTAGAATTACTGAGACAACACACTTTTCCATGTTAAAAAAGAAAAAAAAGAAAGGTGTTTGGGGGCTGTGAATAAGTCGAGTGTTACCAGCTTCGCAAGGTGTCGGGTGGGGATAATATCCCAGGCTCTATACTGATTAGTGAGCGTGATCCATCAGTGAAGCACTACCAACAATCTAAGGTTTCAGATGAGGAGAGACCCTCGGCTCCAGGGCTGATGGGATGCTGTGATCAAGGGGTTTGCGAAGGATGGGGGAGAGTGAAGGACTGGGATTTTATTGTGTGTTTTTTTTTTCTGGCAAGCCTCTCGCCTAGAGCCTGCACATTCTCATGGAATAATAAATGTAAAATATATTGTTTGAAATATATTGTCTTTTAAACATATTTTGTTGACTATACATTTCAGGAGAGGAAGGTTCATAATTTTCGTAGTAACGTATATGAATTTTAATGTCAGTTAAATGGTTTTATGTATTTTCGAAACAAAGTTAACTAAAATTTTGGAAGAAAAAAATAAATTAAAAACCACAGTTATACAACAAAAAAAGTTATATAACTGTTGATGCTTTCACACTCCTACCAATATGGTAAGGCTAATGTTTAGTCAAATGTTTTCTTTCCGTTATGATTTATTTTGGGTTAACGCTTCCCATCCCTTCCTCTTCCCGGACTCCTGCGGGGCGGGATCTTGCGGAGGTTGAGATGGGAATTTGTGGTGGATGTTAAGGGGGCAAGAATCCGCCATACCGGCTAAACCATACACTTAGTCGTGAGTATGAGGACCTCGGTACTTGTGGAAGGGCGTGGCCATGCGCAACTGTGAATTAGACTTGGGCTTCTAAGATTCCGATCAATTAACGCGTGGGCTGGGAACACCTGCGATGAAAGGGCGTGAACTTTTTCGCCACCGATTGTGCTGCCATGGCGGTGGTAAGGCCGTAAGGCTAAGGACGCCACATAAATATACAAAAACGTGGCAGCTAGTATGTGCAAACATATACATATAAATATATGTGTATTAGGAGGGGAGGATGCATAGAGAGCGCGTATATATCAAGCACCCGTCTTCATGTCCCNCATATAAATATATGTGTATTAGGAGGGGAGGATGCATAGAGAGCGCGTATATATCAAGCACCCGTCTTCATGTCCCCGTATCATTGTAAAAACACTCTTGATTCGTAGACACCTGTGTTTATGAACTGACTGTCAATGAACACTACAGAANCCCGTATCATTGTAAAAACACTCTTGATTCGTAGACACCTGTGTTTATGAACTGACTGTCAATGAACACTACAGAATAGGAAAGTTTCTTACCAGCCCCTACAGGATGGTAACAGGAATACAAAAAACTTGTCTTTGGATGCATGCTCTGTCTTGGACAATTTTTAGAAAATGACATTACCGAAGCACGTGACGCTTGTTACAAAACTAAAGCGTTTACTGTGGAGATTCAATCGAGTCGTCTAACAAAATCGGTGCGAGCATATTTCTGAACTGTTCGGATACAATCCATTTTACCAGGTTTTCTGAACTTGTTAAAATTACCTCTTTAATGACAATAATTATGTTGCCACATAATCCGAAGCGGGGTGCAGATTTTTCATTCCTGGTTTACGACAAATTATTTTTAATTTAGTATAAAATACAAATATGTACATAATTTTAGGCGCGCGTATCATTTAATGATGTAACGATATTAGCAAACACATGAGTTAATATTTTTTGTTTGTAGCAGGACTTTTGAAGTAAAAAAATGCTGGAAACCGATACCATGCGAGTCGTTTTGAAAATCTGAGCAGCAGGTAGTCTGTGATTAAATAATTAAGAATAATTGAAATATTGCCGCGGTTACTGAAAACTGCTCACGTGCGGCGGGTAAAATAAATTAACGCCAGTGAGATATGAAAACATTGGACCAATATACATATATGTTCAGTGCTGTAGTACTAGTATCACTAATGTTGTAGAGGTTCACGTTTGCCACTGAGAATATGCGATGGGAAAACCACTTTCATTTCCAGGTTATCTCAGATGAACGACATTATTTTATAACAGAGATTGAAATTAAAATAAAAACACACCGAAATCTTTTTCCTTACACACGTGTTAAACAGGTTACATACTTTTATGCACATTTCGATATAATTAATTTTCTACTTAAACTAAACACCGATAATCTGTTGGGCAGTATGTTACCATATAGCGGGCCAAAATCTATCTCATCTTTTCACACAAAATAAGAGAACCATAGAGCCTAATTATAAATAATAAGCATAGAACCATTAACAAATAACTTTATCCAAGCTTTCATCTTATGACTGACTGGAAAAGGTAATAATACAGGTAATCCCGTTTTCACAAAAATCGCAACTGAAGCAATACTTTATGTTCTTACTGGCTGTTGAAAAGGTGTTTCAAAATAACTATTTTATCCAACCTAATCTNAACTGAAGCAATACTTTATGTTCTTACTGGCTGTTGAAAAGGTGTTTCAAAATAACTATTTTATCCAACCTAATCTCACCACATTAATGTCTGCAGCTCTCTTGATAGTGACCTCGAATAAAATAGAGGGCGTTAAGACACAGTATAATAAGTATGTCTACACTTAAAACTGCATCCAAAGAACCGCTTTTAGTCTAATAGTAGCAAAATGTTTCGCTACGCCCACTGCACAAAACGTAACACGAAATTATTGTCTTTTTATCAAACTACGTCTCCATGGTGTAATGAGGAACGTTATTGCCGCTCACATGGGGATAGGAGTTGGACTCCTGGTACCAGCGCTTAGATTTCCACGCCTCTCTCCTCAATACTGCGGAGAACAATGTTGAACCATTGCAGGGGCGTCCTTCAAAGTAGCGACAGGCTGTGCCACGGCCTTTATCACCGCCGAGTCTCCTACTATCACTGTAGGCTGCTCACGGTAAACCCGGAAGGCCTGCTTGGGATCTGCTTACATAAATATTGTGTATTCTTCTGCTATATGTAAAATTAACATTGCACTACGGCTCAACACTTAACCCATACTTCGATCAACAGAAACAGTGAAGTCATTTCAAAAGGAAATATTATCCTAATTCGCTGATTCTAACACTGAAATGCCTTCAAAAACACGCAAAAGAAATAAGTTCAGTTTTCACTTGTTTACCTCACACTTTTGAATTCTCCGAATTTATAGGGCGCATGCCACTCAATGCACCCGTTAAGGTGTGTGCAGGTAGGGGCAGTGACGTTTTTCAAACATTTATTTCGAAAGCTTAACCGTAAAAAGCATCTACAAGCTTTATAACTGTCAACCCATCAGCTCTCACATGTACGCACTTAATTTGCAATTGGTGATAACTCCACAGAGACATTAAAAATGCATTTCCTTTTGTAATATAAAACTTATGATGTGGACTTCATATGTGTTTATGGAAACTGATAGTTTCGAAACTTTCAAGCGTGATATTTAGTAACTAATTTTGCAGAGGGTTTATACTCAATTCACTATATTATTTACGATTTTAATTCTAAACTGCGCGTTTATTGCATTCATGGCAAGTAATTAAATACCATTTGATTATATCCATCGCAGAATTATCGTGTCGCATTAACCCCAGAATTGGGCGAATTTTCGGTTTTATTTTTTCCATTCTCGATTGTGTGTCCAAACTGATTGCATGGCGGACGTCCATAAGAGCAATTTTTAATGCAAAGAAAGGTACAATTCAGGTAATTAACATCATTTTTCACTGCTACTTCTTGACAAAAGTTCGGATTATTACAATTACTTCAAACTTACGTCCTGCTTTCGCAGACGGAATGGTCTTCAAACATTAGTTGAGTTTATTAAAGGCCATCCTGTCATGTTTAACACAATTGTCAAGCGTGTAAATAAAATACGTTTGAAAAATGTAAAAACGCTAACTTATTGGTGCATTTTGAAACAACAAGCGTATACATTACGCATATTAGTTTATTTTACACAGGGCTGAAAAATGCGAAGTTTTAGTTACAAGTTAGCACGACAAAAATTTGTCAACGGATGTTAGCCAAACATTTTACTTTGTCTGTAATAACGGCAAATTTGTTATTTATTTTTTGTCTCCTATGTTTTGGGAAGCGAACAACAGAATTTTCCAATGACTCATATTCGAGAATATGTTTTGATTGTTTATTACTTTTCGAGCTAGAAGAATTGACATTAATAGTTTAAATCCTAAACTAAAATTAGATGGCAATTTAATATTATTCTGTTACCTGACTGCATATAGTATAGTATAAATAAATTTTCGTCACTGTTATATCTATGTTACCTATACAATTCATTTTTGATCTTCAGATTTTGTCAATACGTATTTAAAACTAATTGCAATCCCCAAAATTGTACTCCTTTANCAATTCATTTTTGATCTTCAGATTTTGTCAATACGTATTTAAAACTAATTGCAATCCCCAAAATTGTACTCCTTTATATAACAGAACGCGTGTAATGAAAAGGGACTAAAAAATTTCATATTTCATTGATATATTATTTACAATAAAGAAGGTGCTTTACACATTAAAAACATGACGTTACTGAATCAATTTGTTCTCGACTTCTTTAAGTGCCTAACATTTACAAACCCCTTAGCCGCTAAGGTTTTTTTTAATTAAATGTCGACTAATAATGCCAATATATTTTTCTCTCTTTTTCTTACCACTTATATTACACGCAATTATCCAACGAATCGCATTTTCTTGTGGACGGAGTTATTTACACAGTTTAACCAGAAGCCTATATTAATATTCAAATAAACGAATCTGCATATNTTTTCTTGTGGACGGAGTTATTTACACAGTTTAACCAGAAGCCTATATTAATATTCAAATAAACGAATCTGCATATCTTAATTATGCTGATTTGTCTACTGCGCTAAAAGGAAAATATGTAATATTCCAGTAAACAAAGATTTGTTTCTCTCTTAGACCCCGCACATTCCAAAATATAAGAATACAACTTTCACCCAGATCTCGGTACCTGGGTGAAACTTGCTCAGTAACTCCACAAGTTTTTACGCAGTTCTTTCGAAAAGAGGAGAGCTACAATACAANTACCTGGGTGAAACTTGCTCAGTAACTCCACAAGTTTTTACGCAGTTCTTTCGAAAAGAGGAGAGCTACAATACAAATTAATCATTAGTTTAACTTCGACGAAACAAGTCAGCTGCCCTGAAAGACTTCGGATCAAAGTGCGAAAAGCAACAAGTCAAGGGGTTATTTCCAGCGCGAGCTGAAAGCCTTCTCGAGCGCTTTTAATTCTTGTGAGAGCTAGCGTCACGATTCCAGAGGAGGCCATACACTCATTACGAGGACCTCAGTCACTGTAGTTTTGGGAAGAATTTCCCCAGGACCGGGTCGTATTTAGCTAACTGGAAAGAAAGCGGGCGGGGTGACTAAATCACTTCCATCTTCCTCCCCGTTTTACCTCTGCGCTTTCACTCTCCCCTTCGGAGTCGCGCTTGGGGGGAAAAAAAGTGAATATAGAAGTGGGAGCGTGAAAGTTCCGTGGTGGCAAAGGGATCGGGAGGGGGTGTAGAGCGGAGGTAAATAAAACGAGGGAAGAAAAATGCAGGTTCCGCAGAGCCGGCGGAAGATTGCCGGGGCCAAGTCTAGGTAAGGCTGCAGGCGGGAGTGGGAAGATTGCGTCTACCGACCCCTTTCCAGTTTCTGCTCTCCCCCCTGCCTAACATTTCCACGGAATAATTATTGCGACAGATAACATGGGGAACGGATTCGCAGTTATTCTCTTCCCTCCCCTGCCTTCGAGGGAAGAACAGTTGGCGAAACTTGGCATCAAAAGTTTCGCCGAGTGCGTTATTAGAAATATTCGGTTCGTTCCTCTTGTTATCGAAGCATCTTGCACTCGTAAATACTCGGAAAGCAATGTCTTCGACAACCGTATTTTCGCTNCGTTCCTCTTGTTATCGAAGCATCTTGCACTCGTAAATACTCGGAAAGCAATGTCTTCGACAACCGTATTTTCGCTTGTAGGATGATTACGAATGCATAATATTTTTCTGCATTAAATAAAAAGTAACGTGCAAATTATGATCAAAGTTAAGAGTAATGGCAAACACAATGTGTAACCTAAGTTGTATTACAACGCTTTGAGAGAATGTCTGCCTTGTTGAACCTATTCAAGCATTTCATTTACCTCGAAATTTTTTGGTCGTAGTAAATTCTACAGAGTCATGAAGAAGCGTTAATATTTGTTTGTATAAAAGTTGATGGTTCACTCTTTNCGTTCCTCTTGTTATCGAAGCATCTTGCACTCGTAAATACTCGGAAAGCAATGTCTTCGACAACCGTATTTTCGCTCGTAGGATGATTACGAATGCATAATATTTTTCTGCATTAAATAAAAAGTAACGTGCAAATTATGATCAAAGTTAAGAGTAATGGCAAACACAATGTGTAACCTAAGTTGTATTACAACTCTTTGAGAGAATGTCTGCCTTGTTGAACCTATTCAAGCATTTCATTTACCTCGAAATTTTCTGGTCGTAGTAAATTCTACAGAGTCATGAAGAAGCGTTAATATTTGTTTGTATAAAAGTTGATGGTTCACTCTTTGTATGTCTGTCTGATGCCTTTTTTCATAGAAAACTACCGTACTTCGTTGGCGTGTCTTGAGTATATTTATTTTTTATTTACTTNAAATTTTTTTTTTTTACTTGTTTATTTTAGGTTTTATGATCGTTTGTGTTGTATTCTTCGTGTAGTCCAGATTAATAGTCATATGATTGAATCTGCATATATAGTCCTTGTTCGTTTGATTACTCGTACTGTTTTCTCTTTCGGTTTGTCTGTAAGTCTAATTTGCGATAACATTTATTTTGAGGAATTATATAAATATTAATTATATGCCTGTTGACAACAGCTGTACTTAACATCATGTTATGAGCTTTATATGATATAAGGCATTGCTCTGAAATGACCTACGCAAATAATTATAATTTTTAAAAAATATATTAGCTTATATTTTGACCTTAACCAGCTTGGAAATGTATTTTGTTCCAAGATATTTTTGTTGTGTTAAATTTGCGTATTTGTGATATACGCATTTTCATAGAACGTTCAACTAGTCGAATATATTAAAAGAAAGGACGATCCCGCATAGAAAATTAGCCTAACGACAAGTCAAATATTAACTAACTTCGAGAAATAAAATATTTTCCTGGGAACTGAAGATGGAAAATCATGGCGTGGTTACTATTTAATATTTCATTTACCAGGAAAAAAAAACCTTTCCTGCATATCCTTTGTTTTTAGATAAGCAGCTATGCGTAACTCATATTTAATTTATTGTTGCTATTAAATATTCTCGAAATGAACATACTTTAATTGGAAATACGTGCTTATATACTGGTTAAAGTACTAAATCTGGAAAGGATGCGACTAAATATTAAATACTAATGAATGGTTTCGACTTTTTACAGAAATTAAATTTGGGGTGTATATACATTTATGCATCTAAGCCTATGTGCTAAGGCAGCAAGAGAAAAAAAATGCATTAATAAGCAATTGAGTTACAGATTAACGTTGTTAATGGTATACTGAGTAGTTTTGAAAATCTTCCTTAAGATATACTTGCATGCACATTGTATATTCTTTCACAATGTGTAAAATTAACATTGCCAAGGGTCTGATCACTTTATGTACGCATCAGCCAAATAAATCTTTACCTTTCTTTTAAAATTAAACATTTTACAGATATGCTTTTTTTATACTTATATGCTTTACAAAAACAGAAAGCAAAATAAATTATTCAAGTATTTACAAATGTTTACCAACTTTAAATTTATATATTAGACATTAAACTACTCTCCCTCCTTCGTTATCAACTTTATTGGGCACATTAGAGCAAATGTGGCCGTCAAGTTTGGCTTGGATAGTTTGATATCGAAAGTTTGATATCAAAATTTCCCAAAAACCGTGAACAGCCTATACCTGCCTAGTTGCAAGTAGCAACACCTTTCGCCCTGAATACGGCGGTGATATGGTGTGGCGTGGACTCCACAAGGCACCGGAAGCAGTTGGGATCTATGCTTATCCACTACCACTGTACAGCCTCCCACAATGCACGGAGCAGGATCCACGGCGCGCACATCCATCTCGACAACATCCCAGATTTGCTCGATTGGATTGGGATTGGGTGACCTCAGGGGTCACGCGAGCAACCTCAAGTCCGACGAGTGTTCAACCAAACACTGGGTCACTAATCGGGAGCTTTGGTCCATTGAACTGCCTTCCTAGGTTCCCTGCAGGGTGCTGTAGCCGCAGAAATGGGTGGACACGATCATCCAGCAGGTCTCTGTATCATTCACTCACCGATGAGGGACGACGGCAAGTGTACCAAGGGACCCACTTGATCCCACGTAAACAGTCCCTATATAAAAATACCACCACCAACGGCATCAACTTCCCCATGTTACTACTAGTTCTATCTTTTAATGTGTTTGGCTACGCACACGTTCCCAGCTATCACCGTCTACCAACGTGTACCTCAACTCATCCGTTCAGAGACCTTTCTCCACGCCTAGAGTATCGAATGACGGTGTTCCCGCGCCCACATTAATATTTTAGCCTTGTGACGCGCGGTGAGCAGAACTACCCTAGAGGGGCGGCGGATTCTGTACCTCCTATCGAGGAGATGGCTCTGAATGGTATTGGCTGCTCACAGGTCGTTGTGGTCTAGTATTGAATTGGCGAGTGATCTGCTACACTATGGCCTGTCTATCCGCTGTTACCAACCGAGGTATAAGCCGGCAACCCCTATCATCACCATGTTGTACACCGCGGCAGTTGTTTCATCATCATTCACGAACGCACAGAACGCTCTTGGCACGATGGCGCGTGAAAATCTATGTGCCGGCACGACGTCGGAGATGGGAGTATCCCATACGTCTGTCCCCAATGATCTGGCCACAATCAAATGTGATGCGATTTTGTTTCTTCCTTATTCTGTGCTCGACTGTTACTCATCCGGTTCGTATACTGTCTGACGGCATCCTAGCTATACGTAGCTCGGCGCTATTATATTCGACGAGGCGACCACAGTGCCATTTCGCAAATAGGGCAGGTGTAAATAATTTAACCGCTCATGGGCGTAATAGTTTTACTGGGCCCCTTATTAGCAGAGTACGCTTACAGATTGCAGCTCCCGAAACGCCGTGACTTATTATAAGTTTATTTGTTGTCTCACATATTTTTGTATTCCTTCCCTTATTTTCATTGCATCTTCTTCCTTGTTTTTAATTGTTCGCTGTGTTTTGGTTTAGCACCTATTCTTTTGGATCATAATTAATTTTAAGATAATTTTATTTTGTCTCCAGCGAAATTCATGTTTAGTTTTAATACGTTTCGAAATGCAGTTTGTTGAAGTAAACAAGAAATAAAACCAAATGCACGCGTAAAAGAAAACAAGCGAAATAATTTTGGCAGTATAAATTAAACCTTTTTTCAATATGAAAACAGACAAGTCAAGAATGGAAGAAACCACCCTTATGATTAATAAACCCGCATGATTCCGACTTTTATTGCTACGAGTGAATAAAATTTGTCCACTTTATAAAACAGACAGAAAAATATAAAACTGATGGCATTTCATTCGTCAATGAGACAGTAGTTGGGAGAACTCAGAACATCGTTACAGGAAATTCCAATATTCCACCGTCTATTTTGCAAATTCTATACGGCAGTGAGCAGCAATTAGAAAGTGATCTTCCATCCATTTTCTCTTTTCGCCTTTCTACGAAGAAAATATCTTGGAACATGATTTATGAATTCCTTCTCTTGGGATAATCACTTCAGGGCTCGAAATTCAAGGCGGTATTTCTACGCAGCTACGAGAGAAAGTTCAATTGCGACTGAATGGAAATAATTCTAGAAAATAAATATAGTAAAATACATTTTATTGTTTAAATATTACTATTAAATTGCCTTGAAATGGAAACTTATTTTACAATACAATCATACACTCATTCCGATACATAGTAAAGCTTTCAAATGCTTCATTTTTAAAAATTATAATTAGTATTACTTGAAAAACGAATGAAACTCTAGAATAATTTATTTTAGTTCGAGAAAGATAAGAAAGTTAGTGTGTGATTTAATTTGAACAGGTTTGACTAACTGAAACTGTGAAATTATAAAAAATCGCGTTCCAGGTTTTGATAACTTAATTTGGCAACAGTTAAGAAAATAGAAATATAGAAAAGGAAAGACAAAAGAAAGTTCCGAGAACCTGAAGTAGCTGGGAGAAACTAAAGTTAAAAAAAAAGCGTCAAGATTTTATCTCCTTCCCAAAAGAACATGTTTTAGTTTCGCCCCAAGTGATTCGGAAAAGAAAAGTTCTGCCAGTAAGCAGCTTCAACTAGAACAAACTTCCAACAAACGATTAAAATAATAATACAAAACTTAAAAAAAAATTCATATATTCTATATTTGTTTTATTTAATCCTTAAAAATAGTGACTGTGCTTAAACGGATAAATCATTTAAAACATATTAATAAAATGTGACTTGAAAATTTCCAAATGCCATCGGAATACAACCATCTCATCGCTCACTATCCAGTTATGCCACAATATCACCAAACGCGAGATTGTCCTTTGACGGTTTACCTGTAACACAACTTTGCTTCTTTTAAAACATGGAAAGAGTTACCTGCTGAGTGGATTAAATTTGCGCACGTTATCGCCTGTGGCATGAAAATCTAAATTAATACAAAAATACTTACAATTTATTTTAATTACTCTAAAAACTCTACTACAAATTACTTTACTTTCTGCAGGGATAAGGGCGGTAAGTTGTATTAAATTACAGAATTAAATAGACTACGGTTACAAGTTTTTCATATATGTAGGGTATGTGAAATCTCTGCGATTAAGTAAATCGTTTCTACGGTTTTCAGTGGCGTACTTACAATTCAGTTCTCAAGTCCTATTGTACACATAAATTATTTTACTTTTCAATCGACAAATTACAAAATCTTGGAAGGAGAAATTTTAGAATTATTTGTAACCAATACATTCAAAAAACATCTGTTTGCGTTCGTAAAAAGCCAGCCGTTAGGTAGAGAGAGCAGTTTTACATTTAATACGTATGCAGAGCAGCAAGCTCATGTGCNGAGCAGTTTTACATTTAATACGTATGCAGAGCAGCAAGCTCATGTGCATTACAAAAAATAACTTCAAAGGAAGGAATAAACTTGAAGAATTGGCAGAATATGTTGTCCAACTTAAATGTGGTTAAAATTAGTTGCTACCCCATGCACGTAACCATTCTGCCCGTTTATACTTCCACACAAGTTATTCGCTGTAAATTTCTAACTAAATTTTTTAGATANTGCACGTAACCATTCTGCCCGTTTATACTTCCACACAAGTTATTCGCTGTAAATTTCTAACTAAATTTTTTAGATACGCTTTCAATGCTTCGCAAAATTGGACATGTAAGAAATATATATTAGCCATTCATTGTTCCAATAAGCTTTGTTATCACATATTTAAGTGATTGCTCTGTAGAAAAAATACGATTACTATCAATATCACAAAATTTCTTGTTTGGTTTTATTGTACACACAACACCCCATACTAATTTTATAGATTTATTATGTAAGTATTTATTAAGCATATATAAAATGTATTTGACTAACAAATAACTCGTTGATATTTGTTTTCGACCTACACGTAAGCTGTACATTTTCTTTGATTTTGTAATCACAGTTTAACTGCAAGTAACTTTGAATGCCATGAATTTGAAATAAAATGCTTGCATTTATATTGACGCCCCATGCCAGTTTGACAAATTTTATGCAAATCCAAACATTCTTGGCTTCTTTATGTAACGTAAGAATACAAATGACAGAAAAAAAAGACCCAGGGAGATTATTTCTGAAAATGTTTATTCTTAAGGTGTAAAGGTATAAATTTTGTCACTGTGGAATGTCAAAACTGCGAAACAAAAATTAAACCTCTAGAATGGCAGACGCTGGTTTGAAAATATTAATTTTACAAATAAATTGGTGAAACACAATTCAGCATCCAAACAAAAATGGTGATCACTAAGTAATTTAGTTGAATCAGGCGTTCCAAGATGGTGGTTATAATTGTTTCTACTAACTACGAAATAATTTTCATGTCACTACAAAAAAATTGTGAAACTAAATTTCCCGAAAGTGCTTCAAAGTTAAGCTCAGCTAAAATGCTAGAAATTTACCACTCGTAAGGACTCAGTAAGTCAGCTGCTAGTAATGAACTATCATTCGAGATATTGTTACCATTAACAGTGCTTTCTACGTTGTGTTAAATATAGTATATTAAATATGTTCGGCTAGGCAGACACAACTTGGGCGACTTCATGGCATGCCACGGATATATTTAATGTTNATAGTATATTAAATATGTTCGGCTAGGCAGACACAACTTGGGCGACTTCATGGCATGCCACGGATATATTTAATGTTATTGGGAATTATAAAACGAAGTTGTTATAGAAAAAACACGGAGCATCCCTTCGTTGCTATACTATGGCAAGTTATTCAGCTACTAATATTAGCTGCAAATTCTCGACATCATGTTTCTGATTTGCCCCTCGCGTTTAATCCAGCGCAGTTTCTGGAAGTTGACGATTATACAACCNTTCTCGACATCATGTTTCTGATTTGCCCCTCGCGTTTAATCCAGCGCAGTTTCTGGAAGTTGACGATTATACAACCATATTTTAAAACCGGAATTATCTTAATATTCCATGCGCTCTCAAATTTTGGAATGAGCTCCGCTATAAGGAAAATTATAAAAGTTTTGGTGAGCCTTCGGAATGTATGGTACCTACAAGGTGCTTATCAGAGGTATTATGCACGCCTTAAACACGTAGTTATTTTTCTGGGTGAGAATTCTAAACAGTCGTAAGTGGTTTGCAGCTGGTGCCACATTTATTGCTATATAATGTTCACCCAGGAACATTATCAGCGCTCACTTATATTGGTGATCAATTAAGAATCCTGGATATATCCGGACGACATTTTACTCCTACATCATGCTCCAGGCATGTTAACGAACTAGCTACTATTAAATTACTTCGATATTACACAGTGATTTTACCGTTCCAGCTGGTTGATGAATGGGTGGAAATGTATTTCCACCCCTCTCCCCAACCTCTTAGAAGTATTAGGTGTAGACACTTCAACTACATTTAATAACATCGAAGCGTCACTTCGCGAATGATTCAGAATCGATTACTCAAGTGGGTAATTTTGTGGTTATCTCGGATTACTCCTCTATAGTCTTCCTTATTCACTCCAATTATCTCAAAAAGTACGAACTGACGAAGTCGGGAACAATATACTTACAGTATGTTAGCGTACAATTAAAGTTATGCCCCTACAGGCAGCAAAAATGGTGAAAAATCGAAATCGCTCTGGGCTCCGTGCTTAAAATTTGCAATGCACCTTAAGCAATCACTTTCTTCGCCACATAAATATCTTGGATTTATTCTAAGCTTCGTTTTCAGATTCTGCGAGAAATGTCAGCCCGCTTACAACTGAATCCATAGTTTTCATGTCTAGTGTGCTGCGTTCTGATTGTTTCAATTATAGATCTTCAGTTGCCACTTCGATGATCGCGCTCGTTACTCAAGCAGTTAATTTTCCTCTAAAATTGCATTACATAGAGTGAAATCATGATTTTTTTTTTCTTTTAGTAACCGTTAAGTACACGTAAAACCTTTCGTCAGAGAAAAATACTTTCTTTGTATGAAAAAGTAAGCGTACTTGTAAACAGCCAATAACTTATTACTTAAATTAATAATGTTTTTAAGTTAATTATTTTGACGGTATTCACTAACCATCAAANAACAGCCAATAACTTATTACTTAAATTAATAATGTTTTTAAGTTAATTATTTTGACGGTATTCACTAACCATCAAATTAAACACCGTACTGTTTCTGGGAGAAAACGTTTGATTCGTGTGGCAATGAGGCCGGATCTGCAACGGTTTGCGCCCAGCCTCTGGTACGAATGATACAGAAGCTTCTGTAAACAGATGGTCCCGTCTCACTTTGAGCCTTTCTGTGCATAACCGTTCGACTCGAAACCCGAACTCTGTTTCTATTTCAGTCTCCTCGCCCTCTACCAGATGTTATAACTTTCCAGCATCTCCCTATAAATTTGAAACTCGGACCTCTATCACCACTCTGCGAGATGCCGCTCGACAACGAGGTCGCCCTTTTGCAGTGGTTTCTTTTCCGTAACTGATGGGATTGGAAAAAGTTTCCTCAGAACTGATATACTTGTAGGCAGTTGCCAAGTTTTCTGCTTAATATTTGTCTCTCCTGATATCCTTTACGTAAGATTTCAGTTACGTGTTCTAAAGAGCGTGCATCTATTTCTTTTAAAATATACGTTGGCTTCTCAGCAGTATCATATGTCACGAAGAAAGTTTCATTGGAGGCACGCGTGCTGCTAGAACGTAGTCCCACGGTAACACAATTTCGCACTACACAACTTTTACTTGCACTCTATGGTAACTCACCAACATAAAAACTGCCTAACAACATGTCTTGTTAAGGTTGTGATTTTAGATTCCACTTCAAGTTAATTATATTGTCAGTTTATCCGAGCGTTTATTTTGTTAGTTTGAGTGACATTCTCCTTTACTATTATGCTGTAAAAAGTTATAATATTTCTTCTCGTTACCCATATTTCCTGACATAACTGGAACATTATCAAAACAGTACACGTCCATCAGTCCTACCTTATTTTCCTTTCCACTCTGGTGCGGTTTTTTTTGTTGATACGCCTTAATTTATGACACTGAAAATAAATACCGTTTATATGCCGGTACACAGGTGCTTTGTGACCAACAACTCCATACATAAAGCATCTAACCACTAGAGCACATTTATTCTGATATGCCCCTTCGTCATAAACTTTTTTTTTTTTGCTGCTTTCATAATAACATCCTTGAGCAGTCAATAAATTGCCAAGATTGCCTTCAACTTGTTTCATCCCGTCGTGAGAGGCCAAAATTATCTCTATATTCTTATTTGCAGTACCACATAACAATGAAATTTGAATAATCTAACACAAATTTAAAGTCAAACTCTTATAATAAGTGATCTTGACATCCTTCACACTTAACGCCACATGCCAAACGAATTAACAAAGGTCTTTAAAAGCCTCAAAACTTACAACCCTCTGAGATGTATTTAAACTCGGCCNAACTTACAACCCTCTGAGATGTATTTAAACTCGGCCAGTGACTTTGCAATAGTTCCCGTTTCTCTTTTTGTACGTTTTGCTAATTTAATAAACGTAGAATTTAATTTTTTTTCTTGGAATCACAATGTGCATCCAGCATTCCGATTAGTTTATTTTATTTACAATAGTTCAATTACTTCAGCGTAGATAGAGACGTTAATAACTATATCTGTATAGGAATTAAAATTATTTCTCGTAGTTGTTCTACCTCCTCGGTAGGCCAAATACCTGTCGGGCACTTTAATATTCAATAAAGGAATTTTTCCGAGCGCCACGGTATTAAAAATTTCAAATTTTGACTGTTACTTCAGCCTTTACTCACACACAGTTACCGCAGTTACTTCTACTAATCATTCAGTCCGACGAATTCCTACACCAATACAATTTCCATGGGATCCCATCCTCGTCAGGAAATACTGTTATATTTGCACAAAGTATTGTGCAGCAAATAATCACCAGCATATATTTAATTTAAGTGATACAATTTTTTTCACATAACATTTTTCTTACAACCTATAAAACTATATGCTCTCAACTTCTGTAACCAGAAGGTAAGAACCGAAAAAAANACATAACATTTTTCTTACAACCTATAAAACTATATGCTCTCAACTTCTGTAACCAGAAGGTAAGAACCGAAAAAAACAAATTAAAAAAACCTTTTTTACAGTTCACTAAATATTTTCATAAACAATACTACCTACATAAATGTGAGGCCTAATATAATTAAGCTTAAGTCTAACAAAATTAAGTACTTCAGTTTGTTATAAAATCCTTCTAAAACGATATTTTATCGTCTCTGTAATGTTAACCAATCGACTGTCAGCTGAATGGTGGAGGCGCATATACTATTCCGAAACAGTACTGAAATACAATTATAATAATCTGAAAATATAGCCTAACAAGTTAAGTACTTTCAACTTCCGGTTTATAAACCCAAGACGTACTTGTATAATAACAATACTGAAAGAAGTGAAAGAAGGCGTGTTTTTAAAAGATCACGCTGCAAGGCATTTTGTGTTTATATAATTCTGGTAACTCAAGTAATAGCTACACGCTTTTAAATTAAAGGTAATTCATACGGACAGAAGATATAACAGATTTTGACGTATCTAGTCTGAAGCTGAGGGCCCTTAGGGAAAGTAGTAAGAGTGAGACAGTGTGTGTTTGAGGGTTGTGTAGGGAGGTGCGTGCGCGCTCCTACGTGATTGTTACTTAGCAACTAATTAACCAACAGCGAAACTAGTTACGTACTCCCCAGAGTGGAGCGCACGAATGTTTAATTTGACTTCCTGATGACACTTTGGAAGTGTTTCGTAAGCAGGGTATGACGTCATGTTATGAACAAAAGAGAAGAGAAATAACTAGTATTTTAAATATGCCACTATAAAGGATACACACACACACACACACTCACATATATTATATATATATATATATATATATATATTAAAATAATGCTTTTCTATAATAGCGTAATGTGGAAATCATAATTTACTAATGTATTCCCGTATTAAATGTAACATAACAATATTTTTTTATCACACACCACACCCAATTTTCGATGCGAATTAAAGCGAGTAGTATAATTTGGTATGTTCTGGGTCTTGTTTCATGAAGGTGAAGTGTGGAGCGGATAAACTACCTCGAGACTACGGCCATGTTTGTTAACATTAATAACTCTGACCGCTAGCTTGGGATTCCATGAACTTACGCTTGACCTGAGATGACCTTGACATTGGGCGACTATAACCCTGAGGTTAAAAAATCGAGGAAAAAGTCGAGAAAAATCGCAATAATTCATAAACAACAGTGAAATATCGGGTAAAATTGCGTAATTTACTGTTGCAGGATCTTGGATTTCATGACCTTGACCTTAACCCCAAGAGACCTTGATCTCTTAAAATTAAAAAAATTGCAATAATTCATACGACTGTTATAAAAATCGCAAAAAATTGTAATAAATAAGGAAAAATGAAAACGTATATTGCGAAAGCAAGTACTAACGAAAATTGTACGAATTCCAATAATTTTCAAAAATTTGGGGAAAAAATGAATTGTAATTCACAGACTTACATGTAGGAGGTCCATATTTGGATTCTCATAAAGATGGCACAGCACAACCCCTTTCAGTATAATGACCAAGAGGCAACTAAACTCTCACCCCTATTTTTCATTGGCTATCTAGTCGGTCTCCACCCAGCAACTCCCTGTAACGAAGGTAAGTTGGAAAAATGCAGATAACATCTCCTATACGACTATATATGTATACATTTAAGCAAACATACAAACATATCAGACATAAATTTACATAAATATACTCGTGTGTTATGTGTGGAATAATTTTAATATTAGTTAATATTTTTGTATGATATTTATTCATACAAGTATATTAAAATAATATGTTATACATTGTTATGTATATGTAGTATTTATGTATTTTCTATTTACCTGGGACCTCTCCTCGTGAGAGCAGTGCATGTGTTTGTCTCAGAGGGAGCCTGTTTTTAAAACATTTAACATATATTTCAGAAGGCCTTCTGTGAGCATAAGTTGTGTTCCTTACTACAGCAGTACCAGAAATGTTTCGCCATCTAGATCGGTCATTCGTGATGTGTTTCGTGAAGTGATTCGAAATGCCAAGTTTGTACAATAGATCAATGGTTTGGTAAAGTTTTGCGAAGTGCTTCGCAAACAGGAATCTTGCTTCTGGGCATCAAAAATGCCACTGAGTGTATCCTCGGCAGTAGTCGGTCTTGACAGGAGTCGATATGCAGGAGTCAGTCTAGGGGTACGACTTTATTTGAATGAAGATGCTGCAAGCCACTGGTGATACAAAATGGATTACATCGAGTATGGCCACNGTGTACGACTTTATTTGAATGAAGATGCTGCAAGCCACTGGTGATACAAAATGGATTATATCGAGTATGGCCACATGCAAACCACCACCTGGCCAAAAATTACTCTGAGAACATTGTTGCGATTGTGCCAAAATNTATCGAGTATGGCCACATGCAAACCACCACCTGGCCAAAAATTACTCTGAGAACATTGTTGCGATTGTGCCAAAATATTTAGTAAGAATGTGTAATACTCGGGCCTTGGCTCGCGAGGTGGCTCGGTATATGTTTCGCACAATGTTACAATAATCATTGCTCGATTCGCTTCATGATCGCGATATCCAAGATGTTTTGCGGAGTTTTTCACGAAATCTTCGAAAGTATATTTGTGTTGTGTGAGGTACTTCGAGATAGGTCGACAATATATGTTGGTATGGCTAGTCGGTATGATTCGTATGGCTTGTTTGTATGGTCTGTTGGACTATTCGGATGGTCTTGCTGGTTAGTCATTCTGGTTTGTTTGGTGTATTAGTCTAGTTGAATTATTTGGTTAGTTGGCACAGCTGGTCTTGTTGGTTGGTCTTCCTTAATGGTCATTTCAGTTTGTCGGTCTTGATGGGTGGTATGGCCTGCGGGTCTCTTGTTGGTCGGTTCGCGTGTTTGGAATGGCTAGTATGGTCAATATAGTCGGTGTGGTCTGTCAGTATGGTGGTTTAGGATAGTCAGGTCCAGTCTGTATNGAATGGCTAGTATGGTCAATATAGTCGGTGTGGTCTGTCAGTATGGTGGTTTAGGATAGTCAGGTCCAGTCTGTATCGTTGGTCTGTATGGCTGGTTGGTCTGCTCCATCGGCCTTGCTCATCAGTTCGCTTGGTCGACTAGTATGGCTTTTGGTATTTCTCGACTTTGTCAATTGGTTAGTATCTGCATACAAAATATTAATGAAAACTTACGTATAAATGCACATCCAGTTAACTGAAAACAAAACACCAAGTATACATTTGGAGACAGTTGGTGGACGAATGGTATATTCTATATGCATGGAAGGTAGGCAGACAACCAAGCGATGGATTGGTGAAGGACTTAAATACTGAAATATTGAAACATTGAATGAATGACTGAATAATTTAGTGACTAAATATTGAAAGATTGATTTAAATATTTAAAGATTTATAGTAAGATTGATGGTTAAGTAGTTTATCAAAAATAATACTATCACCAAAACTGGCCTTGTACATTCCAAGTTTCAAGGATCTAACCCTAATGGTTTGCGAATGGTATCGCCCAAAATGTAGGCAGTGCAGTTTGAGTCAGCGATGGCACCACCAACGACGAAGACGAGATACTGGTCGCAGGTGTATTATAAACAAATGTTTCATCTTGACATCTACGCTCCAATAGCTCGCTGGTCCGAAAAGTTCTTGAATTTTAGCAGATTTCTTCTTTGGTCGGAAAATATTTCCGTGACTATGAGCAAGACTGATAATAACACACAAACTGCAAGGGAAGAGTCGAACTTAAAATATGTTCTACTGAACGCTAAGAAAATAATGCCTGGGAAAAGAGAGAGCAGTATGTCGCCCTCGCATTAGACAAATAAATGTGGCATGGCAAGACTCTAGCCATATTATCTGCAGTGGTCATGATATCTCATAAACAACAGGAATCACAAGCGAGCAATGCGACATCATTATTAAAAGCTATCTTAGCCTAGTGGTAGTGGNTTCTCATAAACAACAGGAATCACAAGCGAGCAATGCGACATCATTATTAAAAGCTATCTTAGCCTAGTGGTAGTGGTGGGGTTCGAGTTATGGTGGGTAAATTATTAGAATCAGTCCGTGCAGGAAAACACTTCATATTCTAAGGAGTCAGTAAACGAACTATATTAACTATCTGTTATGTTTTGAACTTCGTCTGTACATATATCAAATGCTGTAGTGTTTGTAACATCTACCGAGACATAACTTAATTTATATATTTTAAATATATAAGTGGTGGGAGCATAAACAATGCTGCATCAAATATAATAACTCAATTCAGGTAGGCAGGCTCCTTACTATGCTACGTCTCTGAATAAAAATATAATTTCTAAACTATGGTTTTTATAGTGCACATAAAAATTTAGTAAATCCAAGTATAATGATTTACACATTAAAACACAGTTCTATTCGCAGGTTTTTGAAGTATCACCACATGTATTTGGTTGTGTCATGTTTCATAAGTTATCATAAATGTTTTGACTAAATTAAGCTCTTACCTATATTTTGTATATAAATGATGTGAATAGGTAGTTTTAAGAAATATGCGCACGAATGTGGTTCATTGTCCTTAATTTTATTTGCATGAAAGTAGAACTTTAGAAAGTGTCCGGAATGAAATCTAACGTTGTAGCAAGTAACCGCCAACAGATCGTAATATCCACAGGCAAAGATGGGGAAATATTTACGCATGATGCAACACAAGTTCAGTGGAGGATTTAAGCAATCGTCTTAGGGATGGGCGATTGTCTGCACAACATCCGAAACTTGGGAAATTCTAATTCTTATATCCTTTAGGCATTGTAAGCAATTTTATTGGCTACTTCTGCACGTTATTATATAATTCTTTCTTCACTTTAAAAAAAAATTGCTCTAATATTTTATTACAATTTTTTTATCAATACATTTTACGGTCGTTATACGGTTGGTGATTTTTGAGTGCTTCCTATATAGAAAGGTAAAATCTTTAAGTTGAAGTATAATTCCTGGTATGTCAATATTTCCATAAAATTTAAAATAAAAAAACCCATCATTTTCAAATGTAGGCGTTAAAATTTTGTGGAAATTTGATTTCCTACGTCTAATTACAATTCCAAGCACTGTGAAATCTCATTAAAAATCATGTAAGAGAAACACATAAATTTCGGCTATTAGCTGCGTATGAAACGTAGTCTTGCTGTCCTGATTATAAAGCTCCTTCTTCATTTTCGGTAAAAAGGTTTAATTCTAACTTTGGCATANAACGTAGTCTTGCTGTCCTGATTATAAAGCTCCTTCTTCATTTTCGGTAAAAAGGTTTAATTCTAACTTTGGCATATAAATAATTTTTAATATTGGGGATTCAAATATTAGCAATAATGGTTTTTTTTGTGCAGTAAAAATCTAAGGAAACATTTCTGCCCATTTTCAGTACCTACTTGTAATGTTTCATGAACATTCTTTATGCTTCCCACTGTACAACATTATAACAAACGAAAAAGGAAAACACCACAAACACATAAAATAAAACATAAATTTCAGTTTTAGTGATTTATATAAACATTTTAACAAAGCACTGAAGTAAAGATTTTGAACTCAACATTTATTCTACATGAAGCACTGAAATACTTAAATGTGGTAGAAATTAATTTTATTCGAAATGTAGTTCACATAACTTCTATAGCATCGTTTAAAATTAGAATACAATCGTGAAACACACACTTCAAAACAGTGCGACTCTAAAATATATTTTTAAAAAAAATGCTTTTGTAATTTTACATAAATACATTTTCATTGTGCCAAGAGGAAGAAGAAATGGTTTTCAAGGGTTCGGGTTCCAGAGCTGAGAACAAGTGGGCTCAATATACTTAGAAAAATAGGCATGTACTGATTTCCTCTACCTGACTATAGAGAATAACAACATATCTTCGCCTTCGACCGGCAGGATGGTGATATAAATTACTGCAACCACAGAAAATCGATCGGTCGATAAACAGACCTGTGAGAAGTCACAACATAGGAGTTACCACTGAGGAGTCACAACTGAGGACTCAGCAGTGTGCAGTAGTACAAGAGAATGAATTCACATTTACTTGAAGACAATGCAAGTTAATGATTTTACAAAGTCTACTATGGAGTTTACCTCTATGAATGTACGTTCTCGTACTGTTGAATAATTACAGGGAAAACCAGGTTACTGTGACAAGACCTTCAGTAAAAGTTGCAATGCACGCCGACATGAAAATAATGAATGATCAAACACACCATCCTCCAGAATACCAAAATGTATTATATGTAGTGCGACATTTGGTAGAAGCGATCATTTAAAAGAGACACACTACTACGTGTAATGGCAATGTGCCTTTGCTTGACTCGAGACAGCNTTGGTAGAAGCGATCATTTAAAAGAGACACACTACTACGTGTAATGGCAATGTGCCTTTGCTTGACTCGAGACAGCTTGCACTGCACTTATTGTCACAAGGCAAGGATGTGGCTAGCCTTCCTGCTGATTCGTGGAGTAAACTATTTCTGATTCGAGAACCCGTGACATTGACGGAACCTTCACCGTGTCTAAAAACAGTGGGCGACGAAGGAGAATTTTCACAACGTCTTTAAAGGATACTTTGCACGTTCGGTAACGGAATTGCAGAAGTTGTAAACAAAAAAAAATGCACTGTTAACATGTAAAGTGAAAACTAAGAAGTTACAACTAGTCATGACGAAGAGAATGAAAATGTAGACTCGAAGACTGCCGGTGGCACTGTGAAAAGTGAACGGATATGGAAATATTTTACAAATGATGAATTGATGACATCAGCAATGCAAAAGCGTAAATATGTTGCTGAATATAACGACAACTTGAAGTTGGACCAACAGAAACATGGATTCGAACCCAGTAGTCTCGCCCAGAGGTATCTAGCAACCTACACATCGCAGTAAAACAATACAGCATGTAGCGTGTATAAGCATAATGGTAAATGGTTTCTCGGACCCAAGGTAATTAAGTTTTTGCCTAGCAAAATTATACGAGTGAACAATTACGTAACCCATGGGAGTTGGGGACTACATAACGTATTATTTTGCATGAAACCTAAAAAATGTACTGAAGAAGATTTAAAGGAATACAAGAAATTACTTGAACTCGTTCATTGCCTACACAACAACTCTGAGCACAGTACTTAAGATGTGACAAATTTAGTGGCTCCGACGTATGTACTGATAGTAATGAAGAATGTGATTACAATGGTGTCCCTGTCCTTAATTAGTACGATGATCAAGTTGAAATATACATACATGCATACATACATACATACATGCCTAATTGTATCGTGAATCTTCTGCGAAGAAACTCGTTAACTTTAGCTACTTATTTTAAGAACTTTACATTTTTTTTTTCTGAATTGATGGGGTTAATGACAAACAATAAAATAAGTTGTTAAATAGTTTTATAACTATACACAAATTTTATTCAACAAACTCTTTTATTATGTTTTCAACAAATTGTTAAGCAATATTAGTTAACATTGACAAGCAAAAAAATTTATGACCTTTTTTGCATTTATGTTGCGACATATTATTGCATTATTCATACATAGATAAGCAAGATAATTTTTAAAACACAAAGATTGTTTCATAAAAAATGTTGCTGTTTTTGTTTACACACACCGACACACAACATGTGCCTAAAAATTGAATTGGCAACTACACATTTATTCGCACTATGTTGCTCTGTTCGAAACACTGTTTCTTTATATATAGCGTTTGTTATTTTAGACTCTATNTTGGTAGAAGCGATCATTTAAAAGAGACACACTACTACGTGTAATGGCAATGTGCCTTTGCTTGACTCGAGACAGCATGCACTGCACTTATTGTCACAAGGCAAGGATGTGGCTAGCCTTCCTACTGATTCGTGGAGTAAACTATTTCTGATTCGAGAACCCATGACATTGACGGAACCTTCACCGTGTTTAAAAACAGTGGGCGACGAAGGAGATAAAAGTGTTGCAGAAATTTCCTATGAAACGTGCAAGCCATACGGAATTGCAGAAGTTGTAAACAACAGAAATGCACTGTTAACATGTAAAGTGAAAACTAAGAAGTTACAACTAGTCATGACGAAGAGAATGAAAATGTAGACTCGAAGACTGCTGGTGGCACTGTGAAAAGTGAACGGATATGGAAATATTTTACAACTGATGAATTGATGACATCAGCAATGCAAAAGCGTAAATATGTTGCTGAATATAATGACAACTTGAAGTTGGACCAAAAGAAACATGGATTAGAACCCAGTAGTCTCGCCCAGAGGTATCTAGCAACCTACACATCACAGTAAAACAATACAGCATGTAGCGTGTATAAGCATAATGGTAAATGGTTTCTCGGACCCAAGGTAATTAAGTTTTTGCCTAGCAAAATTATACGAGTGAACAATTACGTAACCCATGGGGGTTGGGGACTACATAACGTATTATTTTGCATGAAACCTAAAAAATGTACTGAAGAAGATTTAAAGGAATACAAGAAATTACTTGAACTCGTTCATTGCCTACACAACAACTCTGAGCACAGTACTTAAGAGGTGACAAATTTAGTGGCTCCGACGTATGTACTGATAGTTATGAAGAATGTGATTACAATGGTGTCCCTGTCCTTAATTAGTACGATGATCACGTTGAAATATACATACATGCATACATACATACATACATGCCTAATTGTATCGTGAATCTTCTGCGAAGAAACTCGTTAACTTTAGCTACTTATTTTAAGAACTTTACATTTTTTTTTTCTGAATTGATGGGGTTAATGACAAACAATAAAATAAGTTGTTAAATAGTTTTATAACTATACACATATTTTATTCAACAAACTCTTTTATTATGTTTTCAACAAATTGTTAAGCAATATTAGTTAACATTGACAAGCAAAAAAATTTATGACCTTTTTTGCATTTATGTTGCGACATATTATTGCATTATTCATACATAGATAAGCAAGATAATTTTTAAAACACAAAGATTGTTTCATGAAAAATGTTGCTGTTTTTGTTTACACACACCGACACACAACATGTGCCTAAAAATTGAATTGGCAACTATACATTTATTCGCACTATGTTGCTCTGTTCGAAACACTGTTTCTTTATATATAGCGTTTGTTATTTTAGACTCTATTGCTCTGTCCGCAGCTGGAGACCCGCGCGCATGGTTGCTTAGAGGGAGGGCGACGCCGAAAATTGTACCAGTTCCAGACCGAAGAATGGATGAGTAGTTCAGAACCAAAGGATGGATGACCATTTCCAAAACCGAAGGCTGGATGACCGGCACAAGAAAAAAAATGTATTTTATGAAAAAATATATATGTAAATAAAAACTGAATAATAAAATGTAATTTTAAAAAATGTGTTTTATTTCTAAGGTACACCTTTTCATAACATTTTTAAAAATAACACAAAATACTTGATAACACTTAAAAAGAAAAATATACTTAAAACAAATTATGACTACACGAAAAAAATTCTTATTGTTTTTCTATATGTCTTGGATAGTAAAAAAAAATATATATATAAAAATTATTACTATGCAAGAGTATGCATTTGAATAATAACAACAAAATATTTATTCGCTCCCCCCCTCCTCAAACAAAATAATTACATATACTTATTTTAAACCTTTGCCCCAGCATATGTCCCGATAACCAAGTGGTATAAGGTGTCAGCATGCCAACCCAAGGTACGAAAGTTAGATCCCGCCTCTTCCCAAAATTATTTAGAGTTCCAAAATTAAAAAAACCAGTGTCCCTATTAACCAACTCTAGAACCGAGAGAGAGCGACACCAGCGCCTCTATCAGGCAAAAGTTGAACGAAGTACAAGTGGAAACAAGGTGGTAGGTGAAAACAAAATGGCAGCTCTATGACAATATCCAAGATGGCGGAATCCAAGATAGCGGCCGGAAACAAAATAGCGGCTGATCCTCAGATGCTTAGCCTCAGCCCTTGCCCTGGAACATACTATTTCTATCTACTAAGGTGTAAGAGACTATTATTTATATACTAACTAGTCAAACATTTCGATTGGCATTCTTAAAATCTAATTGCGGCAAGTTGATATATATATATATATATTTATATANTATATATATATATTTATATATAATCTGATAGTGCGATATTACCCTTATTAGAGCAGACTGGTTGTTTATTCCTCGCGAAAACGTATTATAAATGATAAAAAGTCACATCTTAGCACTTGGACACGCATCATTAAACGCAGTACTCACCATACATGATTCGTTCATGAACTCCCTGATTAATTAAATCCTTCAGCTACAGTGGTTTCATTCTCCAAACTCTGTTGAAAACTACACAGAAATTACTTTTCCTAGTGGCTACGAAGTGTTTTCTTGGCATTCGCCCTGCCAATTTTTTTATAATGAGTTCTCTTTCAGTTTTTATGTTCCTATTTTTAACCACTGTAATTCATGGCAGTTAGATTTTATTTTGTGGTGCCTACAAACAATTTTGTGTTCGCCAGAAAAAAGTTTGGCAGGACGAATACCAACAAATTATATTGTGTCTGCCACAAAATATATATTTTCAGTCTACAATGGCGTATACACAATCACTATTTTACCTACAACTTTTCACGAAGAGAGAAAAAAATATTTGTCCTATTTACAGCTGGCTGCTTTGTTGCAGAAAAATTTCGGGAATATTCCGGAATTGCATGAAAAATATAATAAGGCAAATTGTTTAAAAATTAAATTAAGATGCTCTGTTTTGTTCTAGTAATGTGTGCCATGGCCATCACCGATAGTTCTTAAAAGCGCAAGGGAACAACATTTGTTTTGTTCATAGCTAAAATGGCAGTTCTACTGGCGTTAAAGCAGACGCTATTACAAAAAGCAGGATGGTTTTATATATGTAATTTAATATGTAGTTATCGCAGCTAACGTCGTTGTTGCTATTTGTACATGCATTATTAGGGAATTGAGGAGAGAATTACGGAGAAGTTTGTTCGGGTTTCACACCCTTCGCCGACGTCAATTTTAGCTAAACCGTTTGTAAGATGGTATGTTGATTTTCGTCAGTTTTTACGAACTACATTAGGCAGTTTTCACGACGAAAAATTTCACCCCGTCTAAATAATACTGCCTAACTCCCATTTACTCGCGGGGTACCAAGACAACCTACTGCAACTTCATTAAATGTCAAATTGACCCCAGAAGATTGGTAGAATACCGTCATATAATGATTACAAAGGATAATCACACACGTCTATAATTTTATCTTCCTACCTTTTGCCCTTACTCGCGGAAAATAAAATATCTTCAACACGCGATTTTGGATTAGTTTCCGAAAATAGGTAAAGCTTTTGTGCTCCAGTCCAATATTTAAATTTCTAAAAAGGGATTTATTATTTTACATTTACATTTCATCACCACTCTGCTGTTAATCGTGACGAAGTTTTAAAGACATACGATCAGTGTCACAGAACTTTTACACAATACTATAATTTCTATATTTTGACATATAGTAATTTCAAATATTATAACTCAAGAAGTCACTGATAGAGTAGGAGCAAAAAGTGAACAGGGCGCTAGCTTTCGTAAAGTCTTAATTATACTTGTAATATAACAAAGAATATCTAGCATTAAACTTTTAGAGCACCATAGAGGAAATAGTGAGATTATGCAACTTCGTTTTATATGTGGCTTTTGTTGAATTAATTAAGTCTGGGCTTTCCGAATTTAAACTTGGAAGCATTAAACAAGTAATGTCGTGTGCCGGTGAGTACAACGTTCTTTACAACATAGTTTACAAAACAGTAGTTTTTCGGTGACAACTACAACGCCAGTTTAGCATTAGCTACATACATTCATTACTATATATAGCAGGCCAGTTTTTGAACAAGAACGTAGGCTACGTAACGTAAGCTGTACATTTTTATAAATTCTGTGTTAGTGAAGCTTTTATAAATTCAGTGTAAGTAAAGTTTTTATGTATACATCTAAACATTTAAAATTTCTCTATACGACGACACTTGAAATTACTGAAATTTTTGAATTTTTTGAAAAATATGATGTTACTCTTAATAACCATGTGAAAAATTATATTACAACATTTTCGCCAGTAAGTGTAACTGTCAGATTCCTAAGAAGATGGAAATGAATAATTATTATTAATATAAAAACATTCAGGTCACTAGCAAAATGATATATACGTTTATATAACAACACATTTTACGTTTATATATAAATATATATATAGTATATATATATATAAACACATAATTTTATGTTTCTTATTTTTCCACCTGCGTGTTTATGTTATACAATTTTGCAGACATCTGAAAATTTGGAAAATTGCCTTTCACCTCTGTGTTACACCACTGGTGCAGGTGCAAAATTATGCAGCAGTAGAACAGAAGGCGTACAAATAAACGAAAATTTCAGTGCTGAATTTCGTAACACTCGTTTGTGTGGCCTCGTTGATTTGAAAACAGAAACGAGTTACATTTCCGAATAACCAAGTTTTGCAACTTGTTCCTTTTTTGCAGGAAGGTGAGAGGCATTTCGCGTCCCTCTATTTGTTTATTAATGAAAAATCCTAATTTAAAAACAACGCAATCTAACCGCTGACTCCAATTATATAGGCACTTATTATCAATTAAACACCTGGCCAGATATATCAATAACATACTACCTTTTTACAGCAACTGAGTTTGAAATTATAGTCGTTATCGGTCGCAGTTTTACAGCAAATAAGTTATTTAAATTTCTAACTCTGTAACGTCTGTTTGCCTGTGCTTTTGATTGTTGCTTTAGGTGACAGTTAGGTGATGGATGTAAACGATATATTAAAGTACTCTATTCTTTAACGTAAGCGCTTAATAATACTAATATATTAATTAGTCACTGATAAATGAATTAAACGAATGTACTGTTCTTTGGTTAAACCACTTGTCTATAAACATGTAATCTGGTGTACAGTTTTATTGCCAGACGGTTTGGAATGGTATTAATTTCTTATTTTCCAGAATATTGAAAGAAGATAAAAAATAGAAAAACTGAACCATGTGATACAGATATACGCATTACATTGCATTGAATTGCACATTTATTTAAAAATAGGTTTGAAATAACTGCATTATAAACGATTTCTCTGCGACTACACGTAATATTTAAAATTAAAGACCATTAATATTGTCTAATAATTTCATGCAATATTTCCTTAGACAATAACTTCAAACCGGCGTACGCCATGGTGGAAAGTAAACTTTTCATCCCCATATCTATCGAAGTCGTGAAGATCTACTTTTCATAAAATATTATGTAGAAATAAAGATGGTTTTACGTTTACAAAAATTACCGAAAGTAATAAAGTAAGTGTGATACTTTTATGGGGTTTGCTTAGCTCGGCTCCGGCTGAGTGAAATGATATGGCTTTACCATTTTCAATTATTTTAGGCGTGTATACGCAAACTCTCACCATATCGATTTTAAAAACAACAAAACGCTCCGTCTAATGTCTGGATTATCTGACTAACTAATAAATCTAAAAGTAAAACTCATTAATCTGTAGTATTATGCTGTTTTATACTCGCAATTAATGGATACTTATACTCTAGCAGTCAAGCAGTGACGCAATTGGTTACAATGAAATTTTTATGCTTTGTGTAAAGTACTGGTCGTCAATCTTTGTAGGTGAAAAGATGAAACGGGGGAAAATTTATTAATCAGACTATAATTGTTTTAAATTACTTATGGAAAGGTTTATTTCTTTTGTAGAAAATATTTAATGTGTAAAAGTAAGTTATTATAACAATTTGTCTATATATGGGCCTATAATATTATATATTATATATAACACTCTCTGTTAAATAATAATACATATATTAACCATTCTAAGTTCCCGGAAAACTCTTGACTTAAATGAACTGGCACGAGATTAAAGAAAACAAGTCTATTTGAAAACCAATTTAAAATTAAAACTCATTTCAAAGCAGTTAATTAGTTTACCTTGAAACATTAATAATTATTGCGTACCAACATAGATAATTATATATATATATATATAAATGCCAATGGTTTCACTTTAAACTATAGCTTGTATTAAAATTGTTAATTTAATTAAGGATCCGCATTAAAATATTACCGACCTTCATTACGCACGTTACGAAATATTGCTGTGGGAAGCATGAATCACAAAACAGACGCAATGTGCTTCTATAGTCTTACTCCATTACCATGATACGGGTGGTACCATAAAAATAAATAGTAGAAAAAAAATGTTCCAATCGTGGGGAGCGTGTTTTCGCGAACAAGAGAAACATTTCCACATGAAAGTTGGCAAGCGAGTTCAGAGACAACTTTCGGATCGTGAGCATTTCGGCGGCACAACTGACGGACAAATGTGTCGCGGTTCCGCTGCCCCCATTTGCCGTGATTAATGTGTAGATTTCCTTAATGGCGCCGGCGAAATTCCGCGACGATCCGTGATTAAAACTCCGCACCGCTCTGGTAACGGAGAACTTTGCTACTGGCGGCGCACGCCGCGCCGGCAGAAATAAAAATAAACGTGAAATGTGCAACACTAAAAGCTCATGAATATGCAACAGACCTATAAAAAGAGACGCCACTCTTGTATTGCGGAACAATAGAAATACTCTTAAAACGCGTCGGTTTCATTTTCGACACGGTGAAAATATTTCACTGAACTCATTTTGTGATTTCCGGGACTACAAATAAAGTATTTTAGAGTTCCAATGTGAAATAAAAATTATTTTGATGCACAGATCCATGCATGCTAAAAAGCTGTCCTTTTATTTTCAAATTTAATACATTTAATAGTACATTTTAAACTCTCACTCCATACAAACTGCTACCAGGCGAGCTATAATTCAAAATATGATCTCCCAAGAAACTCAAAGAATAATCGAATCATGTTTATGGACTTTGTGTCAATTTACTGAAGTTATAGTTTTTCATTGTTTTTCATTCCTCTAAAACTGAGTTTTTTTTTGTAATCACAGATGTGCGCTTGCGCCATGCGTGTGTATGTTAGGCTGGGTGTGTACGTGTGGGGCCACATTTCATCTTCCAATCTGTTCGATCCCGTGTCCTTGTCTGTCTCCAACTTCATCTCCACTGACCCCTTTTCCCTTTAGTCTGTGGCCAGACTTCACGCCGGTCAACACCTCTCGATCTGTCCTTCGATCTAGCAGTAAGTTCAAGTGTGCAGACGAGTGTTCAACGAAAGAGATGTATCTCACCTGTAATCGGATAAAAAATCTCAGGTTTACCAAAAGAGATTATTCAATATCACCAATATGAGAACACAAACTATTCAGTTATAATTTACCTGTAGCGCACAATTATTGTTATTAGTACAGCGTCAACTCACATTCGTGTGCAAACTTACAGATGTCGTTGCTACGTAGAAGACCTGTCATACTACAAATGCACGTGTAAAAACATAAATATTAAAAGATGTTTGTGAAACGTTCTTATAAATAACCTCTGTAACATTCAACATAACGTATGCAGCCGAAACACAATGTGCTACTACCATCGTTAACTATTAAAAGTAAAAACTACCTTTTACATTTATGTTAAGGTTACTTTAGTCAGTATAGTTTGTTTAATTTTACGTTGATATTTTTTACTTTAGGAGCTTAAAATGTAAACTTTTAAGACTTAGCTTTACGGTTTGTGTAGAATCTTTAGTTTTTGTATTAAAATTTCACTTTCACAGTAATTATTAAGAATTTTACTATCAAAAATTTAAATTTTATAAGTTTATCTGTTCTTAATTTTACTGTATTTTATTTGGAAGTTGTAAAAAGGCAAGATCATACGAATAATTAAAATTTTATATTATACAACTGGGACAAACTGTTACATTGATGGCTTGCATTTCATGTCTGTAGTATGCAGCGTAAGGTAAATTGTTAAACTTTTAACCTACTTTTCTAAGGAAAAAAAGGCCCAACAGATCACTTTCCTGTCTGTGTATGTATGTGTGAATAGGCGTGTGTCTGTGCGTGTGTGCGTGTTTGGTGTCCCGTCCTTTCAATTATTGAACGCGTGCACAGAATTTCACCAAACGTGATACCTATATAGTACTTAGTAAGAACACCTGACTTTTATAGTTTTTAACCATATCGGGCACTCACTTTCAAAATGGCGGTAATTTTAAAGTTAGGGGCGTTATGTCATATCTCGAGAACCATTCGACCTATTTAAACCAAATTTTCTATGCTGGCAGAGTATTGTGTAACCATTAAATTTTGAGATAAATATTGTTATTGGTACGTAATTTTGGAAAGTAGTACCAAATGAAGGAATAAAGATTTTTTAATATTTCTCAGGAATTATTAAATCAATTTTTACATAATTTGGCAGATAAGTAATACTATGATAGGCCCAGTAAATGTTACTAATTAAAATGTTAAGTGATTACTTTCAAAATGGCGGCCATACGAATATGTTTATGTTTATATGGTATAAATGCCATACCATTCAAAGAACTTCGACAAAATTTTGTATACTGAAAGCATATGTTAGAAGCATCATATGCGCTAGCGTATAACCACTTTCGTCGGCCATTTTGGAAGATAGCGCTATACGAATAAATGAAGTTATCATGCCATATCTCGGTAAAAAATTAACCGATTCCTACCAAATTTGGTTAACACGTAGTACTGAAGTATATGATAATTGAAATGTCTTAAGCATGCAAGATACTTATTTTTAAAATGTCGGCCATATAGCCACTTTAATTTAGAATGCTATATTGTCGAAACTATATAATCTATAAAACTTTACATATTTATCAGCGCACGTTGTCCAGTATTTGGAATGTATTTATTTAAAATCATTCTCATTTTAACAAATGTCACTTTAGCGTGTGGTCTTAGTACTCGGGCGCAAACGATCTAGGTTCAAATCTCGCTCGGGCTTCCCATTTTTTTTAACATTAACCGAAGCTGTTAAATGTAAGAAGATAAAATTAATACTTAGTTGCACCAACCAAAGTTTCGTTTGGGGTAACGAAATAAGAAAAACAGAATAATTTTTTTTCAACCGCAATATATTTTACTGCCCCTATACGAACAATGAACTTGGTTGAGCCAAACTAACTTTATTTCATTCAGCAACACATTTTTCTCGGTATAATAAGGCAGGTACTATTATTAGTTTAAGGAATGTTACACACACATACACCAATATATATATATATATATATATATATATATATACACATATATATATACATATATATATATACACACACATACATATATATTCCTTCCCCATTCCTTAAAATGTAGTGTTCTCTTACACAGGCCTTATCATTGTTCGGGTGCACTAGAATAGCCCAATAACGAAATAATAAATTAATAAAAGTATTTAATGTTTGTGTATATGTCAGACTAGCATTCAGGAAGCTTTTATTCAGTCATGGCTGGCTGCGCGAANAAAAGTATTTAATGTTTGTGTATATGTCAGACTAGCATTCAGGAAGCTTTTATTCAGTCATGGCTGGCTGCGCGAAGGATTGTTTTCCATAAGTCGTTCATCTTTGTGGCTGGTAGAACGCTGGAAGAGTCTGTGAATATGAACTCATTTCTTCACTAGTACATAAACAGCATGGTTAGTTTCGCTGCATAAAAATACTTAAAGTTTATTGTAGACATTTGTTTGGTTGTAATGACCATTTTTATCTCGTGCACATGAAATTGTGGCCTTTTTTAGTGCATTGAGTTTTAAAAACGTTGGAAGCCTGTATGGAAGTTACACCATTATATTTTAATCAATCTGTGTTAATGTACTGAAGTACTCTATGTATGCCTGGTTCATTATGTTTATTGTCGAAATAAACTATTTTATATATGGTAGAGTGTGCAAATCACCCAATAAAACTAGTGAAATCAATATTTTCATCATCCGTGATGCGATTTTTGTTTGTTTACACTTCAAACGATTCACGTACTTACTTTGTTTCCATCAAAAGGTTTCTTTTCTACGAAAATTTGTTTACCACATTATAATAGTGTAGTCATTAGTCGTGTTACATAAATTGGCACCTCTGTGATGTAGTGAGTAGCGCAGATGCCCGATACTCAGAAGGCGGGGGTTCGTTTCTGGAGCCACCACTGGATGTTTTCGAGTTGTGAATGGAAGGCCTTTTACAGGACCATCCAACTTCCTGATGACTATAAGAGAGAAGCATGATGTTAAAATATGGTGTAGCTTGTTCAAAAATAATCACCATGGAGGTGGTGCGCTAAAGACGTCTCCTTCGCTCCCTTTTTCTGTCACAATACATCCAAACGAAGCATTTCTGTGGCCGTTGCACGCGGTCCTGTGGGCCTAGACAAGGACTTCCTTATCATTTATCGCTCCACTGACAGTTAATTTTGAAACAAATATTTACGCGTCACAAACCTGTGGTGGTGACGACATTCGTAAATATGTTCAGGCAAGTGAATAAAATATGTTAACGAAAAAGATTTGTAAAGCATTTGTCAAGCCATAATTGTGTGCTGACAAAAAAACGTTATAGTGGGTAGAGTTGATCTTTTTATCTGTAACTGCACAGTGATTATGGGCTTAATCACACGTCCATGTGCCAAACTAGTCCCTCCTGAAGTACCACTTAAATAACATCATGACATCAGCACAGACGCGGACGCGGCAACGAGAAGCAACGATACAATTTTAATGTGCACGCCCAGGGATAACAATAGTTGTCAGTTCAACACAGAATTTACTTGAGTCTGGGGAGAAAAGAAAAGGCCAGTCTGCGTGAACCTCGAGATGCCTATCTTCACGAACTTGGCACCACGTCTGTTGTCATTACAAACAGAACTGGATATTGGTATTTCTTCATTTAAACATATATCACGTTGCTCGTCAGTGCAATTGCTAAGACCTCCTTCGTTCACTGCTCCCAAGAACTGCAATTCCTTGCAAAATAATGAAAAAGATATAATATTAATAGCCCAGATTCCAGTTACTGACCGACACCCAGGTACTACGTTTGTTTGGACGTCCATTTCAAAATAAAATGGGATTGAATTTAAACAGCTAAGGGAAACAAAACTTCTGACTGATCAAACACTTCTTTAATTGCGCTTCTCCGCTACAACCAGTAGCTCCAACATTTGCATTTCATTCTCGTCGCTGCTGGCAGTTCAAACGAGGTTTCAAAATTGCCATTTCCTTTAAGCGAAAATAGTTTGTTTCAAACACGATACACAAAGGAACAAATTAGTTCATGATTACTGTGGTCGTTTATGGCTCTACAAAGGTGTGATAAAATTCATTTAGAGACATTTAAACNCAAATTAGTTCATGATTACTGTGGTCGTTTATGGCTCTACAAAGGTGTGATAAAATTCATTTAGAGACATTTAAACAAAGCGCACCTACTGAAACGTAATGATGAAAATTGTGTCGATACGAAACTAGATTACTTCCTGGAACACTTTGCATCACAAATATTTTACATATTAGAAAAATCCAAAAAATGTTATACAAACTTTGAAAGCTGTGAAATTTGTACATTCTATTACGATTGATTATATCCATTCTAATAATAATAGAGCTTTTTTCACGAAAAAATGTAATTGAAAAACGTATTATTAACGTGACTTATAAAGANCCATTCTAATAATAATAGAGCTTTTTTCACGAAAAAATGTAATTGAAAAACGTATTATTAACGTGACTTATAAAGACTGTTTTTATTTTAACGGTAAATAACAGCGAAATTTTCATGAGACACCAAATTATTTTGCTTCTTCTATGGTGAGTTAAGTTCACATTTACGACGTATCGCTGTGCATATAAATGAACAATGCCGGCTTACACTTAAATTCTGTGGCAAAATCGCTTGTAACTTGTAAACATGATTTTTGTTCAATTATCTGAAAGTAGGAATAAAGGACNTAAATTCTGTGGCAAAATCGCTTGTAACTTGTAAACATGATTTTTGTTCAATTATCTGAAAGTAGGAATAAAGGACTAAAACCTGATATGCAAAGAAGGAAATATTACTGGATTAGTCAAATTAATTACAGAGCCCTGATAAGAGTCAAAATNGAAAACCTGATATGCAAAGAAGGAAATATTACTGGATTAGTCAAATTAATTACAGAGCCCTGATAAGAGTCAAAATATAATGTAAAAAAACGCCTTTATCCAACATAAATCGCAGCAAATCCACTGGTGAATATATTCCCTTATTTACAATCGGCAAGAGTGGTCGTCTTTTCAATCCCCAGTCCACGAGATGGGACTGCTCGCTGCAAGCTAATACATATTGCTATCGTCAAACCTCCGTGTTCTTCTGTTCGTCGTCCTTTGCGTCAGCTACGGGCACGGCACGGCGGACAAAGGGGAGGAATAGACTCACTAATGATTATGTGAAAGGAATTTCGTTACTAAAATTTAACTTCAGACATTTGACATGCAGAAAAATTTCCGACTGTTTGCGGCAACATTGGAAATTGTTTTACAATATCAGTATAGGTAGAAACAATGCAATAGTGGGAAAAAAAAATATTTCTATATAGTTAAGTTGTGTGTTTTCTTCAAGTCGTGTTACCAGCTGTATTATTTCTGTACAAACTTGTTTGTCCAGAATTTTTAAAATCATTGCAGTCCCTTTCATTTAATACGCTGAACTAAAATGTATAGTAACTATATAACTAGTTTAGGTCTAATGTTATCGTTTATTCATTCAGCAGTCCAAAGAAGGAATTGTTTGGTGGCATTGAGGGTGTACTCATTTCTGCATTTCAGGATATGGTAACTCTACGTTTTGCGAATGATGCGTGCAGGTGGCCGTAGATTGCACTGGCGGAGCGAGGCCGTANCAGGATATGGTAACTCTACGTTTTGCGAATGATGCGTGCAGGTGGCCGTAGATTGCACTGGCGGAGCGAGGCCGTATGCCGCAGCTTGTGCACATCTGGTCAGCGCATTTCACGCTGTTGTTGAGCTTGCTGATTGCCTGCTTGCACAGGTGCGTTCGGTCCACTGACTCATCATGGTGACCAGATAACTGCGGCAGTCACACCTGCATCCTTGTTGTTGATGTGTTATGTAACCATGTTCCGTACACAAGATACATCTCACTATAGGCGGTCCACGGTAAACTGAGCACTTTTGAGGCCCTAGTAGCGTTTTACTTTCAGCCATTTGTTATCCTTTAACCACCTTTTTGAATCTATATAGCCATGTAAGTAATAAACACAGGGTGTATATTCCACCGCAATCGGAAGTTAACGTCTAAGGCTAAAATAAACTAAATTTAATGACTATTATTCCAAATGAGAAGGCTTTCAAAAGTTCTCACGTTACCGTGAATAGCCTATACATATTTTGCACCCATTAAATAAGTAATATGAATGAAAAACTGCAAACTGCACACTAGTAAAAAGAATTTTAACTTTTAAACAATAAAATTATGTATTTATGCCAAGTTAAGTAATTTCGCTGAATCAGATTAATTTAATTAAGTACTCCAAAGTTTCAAAAGCATTTGAAAACGGATACGCAAAAGTGAAGAAAAACTTTCAAATAATAAATGTATTAGGGTATATGAATGAAATAGTTCCAACAATAACGCAAGGAAATACACGCTCTTAAGAAAATGACAATAAAAAGTGTCAATAAAATCATGTTTATGCCGTTGATAAAATTTGAATATTAAAAACATTCATAGTCCTTTATTAATCCTAACTGAGACGATTGAATAAAATGTTGAATAAAAATTCAGTTATGAATGTGAATCTTCCCTAAAATTGCTTGAGTCGTGATAGTTTGCCAATTTCTGTACGTGAGAGTTTGTAAATTATTATTTGTAGTTTGTACATTCTGTACACTAGAGGTTTATCTTTGGGACCAAAATAATAGGAGATGAGTTCTGAATGGGAAGTGAATACATTTTCCTGTGTTAGACGTGCACCGAGTGCATTACTTATGCATCGAGAAGTGCCAATAACTAATAAATAATCAGAAAATTTAAATGTTTTGTAAACATTTTCTTGGTAACTGTATTATAATTCATATATGTTTGTTTCAAAATGCCGAACGTATTATTTTGGGGTATTTTACAATTTGAAAGGAAAATACAAATTATAGGGAAAAAATTTACTTTGAGAACTGAATAGAAGAGAGTGTCAGGTTTTGTGGCACCATTTGTAATATTTTTATGAGCCCGGTAACTCCCGAGGCTTCCGTTACAAGGAAAGCTTCATGATGATGGCACTGCTATTTGCTATAGAGGAGAATTTTAAAGTTTGTCACACAGTTTTATCTTAAAATAGATTCATTAGCAAACACAATATGTACTTAAACAAATTTTCCTTCAAGATAAATTTATTGTTCTTTTTCCTAGATTCAATTTCGTACAAAAATTTATATCATTATTAGTGGACCTTTCTTGAATTGCAGCTGCATTAACTAAATGGATATTAGAAAAAGATCAAGAACAAAAATTGTTTTGCACCTGTAAGTAGTTTGGTTGAGAGTTAGGCTCTGATTCCATACATCGTCCATGAATTTTATAAATTTAATTCGGAATAGTGAGCCTCATTGAGTTACGCCGCCTAGTCTAGTTAGTGTTGGAATGGCTTATTTAAACACTCACAAAGAAACAGAAAATTCTTGTAGTAACTTATATTTTAATTTGGATGGTCCTACAAAACGACCTCATCGGGAAAATGTGTGTTTAAAACTGCACTTCTAGTTTGCAATCCCTGACTTTTTNTGTGTTTAAAACTGCACTTCTAGTTTGCAATCCCTGACTTTTTATATACGAACAATTCCTCAGTTTGAAAGCGAGAAGTCAGACTCGATTATTTATTTATAACTGCTGGTTAACGAAACAAGGTTCGTGTTTGCATGTTATCGCAGTATGGCAAGCGGGCTAGCTTGAGCCAACTCAGTCTGAAAGCATGACATGCACTTCAAACCTGCACCCAACGCAACAGTTCGCGAATATGCTGCATCAGTGTATACGTGTATAGAGAAAACACGAATGCTCAAGTATTTTTCCACATTTCCATGGTAGCTTTCCTACATCATGCGTAGCAATGTTCTCATTTACGACTATGTACATCTGCGATTTTCAAACATCCCGTATTTGCAGTCTGATAAATGGTAAATGTTCCATACTGAGTACACGTTAATAACGTCCATTATTGTTTACGGAGTTAAAACTGAAAAATGTTTACAGTGTATGGTGTTTACAGTGCATAGGAAACTAATCTACGGATAGACTTGACACTTTTATAACTCATTGTTCATAATAAACGTGCAACACGAATCAAAGTTAAGTAACATACAAGAGGCAGTACTCTGACTAGGAGAACAGGGTGCAGGGCCAAGTGGGAGGTGTCCCTGCAGATCAATACCAACCTGCCCGCGCAGCACCAACACTGCACACGTGGAATGCGCAACTCTACCTCTACATTCAATAACAGAGTAAGAAACTGGCGTTTATTCAAATCCGCAGCTTTTAAAAGCCGTAGACGTACACTGGGCTATAACAACCACATTTAACAAAGTAGAAGAATTTTTATGTTTGCAGCCGGATTTGTACCTTTCAAAGTTGTGGTTTGGCAGATAAAAACGAAACTACTATGGACGGGTAGAATTCTCTAAATTAATTCTTCTTTAACTGAATAATAGTTTCACAGAAGTAATTAATATAATCAGATGCAGGTAATTTTACAAATTCGAGAATTTTCGTATTTTTTAATGTACAGATTTGATGATCGATTTATTTTTCGGATGGTGTCCTGAAAGTAAGTAATATTTATTTAATATTAGGCACACTGGTTTCCCGGTATCTCAAATGAAGGAATATAATATAGGCATAATGTTCCGTTGGCAAAATGCGGAAATCTTTTATTTTAAAAGAGTGTTTCGTTTTTAGATGGATGTTGGATTTTCCAACCTCATAGCGACAGCGTTGTTCCTTCAAGGTAAGTTAAACCCTTTTTAAATTGGTAATCATAGAGAAAAAACAGGAACCAATAAATTGCTATAAGCGTAAGTACGTTACTCTCAAGTTGATTTTTACTGGTATATTCACAACATTAAGTCGAGCGAATCATCCGCTGCCGTCTATTCAAAACACTTTCATTAAGACGTTAAGATGTGGAAATTTTTTAGTAGTATAGTCCATTCACGGTTATTTCCAACTTTTCTCAAGTCCTGCTAAAGTTCCACTTCAAGGTTGTTATTCTCCCTCATGAAACAAAACTTATCCAAATCTATAAAATTACACCAAAGTGACAACGCACAGTGTAATAATATTCCATAAGAACTATTTATTACTACGCATTACCAAAACTCCCAGTTTCTAACTGTTTTAATTATTATTTAATTGAAATGAAATATAATAATTTAAAGCCTAAAATATAATCAAAATTGAAATTTAATCGCAAATAAGGTACTTCAATATAAAAACAACCATAACACGTTTGCGATACATAACATAAGTAGGAAACAACCAAAAACGTCGTATATGGTGTGATTTTTCAAAGGTCTGATTTAAAAAGTGTGAAGAAACCGCGTATAGACTAGACGGTACTTCGTTTTATCTTCTATGTCGATATGACCAACAATATATTTATATTTAAATGCGTGCAGTGGCACACGTTAATAAATATATCACAAATTGACCATATCAGTGGATATACGCGTATTGATAAAAAAATACGAAGGTAAAGCATTTTTATTCATATGAGCTTAGGAAACTGCCAAATGCGTAGTAAAGTTCTCAGGTCTGCACAGCAGCGAAGCGCGACATTCCAATTTTGGCACCCTGATGTATGGTTAATTCCCCAAATTGTCGATAGCCAATAACTTCCATTACAGACTGTTGAAAAAAGGTCCATCACTTTACGGAAAAGTGCTACTGAAAAGTCTCCAGAACTACCAGTAGAATTACGGACACGTTTATCAAAAAAGGGAATTTCTCCGATTTCACAGAATTTTTTGAGGGTTAACGGAACTACGCCTTAAATGTACTAATTAGAGTTGCTGCACTTCTGTTTTATAAAATTGAGTTTACGAAGAAGAATTTAATTTAATTTATGTGTTTGTTCCACTTCATATAGCTTATATAAAAAATTAAAAACTTAAAATATGTTATTATGGGGCGAGATTTGAACACGAATAAGAACATTTCTAAGCCATGGCACGCGTTACCTACCCATGGATCTCTTGTAATAATTCGAACAATAAATATGTTATTTCTATGTTTAAATGTGTCATACGTAACTTTCAATTTCTAGTAATATTTGGGAATGTTAAGAGTTGCTAACTGTTACACGTGCCTGATACAACTTGTTGATGTTCGAAGGAGGGTGGCGTGGATGTACTAACTGCCGCAGGAGCAATGTTTCTTTGTTTACCGTGGCAAAGAAGCTTCGTTTAGACTCAGAATCATTCGTTCGCGAAACCCGAAGATATAAGAAATAAGGAGACATTCTGTATTTTGCATTTACTTAGCCCAGCTCCGTTTCCCGTAATTACGAACCGCCTTTCTGTATATAAACTTATAAACTGCACATTTCCGTCGATATTCTGGTAAATATAGAGACGTTTTTAACAGCGCTGTTTAGGAAGTTTAGAGAAAGAAATTGACAGTGTCAGGCAGATAGGTAAAATAGTTTGAAATGACAGTAGTGGAGGTGTATCTGCCCGGCCACCACATCGCAGTGGAGTACACGACAGGAATACTGTGCCGACTGACAACTGTGAGATGTACGGGTCAGTGGCTAACAGGCCGGCGCGGAGGGGGCAGGGCGACAGGATTATTCCATCACTTATGACGATTATTGTGTCCGATGTCAGCCACGTGTTGTTGCCGGCGTCTGCGAACTGAATTGTGTAACTGGATCATTCCTCTTACACGACACCCCCTTCCGCGTCCGGCGTTTATTAAAGCCCCCATTTATGCACAATAGTTTGGGGTACAGTTTACTATTCTCGGAATCTTCACACTTTTAAGTATCAAACCTTTGAAAAATCACCCTATATACGACATATTTGTTGTTTTCATTTTGTGTACTTTCACCATATGTAAAATTAACTTTGCCACGAACTGTCTCACTTAACTCAAGTGACACAGGGGAATTTTTTTAGGCAAGTAAATGTGTTGAAAATATTCAGATTTATGCTCTTGCGTGTATAAAACAAGAAGCATTGACGTCAGTACCAATACATTTAAACATTACACTGGCAATACGTCAATGCTTAGAACTATTTTCATTAAAACACTGACTACGTAACTGGGGGGGGGAGAGGGGTAGAGTGGAGAGATTTGGGTGGCTCTTAACATCGAGGTCTTGAGAGCCGATGAGGGTGAAGTGAGGTGAGTATGGAGCGGCGCCAGAATGCAAGGACGGGAGATCCCCGAGGAAACCCGCCGACTGGCGGCATCGTCCAGCCCGATTCCCACTTGCGAAAATCCGGGAGCGACCCTGCCGGGAATCTAACCCGGTTCGCTTAGGTGCGAGACGAGTAGTCTGACCACTGCACCACCGTAGCCCCCAACCATAATGGTTAGCCTGCGTGCCAGTATGTATTGAAGCATAGATGTATAGTTATGAGCTGGGGCTTTTTTTGGAAGTTTCATTTCAAAAGTGCTCACTTTACCGTGGGCAGCCTCTAATTACCACCGACTGTGCGTGTAATGTGACATATCATGAGGAATACGTGGGCGGCCGAGAGAGCGTCGAGTGCTAGGCAAGTGGACGATGCGCGCCATTCACACGGGCCCACTGCGGCCTGGCGCGCCCCGGGGACGGACGCAGTAACGAGACGCCCCCCGCCAATTAGCAGGTAAGTAATAACACGTCGAACTATTCACGGCCGCGGGCTGAATGCCAGCCCGGGAGAGACGGAACAAAACCAGAGGGCGAGCGCCCGTCGTCAACATCCCCGCCGAGTGGCTGCGCGACGCGCTAATGAGCTGCCCGGAAACGCGCGCGAGTTGGGGCGGCCTCTTCCGGGCCCCGGAGCCCTGGAACAAGTCCCGCACCTGGGTGACGCAGCGGATTCTCCACCTCCCAATAAAAATAACGTATCCTGGGGGGCGATTCTAATCTACCTTTAAGCGGCCTTTCCACTGCCTCGTGTTTGGCGAAGACTATGGAAACCCCTGTTTTAGTGTCTATCAGGCGTGTCCGGGTAGATCCGTTTCATGACGATCCTCCTCGCCCGTGGCCGGAGATCAAAGAGGACGGCCCAGCAGACGGGCACTGGGAACAGCAGCCGTCGCAGGGTGGCCAATTTAAAGAAAGCTTGGGCATTTCTGCGACGGTGCTTCAGACAATGGTACGCAACAAAGGCGCTCGTCCGCTGCGATCACGAGCGTGCTGTCTCGAGCAAGCGGGCCGTGCGTGTTTTGACTTGTATAGTCTATTCGCGGTTTCTTCACACTTTTTGAATAAAGCCATTGGAAAAACACATAATGTATAATGGGTTTGGTTATTTCCTAAATATGGCATATCACAAGCGTTTTATACTTCTGTTAACATTAAACGACCTTATTTTTTGTTAAATTTAAATTTCAGTTATATTTTATTTGTAAGTTATAATTTTTCTTGTAAAAACAATATGAATAAAGACAGAGGTAAAATATGTGAGTTGGTAATGCCTAGTGAGAAATAGTTCTTACGCAAAATATCATGAAAGTGAGTGCGTACGAATGCGGTGCGTTTGCCCTCTGCTGTAATTTTATAAGCTTTGTTTATGTGAGGCGGGGGAATTTTCTGGAAGTAAAACTTTAGCGAGGCTTCAGAAAAGTTGGAAGTAACCGTGAATGGAGTTGAGTGGGAAAAACCGTATCGTGAGAAGGTTGACGTGGTCCCGTAGGTAGGAGAATGCTCGGACATACACGCGCCAGTGGAAAGGCCGCTTTAAGCATATTGGCTACCGCACGCGTGGCCAGAGTTTGCCCATTTTCCGGCATGGTCTTTTAGCCAAGAACAAGTGCGTTTATTTCTGGCAGTTGTAAAGATAGTTCAGTATACAGCTGTTTCCATGGCAACAACGGTCTCTCCCTATGCCGCAGATCATGTTCACAAAAACACATTCAGCTCTCAACCTGCCCAGCATGTCAATACAAAAATTGGTGCCATAGAAACAGTTGTTCACGGAGCTACATTCAGAACTGCCCAAAAAAAATGCACTCGTTTGTGGAATATGCTATAATGGTGGTCACATTCCAAGGACCCCTAGAAAAGACGTATCTGCGATTTTTCCTTCAAGGATGTTGGATCCCGTCTTCCTGTAGAACAATAACATCGACAAATAAAACAAATAAAGCGTCGCCAAAGTGCTTAAGGTTGTAAACCTTACGAGAGAACGAGACTCTTTTTAAAACTTTGCATACCTGGACCTCCATCGTCACGCCTATGTCGGCAGCCCAGTCACATGGGCATTGCTAAGCGGGTGTAGCGGAGTTAACTATATTCTGATTCACAGGTAGCCACTATTCTTCGAGCCATGGTAATTTCTACCACGCATATTGTTTCTTAGACTCCCGATAAGCGCAAAGGTGAATAAAAATCGCACGCATGGATTCGAGGAAGACGTAGGCGTGATTTCCATTTCGCTCGATATATCTACTGTTTTCACTTTTACCAGTTTCAAGAGAGAAAAAAACCAATGCTAGAGACAATAACGAATTCGATATGTTGAAATACTAAGATCTTCATCTCCAGACTCCCACGTTATAACACGCCATCAAACAGCGATATTTTTACATTATGAAATAAAGTTGGTCATACAGCTCCAAGTACAATAATTATTTATCCAGTACAGTAAAAATATCAAATCTTACCGTGCCTTATGCAACTCATTACGTCATTTAAAAGTATTTTACGATTATATTAAACCGAAACTTGATATAGAATAAGAATAATTTCTTATGACTAATATATTTACATGTATATATATATATATATATATATATATATATATATATATATATATACAATTTTACGTTTATGATTCGTATGCTAATGGTATTATAAAGCATATTACATAATGTCTTTAACATTATCTGGGATAGTACTTATAAGTTAAAACTTCTTCTGAGACCTGGTGGGTAAGTTATAGCAAATAGTAAACAACGCCCATAACATGGGAGACGGATTATGACGCCTTCAGATGCAGTCTAGTGTGGAGGGAACACAGGAGCTCTTACCTTATGCTCGAGTTTTATCGATCGTAATATAGTTATTACTCACCACATAAAAGGAATTGCATTCGGTTTGAACAAACAAAATACTTGTCGTCTGTTTATGACCAACAAATACGTATGTTATATTCCACCACATATTATGTTTTATGCAGGTTTACTTATTTTTACAAAATGTATATTTTCTTACATGATTAATATATAATATCTCAAATATGAATAGCTGAAATAATATTCCGCAACCGGAGTTACATTTTTAGTTGACAGTATACAGAAAATTAACTTTTTTACTGATACACACAGCTTTCTAACAGTGAATAAAATAAATACACTCTGTTACGTTAATTTTCTTGATAATTTTCTTGTCATCAGTTGATAGGCCGCGAATAAGAAAAATAAGGAACAGGTTAGACTATTAGGCTTTAGAGTCATAAGATCACGAAGGAAATTTAACTGAAACCATTTGAATATATTGAGGCTGAGAGAATTTAAAAGTAGACAAATATTAAACAAAACCCTTTCAGTTGATTTTGCTATGAACAGCTCTTTTCAATGACTTCCTGCAAGAATTTTACTAAGAGCACACTTTGCAAGAAACTTTTTTTTTACTAAGCATGGTTTCTGTGTATTTTATATAACTGACATGTCTAAATTTCCTAACCAAATAGTAATACCGCAAAGTTTATGTGTACAGACTTTACTCATACTTAAGTGAAATATAATAGAGTATAGGCCTAAAGGAAACATACATACATACATATATATATAATTTTAATGGTTTACATGAAAGGAAAGCTTGCAGAAATATCTGGATACACATATGTATTATTTTCGATATATATTTACTTAGTCTCAAAAATGTACTGTAAACACTTAATAAATCTATTAAAGATTCTGTAAAATTAACGTGAATTCTACAGAAAAGTACATATGGCTGCCTTAACCAAATAAATCACATTGATTACGTATACGCTCGATTATCGACAAGTGCTCACCTACACGAAGGCATATAAAACAGCAGCCCTTAGGAAACACTGTAATTTTAACAGACTGAATTCGCAAGTTTTTCCAGATTTTAATAAGTGCAATAGTTTCTATTTCTTACGCAGACGAGGTAGCGCGAGGTAGTTTTACCGATAAAATATCTGGAAGAGTGAATTTGGAGAACTAGTTACCAGTGCGCAGGGGAGTCAGACACGCAGACACACGCTATTGATTGAATGCGCCGGCTAATATAAGTCGCCAATGAATAGCGTCTAGACGTGTAATTCCTGATCTTTCTGAAGCAGCAGTTTCGGAGCGTGCAGGGGAGGTGCCGGAGAAAGAGGTGATGGGAGTGAAACAGCACAAGTTGGCCGGCAAGACTGGCCCAATCTCTTACTCCTGTCTGTCTCTCTCTTCCCTTCGTGACTGGCTCGCAGACAGGAGCGAGGAAGCAGGGGAGAAGCGAGAAAGATCGGTAAATTCATTAGTCCTAAACTGGATTGCAGTGGTAAGCGACGTGGGTGTGAGTGGGACCAAGATGGAGCCCGGCTCCTGCAAGTGACCTCCTTACGTCATTGACATGACCGAGAGAGTGCGAGTCGAGGTTGCGGGCTGGGCAGAAAAAAGTTTGAAAGGCGGCGGACACGGGGCAGGAGGCACGAGAGAAAAAAAGGGAGCAGTTTCTTCCAGGAATGACATGTGGTTAGGAGCGGGGGCACGGACAGGACGGATGAGAGAAAGTAGAAGATGGTAGCGGAAGGAGGGGGCGACCTAAATGATCTGCTGTCAGTTTGATAAAGTCGTGGTAACTCATAAAGCCTGGTCCAGATGGCAGCGTCGGTTGAGGTGTTATCCACGCCTCTCGCCTCTTTTCCACCACAATAAATACATCACTGATTAGCTATATATAAAAATATATATATCTTAATGTTCACTTATAGATTTGGCATCAATGGCATTACCTCAACATATTATACATGAGAAAAGCTTCCTATTATCAAAAATTATACCAAATCATTAATGAAAAACTCATTATGAAACAAAATGCCTAAATATTTGTTATGCGAATTATTTCAGAAAATTGATCATTGACTTACAGTTGTTTCACCTAAAAACTTTTTATCCTGGTTATTAAAAACTAATGGATTTCACTTTACTGCAAATCACTGACATAGGACAATTTTTAGCCATGAAAACGCTTGTTGAATCAGTCAGTTTATTTTAGGGTGTGGTATAAACTGCAACAGGGTATCCACACAAATATGTAGTACAATTTTTCTGAAATTTACTTCGCCGAAATCTAAGAATTGTCTGACCCAACAACGCAAAAGTGGAAAATTTGATACTCACACTGCTATATTTTCATAGTGAAAATGAAGTAAATAAAACCAAATTTACAGAATTTGTATAGCTGACCTAATGATCTTTCCACTTTCTTTACTTCTTTAATGTTAAATTTCACAAAATAATTGTGAAAAAGTCTGTAAATTCTACACATATGAAATACAATTAAAAGTAAACATTTTATACAAAATTATGGAATATTTGTTAAGTCATTAATTCACACAGTCAAAACACAACTTTAGAAAACTTAAGTTGCGGCTACTTTTCAAAATTTTAATACTTGCCTTCCAATATTCAATTACAGTGTGTTTTCTCTCGCTATAATTTAATTACGTTTTTCTAACTTTCTGAGTTGTCGCTAAATTTCCTGCACCCTTTTTGTTTTATTTGCATTAAGTCCCATTTTCTTTTCTAAATAACCTTGATATCTTCTCGCAGCTTTCACAGGAGTATGCATACTTCTTTAAACCGGCGCATCTTGTTTTTCACCTATACGCTTCACACCACCGTTTATAATAACGTTGGTTGAGCCACCTTGGATTATTCCGATAATTTTTCCACAAAGAGAGCTTTATTCAATTGATTAATTTTCATGTGACAAAAATAAAACAAAGTATTTTATAACACACAAAAAGATTTTTATATTCTGGTAATCTGAATACTTTGATTGGAAAACTATAGCAACGTCCACAAATGAAATGCCTCACAAAGTTGCTGCTTGGTGAAGTCCAAAATCTACCCGCATAATAACAATGGTGTATGCTCCGTCAGCTTAATTGAATTACTGCCATCAGCAATAAGGGAATTAAAAAATTTATCACGTTCAAGAGTACCCTTATCAGTTATAAAAATAGTTTAATCCTTCTTCCAATTCACAGACTGAACCGCCACAGTCAAGTAACATACTATTTATTGCTCCTCCCAGCCAGGTTATCGCATTATATTTTGACTCCGTGCCGTTATTTTAGAACGATGTTAACTCTCTCCAAGCTCAAATCTGACGAGCAGAAACAAAACAAAAGTCAACCCTCTCTCAGAAAATTTAGCTTTTCAACTTTTCGACTACGCTGAAAATAATATGTAAACTCTTGCTTGCATTATACTTCCAGCTATAAATTTCCGAAGATAGCCTAGCTGTATGATCAATGACTTACAAATATGGACACTAAACATTTGGCTAGTGTTCCTTGTTAACAAATTACACAGCCTTTTAGATTATTATTATCATTTATATAATTCAAAACTAACTTCGTACGATAAAAAAAACTCAAATGGATCACTTCTTCAAAGCGATTTTATATTCTACTAAATCAATTCCCAGCCAAAAAAAATTATTTCACAGATTGGAGTATTGCATTTCCCATACAAATTACTATCACTGGGTAAAGATCCACGATTTTTAAAGGTTTCCCTGGACAGTTTCAACTTCTCTGATTTTTTCCTAACTTTTGAGAATGTGCGCACCCTGAGTATTGAAGCAGTAGGAGAAAGGAAAATTGGTTCTTTCCAAATATCAAAGAATTTTACAAAAGATGTGATGCGATGATGAGTGTCGACGTTGTTTAATCTCTGTGTTTGTGGACACAACGCACAACATACATTGTATCGTCGATGCGTTCTATGTTCACACGATATTGTATGCTTGCACACAAAGATGGTGTCGCAGAGATAATATCCGGAACCATCAATAATAAGCATGTGATTATTTATTTCTAATATATTCTGATTTTTTTTAATACATTAAAATTTGGCAAGGGCTGTCAATAATTTAATAATAATAATAAAATTGTTTTGTTATTTACAAATATTTTTTTACTGGTAGTAATGATACGTCACTGTCAAAGAAATATGACTTAAAATATTCAACGAGTTCTCAACATAAACTTATGAGTTAACGTTTCCTGAATACGTATTGCAACACACGTATTACTTATCACAGAGTCACTTATATATAGGATATATGAGAGAAAAGTTATTTTCAATAATTGTTGTTACTTAACAACACATGAAAGACACATTTAATTATACCACAAGCAAACGTACTGCCGTAGCACTTCTGATCAACAGGTTAATCAGATAACGCTGTTAGTGAAACCTCCTCGAAATATATTATTTACGCTGCATTATTAGCACTAGCGTTAAAAGAGTCGTTCTATCAATCCAATGTTTTCCAATAAAAAAAGTTAATTTATCTTCGTCATGTTAAATGAAAAAAGAATTTTGAAAATTATTGACAGCATACTAGATGATAATTTTTTAGATAAAATATTTCCTTGCTGTTTTTCTCGGTGAGTTACACATTATGTACTTATTAAGTTATACTTTTCATCTTCCATCACCACGTTTTTGTAAATGATATGAACTATTACAAATATTTTTACCAAATTTGGTATAGATAAAAGTAATGATACGAATTACAACAGCCACTTCAGGTTTTGTTAACAGATCGTGTGCATTTCCCCAAATATGTTGACATTTAAATTTTATTTGCGAATTATTGATCCAAAATCATGTAAGAATTCGAACTCAAACTTTTAATTACAGAGTATCTTATCCGTATAAAAAATGTCATATGTAGTAAGCTATACCAGACATCATTTTGCGATAGTAAATTGCTTGAATAAAATCAAGAATGGTTTTCTTTTAAGGACTCCTCTACTTGCTGTTAACCTGTGTTGTTGTCGCAGTAGTGCTATGTGCTACGAACTACGAACAGTATAAATATCTGCAGTTTTGAACATCTTAACTACAAAATGGCCGCCTTCTATAGCAGTTATAGTATGTCACATCTCTACATCAATTTCAGACATCAAGGTTTAACGTTACACGTTTAGCTAGTTAGATCTACTCTTTATTTTCGCATGACATACAATTTCTGTTAAAAATTATTAACTTAATGAATTGAAATTAGTTTTTTAAAAAACTACTGCAATTTCTTAAACACGTGTGTTTTTATATTGAGTGATACGGGAAAGAGAGCTACCGAAAGCATTTCGTCGTACCTGGTTTTCTTCTTTATTGTGTTAACCGCATCTCTCTACCACAACGGTGTTATCCCCTCCCCACACGTAAAAATAGTTTAGACACTGGATATTTTTTCCTGATAACTGACTTATTCTAGTCTAAACAATTTCAACAGTAATAAAGTTATACACAAACATTAAAAATTACTCTCCTTTCTACCACCGCTCAGCAGCAGTAATAAACGAAATAGTAGTAAAATATTGTGATTTTATTCTTCTATCGCTTCTTCTTCGTAAATGTCTACTAATTTATTATTACAGTTTCATTAATGAAATAAAGTCAATATTGTTAAGAAATAACCAAACGTGACGAGAACATTTAACCGATAATTGCACAATTTAAAAAAAAAAGTAAAGTTGGTTTTATAACAAAAAAAAAAAAAAATGTATTACTATTTAAACTAACATCACGAAAGTATGTTTCTTTTCTTCAAAAACACATATTGAGAAGTGGTATTTAGAATTACAGCTTTTTTTTTTGGTACGCATTAATACTGTCATCACAGAAAATTATTAAATATTAATGCATGTTTTAACCAAACTATTTCACCTTATCAGGAATACAGCATTTTACCCAGGTCAAACGCCGATGGTGAAGACCATATCGACCATATTTTAATAGTGGAAACACTTTGAAACCAACTGCGTATCGGGACAAAATACAGAAGTAGTAAATAAAATGTGACCAGTACAACGTGTAGCGAGAACATGGAAACTTACGAAGAAGCGAGAGCATGATAATGTTGGGGAGTTGTCTAGCCGAGCGAGGCAAGCGTAATTTACGCGGCATTAATTGGCTGTACGGGTTGAAGCGCACCTGCCGAACACACGCCTTGCCAACCGGGAGGAAGTGCTGTCGGGTTGAAACAACCCGGCCCGTGCGTTCTCCTCTCGCGTTGATCATGCGCGCGTGTACACGTCCTGTACACGACGCCGGCTTCCCGGCGCACGAGGGCGACTAATCCGCGCACGACACAGCTAAAAAATATTTCCTCGCCGAACGCTCGCGCGGACATAAAAATAAACGGTGCGAGCGGCGCCTACCTTTGCGACCAAATCACAATCACCACTAAATAACATTGGCAACTGCCGCACTAAGCCGCCTGTTGAGGGAAGTTTCACAGAGAGGGGGGAAGGGCAGAGACAGTTAGGCCTCACGTCACCCCCTCTAGCGAGCAAGCCTCTAAATCCTCGAGGGTTTACCATACTGCCGCGCCCACCCTTCGGCGAGTGCGCGAATCTCCCTCCTGCCCCTCCAAAACCTTTTTCCCCTGTTGTTTTTGAATTGCCGCGTGAATCACTCCGAGCGTGTTTAATATATAGAGTTAGTTTGCCGCTACCCGGCGAGGCCTACACAGCCTGCGCACTTATTTACACGAGCACTCGGTAATCTCCGCCCGCAATTTATCTCGCGCAACTTCATAAATATTTTCAACATGCTCGCCAACCAAATCACCGTGTTGCGTTACAATATGTTTAAATTACGTTTTTATTTAAACTGATGCCTGATATAGCGACTCATCCTACAGAACACTGGCGCACTGGCTGTTACGGATAACTTGTATGACCTACCTGGAAAAATATCGCGAGTATTTCGATGAAATACATTTTTTTTACGGTGGTAAAAACTTGGTTAAAACTCCTATTTTCAAATCAAAACATCAATGTAAATGGTTCAACTTGTTTCGCTTTAACTTTGTCAGCTTGTTTTTTTNACTCCTATTTTCAAATCAAAACATCAATGTAAATGGTTCAACTTGTTTCGCTTTAACTTTGTCAGCTTGTTTTTTTCCTACTTTGTATTTATTGATTGTTTAATATTTCTTTCAAATATGTATTTCAGTGAAGATTGAATTTGATGTCAAATAATAATGTCGATTTTATAGGCATTCGCAAAATATTTAATATTGCTAAAAAAAAAATTATTTTGACGGCATTATACTTAACACAAATGATATGATCTACCGCGTACATATCTACACAATTGATTGAATTTCCTCAGCACCTCAAAAAATCAAGGTGAGGTTACGATCTCAACTGTGGGCTTCGCACCATATTATCACGTACTGTTCCTAACACTTGTCGTAATCGTCGACTTAAAATTAAGCTTATGTTAAATATATTTTTTAGAGTGTATAATTTTTTAATGTATTGTAACCAGTTGTAGGAAAATTAAATATATTTGTACAATTTATATCGTAGTGCGATACACAGACACATTTTGATACGACACTGCTCACCAAGTTAATACCAAGAAGATATTTTGAAGTCCGATATTTGTGAACATTAAACACTTTACAAGAGAAAAACAAATTTGTATACTTTTATTCCTCTTGGTATGGCCGTACTGTAAATCGTGTATTAAAATAAATTATACATACAAAGTTACGCATGTACAGGAAGCCATAAGCTAGCTTAGAGTGAGTGAAGAGATTTGGGCGGCTCTTAACAGCGAGGTCTTGAGAGTCGATGAGGGTGATTGTTGAGATGAGTATGAAGCAGCGTCGGAATGAAGGGACGGGGGAAAACGGGAGATCCCCGAGAAAATACGCTGACCAGCGGCATCGTCCGGCACGGTTCCCACATGCGAAAATCCGGAAGTGACTCGGCCGGGGACTGAACCCGGTTCGTGTTGGTAAGACGCAAGCAGGCTAACCGCTCAGCTACCGCGGCCCCAGATAGCATTTAATTTTGTTGTAAATTTAAGAGCCAATGTTATAATACGTATGTTCTTTTGCTGTCATTATACCAAAGATTTCTCACTAAGATTCATGCTATCGTAGTATTTTATCATTTACCTTATGTTAATGTATTAATATTAACTCCGAGAAAAATACGAATCCCATATTATGTTGAATCATGCTTCATATTCTCAGAAAATTTGCGGCTTAGAGGGCGGCCGAAATAACTGACCGGGAAGGCGTAGTACATAATATAATACAGTATATAACATGAACACTTCCACATTGCTCTGGAAGTTGGCAGTTTCACAGGTATACCACGCCTGCGATCTCGAGTACCATGCACANTGAACACTTCCACATTGCTCTGGAAGTTGGCAGTTTCACAGGTATACCACGCCTGCGATCTCGAGTACCATGCACATACGTCACCGCGTCGTAATTCCGGCAGCCTGGGACTTGGGAAGTATGGCCGATGAGGATGGATCCTGGGCACAGAGTCGCTAAGCACGCGGTTCCACTGATACAAGCGTGCTCGTGTTCTTATTGGTAGCGCGAGGCTCTGAGAACGGGCCTTGTGCGTTATCGGCTCCCGCATGATGCGGAAAAGGTTCCCTGTTGGCTGGACTGCTGACTGGCTTTTTGGTTCCCAGGCGTTGACTGGTGAAAGACGCTCCAGCATTTTGCTGGTGTGCGAGTCTTTATTTCGCGGTCTAAGCGGCTGTTTCACCTTGGTAAAGACTGATCACGGTGAAGTGAGTACTTTTGAAATCAACCTTCGAAAAATGTCACTGCTCCTACCTGCATATATTATATCGGGCACACAGAGTGGTAAGCCCCCCCAGTAAAGTTGGTAACGACTAAGAGAAAGTAATTCCGTGCTTAAACGTTGAATCAAAAGTATTAGGTAAATATCTGTGAACAGTTAAAATGATTCAGTTTGCTTTCCGTTTTTTAATGAGTATAATTGTAAGAAATAGCAAATTTGTGAAATATACACTTTTCTAATTATTTTACATTTTCACTTGACCGACGCATGAATAAAGTGATGAGGCACCCGGCAATGTTAATTGTACATTATGGTGGAAGAATTTACAACGTGCAACAAGTAGATCTTAAGCAGGGCTTTTCAAAGGTGTTCCTTTCACCGTGAAAAGCATATATTATTTAGTTAATTAGTACCCTGTGTCGTGAGCGTCTGGGCTGGTTTCCCCTGGTACCTGCGATAATTTACCCTCTTTCCGCTGGCGCTCCGACAATTTCAGGCTTCGAATTTTGTCATTCCCTGGCTCCTTTACCTGTCGCCGGAGGATGGGGGATTTCTGCTTGTTTACCTTCGTGGAACGTGGGATCGCAAGGCGCTGCTGCTTGAAATTTGTTCCTGCTGTTCGCGAACACGCGGGTCCCACACGTGCCGTTACTGAAAGCGCCTGTTTGATGTTGCATGGCTGCAAACAAAACGGGTATGTTTTTTATAACCCATTGAATAACTTCACTATTGTTATCGTGTCAAATTGATATTGCAATGGACGAGCATCCACGCCTAGTGATACATGTAATTTATGTCCTGTCAAAACATTAAAATCGTTTTATGTCCTTGTAAAACATAATAAAATTAAGTACATTATTTGTGAGACATCATGTGGTGAGGACACTCTCATCACATTACTGCGTTGCGAATATCTGCTACGATGCCAGACATGAGAAAAGCCACCTTACTGAAACCGTAATATGCCTGAATAATGTAAATGAGCTGGACTCAAAGCACGAAACACAAGGAACGAATAACTATAAATTAGATCACTGACCTATTCATACACAATTTTAGTTCACCGGAGGTAAAATGTGTTAACGCCTGTAACAAATGAAAACAGGGAAATTTACAGTTTCTGAAGAAAATCATTTTCTTATTTATTTATTGAATTCTGTGATAAAAACAATTTTTCACTATTAAGACTGATTTTACTTGAAATGCATTTAATGCGGGGACTATCTAAAAAGAAAACCTACACTCTAAATCGGAATCAGTGAACATCTACTGATGGCCAGTTGAAACTTATCTATTCGAAATCAGTTGAAAAAGAAAACTACCAATATATTCATTTAAAATAAATACACTAACTCAAACCGTTTCAAATCAGTTATTCATAGTTTATTTGTCCGTCGTCTTACCAACTTCGCTAATTTTCCATCTGATAATCGCCCTCGTATTATCATAGTAACAGAAACACACAATGGCATATATAGAGTTTAAATCTGTACGGTCTCGTTGCATTGTAAAATGGCGGATACTAGAGAACATCGTCAAACCTCGAAAATTAAAACCACAGTATTTATATTTTAAAGCACAGAATCATAACTACGTTGGATTTAGATTGGCTTTCGAACCTTGCAAAGACATGTACGTCCGCAGAATATATATGTAAGCATGAAGTAAAGCGTATGTCAAAAAGATACATAAGATTTCACAAGCCTATAACTTTAACATGCATGCACATAAAACCTTCCAGTAAATATTAGAATACGTAGAATAATGTAAAGTTTTAATTTACCTTTTCACAAATGTTCAATGTGCTATGCTCCGTACGCACGGCACACGTCTACACGGCAGTCAAACTCGTCCCCTACTCGTGCGGAGCATGTCAGGTGTTATCGCAGCCACTGCTGTTGCTATGCGGCGTCGCAGTTCAGTTCTCACGTGGTTGTTGGAAGGTGTGACGCATAGACGGAGTCTTTCACAAACCCAAACAAGAGAAAATCACAAAGGCTGAGATCAGGAGACCTTAGAGGCCAGTAGTGCAATGTGAGATACGCAAGCCCCTTACGGCCGGTCCATCGTTCAGGAAGTTATTGTTGAGAAATTCCTTGATATTCATGTGCCAGTGTGGTGGTGCTCCATACTGTTGAAAAATTAAATTATCGGAATGTTCTCGTAATTGTAAAAACACCCAGCTCTCCAACAAATTCAGATAGAACATTCCCGTAATGGCGTTTTCCGAAAAAGAAAAAAAAAAGGACAGACAGTACATCTGCTCTCAGAAACTTCGCAAAACACGTTCACCTTTGTAAAGTCTCTCTCATGCTCGACTATGGTATCTGGCCGCTATGTTCCCCATATTCGTAAGTTGTGGGTGCAGTTTTCCACTTTAGTGGAACGTGGCCTCATCGCTGAACACCAAACGTGAACGAAAGTTTTCATTGTCCATCTCCATGCTCAGAATGAATTCACAAAACTCAAAACTTCGTTGTTTAACACCTTAACGAAGGACTTGTGGCACTTGAATTTTGTACGGTTTGAAAAACAACATCGGCGAAAAACATGCCAGACAGTCATATGGGAGATGGTCAGCTCTTGGCTGCCACGACAAGATGACTTATGTGGACTCCGTACAAAACTCTGCCGGATGCGCGCTACGTCTTGTTCAGCATACGGGAGGCGACCTGTGGACTTCCCTTTACATAAACAACCTGTCTCTTGAAACTACTCGTGCCACCGTGTGATGCTCTGCGCAGTAGGGAGTGCAGTGCCATACTTCCGACGAAGATCACGTTGCACAGTTATCGTTGACTCACGCTTGTTAAAACGGAGAAAGTAAAACGCCCTTCGTTGCTGTGTTATCGTCATCCCGGCGCATACTGAACGAGCACGCTACCAGCACCAGCTGTGGTGCCACCAGGGCGATACCTACCGGCAACCAAGAGAACCTGCGTCGTGCAGAATGCGCCAAGGGAAACTTTACGTTTCGATTTGTATTTTACCATTTTCCATGAGACCCTATATTCATTCATGTATAAGTTATAGTCTTATGATATCGGATGATTATCTAAGTTACACGATGTACCTTCACATCACGAAACTTACAGTCATTTTCCATTACATTTTCAATTTTAGTAATAATAATACAAGATCGTCATACAGAGTTAAAGAAGGGCAGTGAGTAAGACGGCTGGCCATGAAATCTGTAACAATCTTTACATTTTGGGCGAAGGTTTGATCCCAACCACACTCAAAAAATATTATGTAATATTTTTGTTTTGCAACAAAATTCATTGTGCCCAACTTATCTCACACATGAATGCTCCGTTATTTTATCATGGAGCTTATTTATTAACATACTATAAATAACTTATTTTCTACTTTTTTAATTAGTGGATTTCTTTTAACCGAATAGTTTGTGATATTTTTGTATAGATTCCGGATGTGGCAGTTTAATCGGCAATCATTAAATATTCTGTAATTTCGATTCAGTGTGTATGTATGGCCCTAGAATGCACTTGGAGCAATCTCGCTAAATACACAATTATTTGTGAAAATTGCAACACCCAGAAATAATATCCCGAATGAATCTAAACTCNCCCGAATGAATCCAAACTCGAAGGATGTGTAGAAGAGTGAACCAGCAATAATACTTGTCCCAAAACCAATTTGGTCACTTTGCAGTACTTTGCACGTAGCAACAAAGGCGATCTCAACGGGAAAGACCATGGAACTGGAGATACTGTAAATGAGCAAATTTAATTTGCATTGCAGAACCTCAGCAGAACCGGGAAGTAGTACCAGAAGAGTGAGGCCAATGTAGGTCTAAACATTCAAATGAAACGGGAGAAATTTATAACCCTTTCTTAAACACAAAAATTAAGAAAAGCGAAAAATAGTTACCGCAACACAATTACGAAAACAACGAATACGTCTCACGGGTCTCTAACGAACGAATGTAGTGAGCTGCGTAGACCTACAATTAAGTGACGCACTCACCAAAAGGCGAGTTAAATATGAGACACAGATTTGCACATGTTAAAATGTCGAAAATTTGATAATTGACTACTTCAACTACTTCAATTTCTTTTGTGCCTACATTTTGAACAATAAGTAATAACACGCCAGAAAAATAAGTTCCTAAAAATTCCCTCCGTGGTGAACGGAAGCACACGCAGAACACGTTATGGCATTGAGACAGCGGAGGAAAATGTTCTCGACAAAAACTGTCAAATGTGCCTAGCAAAGCAAACAAAGGTTTCACTCGAGGACGCATCACCAGTGTGTGAGAAGGATTCAGGAAAGGGGGGTTCTAAACTGCAAGAAGACGCTTCATCAGTGAACAACTGATAGGTAACTAACTACCTGTAATCACACGCAGTGAGCGTGACAGACGACATGTACCATGTACAGACACAGTGGGTACAGTCTCTGTGAGAATGGAAGCCTAGCAGGTACACCATAGTAACTGCAGTGGTACTGAAAGCAACTGCGGGGAAAGCCACACTGAGAAACGAAGTTAACTTACAACACGTTAATACATCCACGAGATTTATTTGAAAATAACACTATCGACGTGAAATATAAACAAAATCACAATTGGTTTAACATCACCACAACAGTGAGTTAATTAGTTACACAGAAAATTATAAATAACTATGCNAACAAAATCACAATTGGTTTAACATCACCACAACAGTGAGTTAATTAGTTACACAGAAAATTATAAATAACTATGCAAAGTTAAGTAAAATGGAAAAATAATGTGCCGTAATAATTTTCCACAAAATTTGAAATAGCTCAAAAGGAGAGTGGAGGGGGTATATCTGAGCTGTGCTCTTTAGTTTCCAGTGGAGAGATCATATTGCAGTGGGCTAAATGTCAACATAGCGCCAGTCCCAGGCACGGGAGAGAAATTTTNTCGCTGAACACCAAACGTGAACGAAAGTTTTCATTGTCCATCTCCATGCTCAGAATGAATTCACAAAACTCAAAACTTCGTTGTTTAACACCTTAACGAATGACTTGTGGCACTTGAATTTTGTACGGTTTGAAAAACAACATCGGCGCAAAACATGCCAGACAGTCATATGGGGGATGGTCAGCTCTTGGCTGCCACGACAAGAGGACTTATGTGGACTCCATACAAAACTGTGCCGGATGCGCGCTACGTCTTGTTCAGCATACGGGAGGCGACCTGTGGACTTCCCTTTACATAAACAACCTGTCTCTTGAAACTACTCGTGCCACCGTGGGATGCTCTGCGCAGTAGGGAGTGCAGTGCCATACTTCCGACGAAGATCACGTTGCACAGTTATCGTTGACTCACGNTGTTCGCGAACACGCGGGTCCCACACGTGCCGTTACTGAAAGCGCCTGTTTGATGTTGCATGGCTGCAAACAAAACGAGTATGTTTTTTATAACATTGAATAACTTCACTATTGTTATCGTGTCAAATTGATATTGTAATGGACGAGCATCCTCGCCTAGTGATAAATGTAATTTATGTCCTGTCAAAACATTAAAATCGTTTTATGTCCTTGTAAAACATAATAAAATTAAGTACATTATTTGTGGGACATCATGTGGTGAGGACACTGCCATCACATTAATGCGTTGCGAATATCTGCTACGATGCCAGACATGAGAGAAGCCACCTTACTGAAACCGTAATATGCCTGAATAATGTAAATGAGCTGGACTCAAAGCACCAAACACAAGGAACGAATAACTATAAATTAGATCACTGACCTATTCTAACACAAGTTTAGTTCACCGGAGGTAAAATGTGTTAACGCCTGTAATAAATGAAAACAGGGAAATTTACAGTTTCTGAAGAAAATAATTTTCTTATTTATTTATTGAATGCTGTGATAAAAACAATTTTTCACTATTAAGACTGATTTTACTTGAAACGCATTTAATGCGGGGACTATCTAAAAAGAAAACCTACACTCTAAATCGGAATCAGTGAACTTCTACTGATTGCCAGTTGAAACTTATCTATTCGAAATCAGTTGAAAAAGAAAACTACCAATATATTCATTTAAAATAAATACACTAATTCAAACTGTTTCAAATCAGTTATTCATAGTTTATTTGTCCGTCATCTTACCAACTTCGCTAATTTTCCATCTGATAATCGCCCTCGTATTATCATAGTAACAGAAACACAATGGCATATATATAGTTTAAATCTGTACGGTCTCGTTGCATTGTAAAATGGCGGATACTAGAGAACATCGTCAAACCTCGAAGATTAAAACCACAGTATTTATATTTTAAAGCACATAATCATAACTACATTGCATTTAGATTGACTTTCGAACCTTGGAAAGACATGTACGTCCGCAGAATATATATGTAAGCATGAAGTAAAGCGCATGTCAGAAAGTTACATAAGATTTCACAAGGCTATAACTTTAACATGCATGCACATAAAACCTTCCAGTAAATATTAGAATACGTAGAAGAATGTAAAGTTTTAATTTACCTTTTCACAAATGTTCAATGTGCTATCCACCGTACGCACGGCACACGTCTACACGGTTGTCAAACTCGTCACATACTCGTGCGAGCATGTCAGGTGCTACCGCAGCCACTGCTGTTGCTATGCGGCGTCGCAGTTCAGTTCTCACATGGTTGTTGGAAGGTGTGACGTGTAGACGGAGTCTTTCACAAACCCACACAAGAGAAAATCACAAAGGCTGAGATCAGGATACCTTAGAGGCCAGTAGTGCAATGTGAGATCCGCAAGCCCCTTACGGCCGGTCCATCGTTCAGGAAGTTATTGTTGAGAAATTCCTTGATATTAATGTGCCAGTGTGGTAGTGCTCCATACTGTTGAAAAATTTAATTATCGGAATGTTCCCATAATTGTAAAAACACCCAGCTCTCCAACAAATCCAGATAGAACATTCCCGTAACGGCGNTTAAATTATCGGAATGTTCTCGTAATTGTAAAAACACCCAGCTCTCCAACAAATTCAGATAGAACATTCCCGTAATGGCGTTTTCCGAAAAAGAAAAAAAAAAGGACAGACAGTACATCTGCTCTCAGAAACTTCGCAAAACACGTTCACCTTTGTAAAGTCTCTCTCATGCTCGACTATGGTATCTGGCCGCTGTGTTCCCCATATTCGTAAGTTGTGGGTGCAGTTTTCCACTTTAGTGGAACGTGGCCTCATCGCTGAACACCAAACGTGAACGAAAGTTTTCATTGTCCATCTCCATGCTCAGAATGAATTCACAAAACTCAAAACGTCGTTGTTTAACACCTTAACGAAGGACTTGTGGCACTTGAATTTTGTACGGTTTGAAAAACAACATCGGCGAAAAACATGCCAGACAGTCATATGGGAGATGGTCAGCTCTTGGCTGCCACGACAAGATGACTTATGTGGACTCCGTACAAAACTCTGCCGGATGCGCGCTACGTCTTGTTCAGCATACGGGAGGCGACCTGTGGACTTCCCTTTACATAAACAACCTGTCTCTTGAAACTACTCGTGCCACCGTGTGATGCTCTGCGCAGTAGGGAGTGCAGTGCCATACTTCCGACGAAGATCACGTTGCACAGTTATCGTTGACTCACGCTTGTTAAAACGGAGAAAGTAAAACGCCCTTCGTTGCTGTGTTATCGTCATCCCGGCGCATACAGAACGGGCGCGCTACCAGCACCAGCTGTGGAGCCACCAGGGCGATACCTACCGGCAACCAAGTGAACCTGCGTCGTGCAGAATGGGCCAAGGGAAACTTTACGTTTCGATTTGTATTTTACCATTTTCCATGAGACCCTATATTCATTCATGTATAAGTTATAGCCTTATGATATCGGATGATTATCTAAGTTAACGATGTACCTTCACATCACGAAACTTACAGTCATTTTCCATTACAATTTCAATTTTAGTAATAATAATACAAGATCGTTATACAGAGTTAAAGAAGGGCAGTGAGTAAGACGGCTGGCCATGAAATCTGTAACAATCTTTACATTTTGGGCGAAGGTTTGATCCCAACCACACTCAAAAAATATTCTGTATCGATAATATTTTGTTTTGCAACAAAATTCATTGTGCACAACTTATCTCACACATGAATGCTCCGTTCTTTTATCATGGAGCTTATTTATTAACATACTATAAATAACTTATTTTCTACTCTTTTAATTAGTGGATTTCTTTTAACCGAATAGTTTGTGATATTTTTGTACAGATTCCGGATGTGGCAGTTTAATCGACAATCATTAAATATTCTGTGATTTCGATTCAGTGTGTATGTNAAATATTCTGTGATTTCGATTCAGTGTGTATGTATGACCCTAGAATGCACTTGGAGCAATCTCGCTAAATACACAATTATTTGTGAAAATTGCAACACCCAGAAATAAAATCCCGAATGAATCTAAACTCGGAGGATGTGTAGAAAAGTGTACCAGCAATAATACATGTCCCAAAACCAATTTGGTCACTTTGCAGTACTTTGCACGTAGCAACAAAGGCGATCTCAACGGGAAAGACCAGGGAACTGGAGATACTGTAAATGAGCAAATGTAATTTGCATTGCAGAACCTCAGCAGAACCGGGAAGTAGTACCAGAAGAGTGAGGTCAATATAGGTCTCAACATTCAAATGAAACGGGATTTATAACCCTTTCTTAAACACAAAAATTAAGAAAAGCGAAAAATAGTTACCGCAACACAATTACGAAAACAACGAATACGTCTCACGGGTCTCTAACGAACGAATGTAGTGAGCTGCGTAGACCTACAATTAAGTGACGCACTCACCAAAAGGCGAGTTAAATATGAGACACAGATGTAGATTTGCACATGTTAAAATGTCGAAAATTTGATAATTTACTACTTCAACTACTTAAATTTCTTCTGTGCCTACATTTTGAACAATAAGTAATAACACGCCAGAAAAATAAGTTCCTAAAAATTCCCTCCGTGGTGAACGGAAGCACACGCAGAACACGTTATGGCATTGAGACAGCGGAGGAAAATGTTCTCGACAAAAACTGTCAAATGTGCCTAGCAAAGCAAACAAAGGTTTCACTCGAGGACGCATCACCAGTGTGTGAGAAGGATTCAGGAAAGGGGGGTTCTAAACTGCAAGAAGACGCTTCATCAGTGAACAACTGATAGGTAACTAACTACCTGTAATCACACGCAGTGAGCGTGACAGACGACATGTACCATGTACAGACACAGTGGGTACAGTCTCTGTGAGAATGGAAGCCTAGCAGGTACACCATAGTAACTGCAGTGGTACTGAAAGCAACTGCGGGGAAAGCCACACTGAGAAACGAAGTTAACTTACAACACGTTAATACATCCACGAGATTTATTTGAAAATAACACTATCGACGTGAAATATAAACAAAATCACAATTGGTTTAACATCACCACAACAGTGAGTTAATTAGTTACACAGAAAATTATAAATAACTATGCTAAGTTAAGTAAAATGGAAAAATAATGTGCCGTAATAATTTTCCACAAAATTTGAAATAGCTCAAAAGGAGAGTGGAGGGGGTATATCTGAGCTGTGCTCTTTAGCTTCCAGTGGAGAGATCATATTGCAGTGGGCTAAATGTCAACATAGCGCCAGTCCCAGGCACGGGAGAGAAATTTTNCTTCCAGTGGAGAGATCATATTGCAGTGGGCTAAATGTCAACATAGCGCCAGTCCCAGGCACGGGAGAGAAATTTTCACAGCTTAAATTCACCGAACGTTTCAGATAGTTATATAGGATCTTCGGTCTGCCAGTTAAACGTACTTGACAGAGAATAAAATAGTAGGAAGAAATGTGCGTCAAATAGCATAATGATTAAGGCAAACATTCCGAAATCGTGTAGCCATAGATCTTCACGTTTGCCAGTTTCCCAGCTACCTTAAAATATATGTGTTTCCTAGGATTTTAGATTTATTTCATGTTTCAGTGAAACAGTCAAGAGGAAGAGACATGTGGAAAATGCAGTGGTAAGCCGCTAAGATAATGTGAAATCACTTAGGAATAACGGTTGCGAGCGATTACAGGAACTCTAGCTATACGGTCGAACGTGTCGTCGTATAATCACGACACGCCAAGTTTTCAACCAGGCGGCTCTCAAAGTAAATAAATTTTAACTAACTTCACCTGATAATTGACACTCGATCGAGAATCGTAGGTGTGCGCGCTACACTAGGCTGTTCACGGTAAAGTGATCATTTTTGAGGTCCTTGTTACTTTTTCCTGTCAGCCTATTTTTTTATCCTTTTACCACTTTTTAAAATAAATATTGCTTTGTAAGTAATACACACAGTGGATATATTTCACCGGACTCAAAAGTCAACGTCTAAGGCGACAATAAAATATATTTATTGACAATTATTACAAATGAGAGGGTTTCAGAAAGTGCTCACTTGACTGTGAATAGCGTATAAAAGACGTTACCCACTTACAAAGGCGTGACCGTGGTAAGCGACGCCGGCGCGAGTGACGGGTGGAAGGACACACCCGCCGCTGAGGCCGATCGCAGGTAGCTCGGGCACGCAAGCATCGACGTCTCCCGCCATTTGTGCTCTGACGTGACGGGCCGGCGATAAAACCTCAGCCGGAAAGACGAAACTATAAAGCCGAGACCTCGCGGCCACAGCGTTCTCANGTGACGGGCCGGCGATAAAACCTCAGCCGGAAAGACGAAACTATAAAGCCGAGACCTCGCGGCCACAGCGTTCTCATGCCTCAGGGTTCGCGGAGGTGGAAGAGAAGCAATGCATTATGCATCACGGGCCACGGCTTGCACGCGCGCGGCTCTTGTTCCGTATCGCCTGCAGATCTGCAGCAGGACACGTGACTGATTCCGGGTGACATACAGTTCTCAGATCACCACCCCTTCCTCCTCCTCCAACAATTTTTATTTTCACGCCGTGGCATATGTCCCTTCCTGGGTTTAAGACTTGTTACGAAAGCAGCATGAAAATCGACACCTGGTGACGCAGAAATGCGGCCAGTGTTTGTTATTAACACCCAGTTCATGAAAACCTGTAACATAACGCAACAGCGACAGGTAAAAACTTGCGGAATAACTGTGTCTGGCTGACGCAGAGGATTTGCTGCAATTCAACCACATCTAACATCAGTAGCTCCGCCCAAACTACAAGGGAAAGCCAATAAGAGTCGAGCATATCGGAGGTGGTGGGCGAGAACGCGAAGTGTTGCGTTCACTGAGGGGAAAGGCAGTAGAGTCAGTCGGCGATCCTAGAAGCGATTTGTGGGCAAGTGTCTTCGCGTTAGGGAGAGAGAGCGAGCCCAGACCTAGCCTTACGTACTTGTCCTCGCTTAATTTCGCTTCACGATCAATTTCATGTACGTAAACGACGTCTGCACAATACGTTTAAAAAATAAATGTGCTACTTACTGCACAGGATTTGTCAATAATATAGTACACAACCTAACAATGCAAAATACAAATTAATACACTTATGCAAAATTATGATGTTTACGAACAAAACTCATATTTCAAAATTCTATTTTCAGCTTTAGCAGTTATACCTTGCAGACCAAATCTATATAAATAACTCAAAATAATTATTATCCACGTAGAGAACATCGAAATATCCAAAGTGTAAATTATGATGTAGATAAGGATGATGACACGTGGTGTCGTAAAGTAGTTAGTATAGAAGATATTCGTTTCAGTTATTTATATAGATTTAGTCTGCAAGGTATAAANCGTGGTGTCGTAAAGTAGTTAGTATAGAAGATATTCGTTTCAGTTATTTATATAGATTTAGTCTGCAAGGTATAAATTCCAACCAAAGTTGGAAATGGACTTTTGGAGTAGGGTTTTTTTTCGTAATCGTCATAATTCTGGATACCCGATGTTTACCAGTTTAGCTGAATTGGCTCCCCGGGACGTTATTTGTTGGAAGACAGCGCCAGTACATGAAGGTGTCAATAATCAGACTGCTGTTATTAGCACTTATTCATCGCCTGTTACGTTCTCTCGTAAGAAGATGGCGATGAAATATGAATTTATAAAAAATTAATTGGTACTAGTGGCAATTTATACATTCTTGACCACGCAGAACTTGCGTATAATGTATGCATGTGAATAAAGTTTGTTTCGCCGAAATCGGTTCAGTGGTTCTCATTTTGTGTTTCAAGGTTATGTACTTTGAAAATTTCTCACCCGTCAGCCGCACTCTACTACTACCACCACGTACATATTTTTTGAATGAGAAAAGAAAAATGGAAATGCAAGTTTTCTTTTAGAAATAATATAATGCATTAAATGCAATACATAAATTCTTATTCTTAATTTTTCCTTCAACTCCTTACACGCTAAGAATGTTCCTACACGACCCGTACGCGATAACCAAAACAGTTTCGTGAAATACCTTCTTTCATTAGTACATCTTCATAACGAATACGTTTTTAATCGCAAACTGACATTTATGCCTCTAGTATATCATTCACATATAACCCCAACTCTCAAATGCTCTTGCCGCATCACAGATTGCAAAATATAGACTGTCTCTTAGTAAATATCCTTTTGTTATATTTTTTAGACTCCTCAATCCCGTGGTTTTCTCCCATATAGAAAAATATATTCCACATATAAGAGTATAAAAAGCAGTCTGCGATCAGAATTTCCATGAAACTCATATGCCATATGCAGGAAATGCATACATCCGAGGCCACTTACGGTAACTCCTTGGTCTTCTGGTACCTCTAGGGAGCGGGAGTGTTCAGGATCACAGTGTGATCACACTCGCGTTCTCGTCTCTGTGGACAAAGTAGGCTGTCAAAGAGAAAGAGTTTTAATGACGAGAAACTGAATGTGACAAAATGTAAATAATTAATTTAAAGCGAATTTTACGAATTAAATTAAAAATATATTAATGATGCCTATGTGCAAATTCCGTTAAAATATTTTTTATTTTAAAATGCTTTACAATACTTTAAGTTAAGTTTTCTGCGACTGATAGTAAATGTCCTTGCTGACCTGCTCAAGCGTGGCTCTAAACAACTGTGAATAAATAAAGTATTTTTTTCACACCGAAGTTAAACGGATAATAATAAGACTTATCGAATTCAGTGGTAACAGTCTGCTGCAAAAATAATGCTAAGTATCAAAATGCGGTTTTGGTGAGCATATTCTGCGGTGTCTTGTGCTTGACTGTGACTATGAATGCTCAACGTTCATAATGGTTTCGCTCCTTCACCTTCTGTCATCCTGGGGCAAAAACCTGCAAAACATTCGATCTAGGCGGACACACAATCACCACGTATTTATCAATTCCACCAATTTTTCTCACGTGTAGACAAGAGAGAGTACTAAAATTAATCTGATATTCTTTACGACGGGTTTCATTGGTTTGAAAATGCCGACAGTTATAAAATTATTCTGAATTACTGGTTCACAACTCAGTTTTATCTCGTAATACCGGCTTAACACACTTACAGAACAATTTTCAACACAATACTTTCAAGTTTATATTAATTACAATCCTCTTCTGGTGTTCAGTTAGTGTATTCCATTCTTTTGTTGCCAAGAATTTCTACGTTAAAGAAATATGTGATAGTCTTAAAAACGGTGTTTTATATGTGGCGTTATTAATTTATCTGGTTAATATGCCTTGCAAAGAATATCAAGATTAAGTATAGGTAATTATTATCTTTAAAGCACAGCGTATCTTTACTTGGAGACGTAATATGTCGACTATGTTGATAAATAAAATTTTAAATGTCCAAAACTTAATTGCAGATGAGCATNAAATGTCCAAAACTTAATTGCAGATGAGCATGCAGTTTCTAAGCTATATTCATGGTAAGTACATTTTTTTATGAAAAAAGGTTAAAGTTAAAATACTCTCGAAATACTCTGTTCGGTTTTAAAAATAATATTTGTACGTATTAAGCTGAAACGTGATGACAAAATTTTATTTATTTTATTCACTACATACAGAACATCGTAATAATAAAGAAACCATTACGGATTATCGTACCCTTCCATTAAGTTTACGTTTGTTNCGTGGTGTCGTAAAGTAGTTAGTATAGAAGATATTCGTTTCAGTTATTTATATAGATTTAGTCTGCAAGGTATAAAGTCCAACCAAAGTTGGAAATGGACTTTTGGAGTAGGGTTTTTTTTCATAATCGTCATAATTCTGGATACCCGAGGTTTACCAGTTTAGCTGAATTGGCTCCCCGGGACGTTATTTGTTAGAAGACAGCGCCAGTACATGAAGGTGTCAATAATCAGACTGCTGTTATTAGCATTTATTCATCGCCTGTTACGTTCTCTCGTAAGAAGATGGCGATGAAATATGAATTTATAGAAAATTAATTGGTACTACTGGCAATTTATACATTCTTGACCACGTAGAACTTGCGTATAATGTATGCATGTGAATAAAGTTTGTTTCGCCGAAATCGGTTCAGTGGTTCTCATTTTGTGTTTCAAGGTTATGTACTTTGAAAATTTCTCACCCGTCAGCCGCACTCTACTACTACCACCACGTACATATTTTTTGAATGAGAAAAGAAAAATGGAAATGCAAGTTTTCTTTTAGAAATAATATAATGCATTAAATGCAATACATAAATTCTTATTCTTAATTTTTCCTTCAACTCCTTACACGCTAAGAATGTTCCTACACGACCCGTACGCGATAACCAAAACCGTTTCGTGAAATACCTTCTTTCATTAGTACACCTTCATAACGAATACGTTTTTAATCGCAAACTGACATTTATGCCTCTAGTATATCATTCACATATAACCCCAACTCTCAAATGCTCTTGCCGCATCACAGATTGCTAAATATAGACTGTATCTTAGTAAATATCCTTTTGTTATATTTTTGAGACTCCTCAATCCCGTGGTTTTCTCCCATATAGAAAAATATATTCCACATATAAGAGTATAAAAAGCAGTCTGCGATCAGAATTTCCATGAAACTCATATGCCATATGCAGGAAATGCATACATCCGAGGCCACTTACGGTAACTCCTTGGTCTTCTGGTACCTCTAGGGAGCGGGAGTGTTCAGGATCACAGTGTGATCACACTCGCGTTCTCGTCTCTGTGGACAAAGTAGGCTGTCAAAGAGAAAGAGTTTTAATGACGAGAAACTGAATGTGACAAAATGTAAATAATTAATTTCAAGTGAATTTTACGAATTAAATTAAAAATATAATAATGATGCCTATGTGCAAATTCCTTTAAAATATTTTTTATTTTAAAATGCTTTACAATACTTTAAGTTAAGTTTTCTGCGACTGATAGTAAATGTCCTTGCTGACCTGCTCAAGCGTGGCTCTAAACAACTGTAAATAAATAAAGTATTTTTTTCACAACGAAGTTAAACGGATAATAATAAGACTTATCGAATTCAGTGGTAACAGTCTGCTGCAAAAATAATGCTAAGTATCAAAATGCGGTTTTGGTGAGCATATTCTGCGGTGTCTTGTGCATGACTGTGACTATGAATGCTCAACGTTCATAATGGTTTCGCTCCTTCACCTTCTGTCATCCTGGGGCAAAAACCTGCAAAACATTCGATCTAGGCGGACACACAATCACCACGTATTTAACAATTCCACCAATTTTTCTCACGTGTAGACAAGAAAGAGTACTAAAATTAATCTGATATTCTTTACGACGGGTTTAATTGGTTTGAAAATGCCGACAGTTATAAAATTATTCTGAATTACTGGTTCACAACTCAGTTTTATCTTGTAATACCGGCTTAACACACTTACAGAACAATTTTCAACACAATACTTTCAAGTTTATATTAATTACAGTCCTCTTCTGGTGTTCAGTTAGTGTATTCCATTCTTTCGTTGGCAAGAATTTCTACGTTATAGAAATATGTGATAGTCTTAAAAACGGTGTTTTATATGCGGCGTTATTAATTTATCTGGATAATATGCCTTGCAAAGAATATCATGATTAAGTATAGGTTATTATTATCTTTAAAGCACAGCGTATCTTTACTTGGAGACGTAATATGTCGACTATGTTGATAAATAAAATATTAAATGTCCAAAACTTCATTGCAGATGAGCATGCAGTTTCTAAGCTATATTCATGGTAAGTACATTTTTTTATGAAAAAAGGTTAAAGTTTAAATACTCTCGAAATACTCTGTTCGGTTTTAAAAATAATATTTGTACGTATTAAGCTCAAACGTGATGACAAAATTTTTATTTATTTTATTTACTACATACAGAACATCGTAATAATAAAGAAACCATTACGGATTATCGTACCCTTCCATTAAGTTTACGTTTGTTGTCTTCGTAGGAAATTGTACTCAATCCCCCTTTAAATGAAAAATGGGATGCATCACATTTGTTTTTAACAATAATAGATTGTTATACTGAAACTGCAGCTGTAAGAGGAAAGTTTAATACTATTTACTTTTGTTGACATGGAGTAACTGTCAATATATATATATATATATATATATATATTTTTTTTTTTTCGAACAGATTGTGTTTTTGACTAAGTCGCTTAGCTAAATAAAAATTTTCGTATGATAATTTTTAGAATNAAATAAAAATTTTCGTATGATAATTTTTAGAATTAGACTGAACATAGTCCAACCATTCAATACCAATGGAAATGACAAAAATTTACAATCACCGTATAATTTTATTTATGTGTTTATACATGCTGAATGGATTCCTTATCTTCAAAAGCCAAGAATAAACTATATCGTACAATGAGTACATATTATGATCCGGTAAATAAAATTTTTAGTAACAAGTAAAGCTGTGTATTTTAAAATGTAGTTGATTTAACAGTAATTCACAAACACACATGTAAAACGTGTGAGATTTGTGTTGACTGTATATAAGAGCCTTCTAAAATATACCATTTGTAAGCAAATCATGATATCTGGGATTAAAACTTACATTCCTAGGTTCACATTTAATGACACAAAATTATAAGGAGCACTTATATCTTGAAATACGCGATGTATTCTGTTTGACGTGGCTTTANTACATTTAATGACACAAAATTATAAGGAGCACTTATATCTTGAAATACGCGATGTATTCTGTTTGACGTGGCTTTATGCAGGTGACATCAGTGCTTTTCTCAGTAACTTCAGACATGAATATGTGTCCATATAAAAGTCCTATTCTACGACTTCAAACTGCTGGTCCCGATGGTAGCATTCAACCTCACATGCTCTCAAAGGTGAGAAAGGCACGGCAAGGCGAGGATCGCTGTGGCACAAAGTGTGCTCTTACTTAGCGCGAGGGCGTGGCGGGTGGATTGTCGAGATGGCAAACGCTGATAAGGAGCTTTTCAGTGATTCGCGTGACTGCAGCAGCGGTGCGGTGATCACGTGATGTAGAGGCAGACGTCCAGCAGAAAATACTCGTGGTTCTGGCCAGACTATTGAGAAAGAGGCCCTCGCTCTCCGGACAGATGAGAGAGAGAGAGAGAGAGAGAGAGACAACTCCGGCTTTCATTTCACCAGCGCAACACATGCTGTGACTCTTTGCAAACCGTGTTTCTGGCCGTCGCCTCCCTTTAAGGTTCCGCGGGCAAGCTCGCTTGTGAATTAATGACGGACCCCTCGCTTTCAGAGCCACGCGCTTTGTTTACGGTGCGCATCGACGTCCACGTCACTTACACAAGTTCTGGGTATCTTCTCCCCGCAGATTCCGCGCTTTGAACTCGCACGCACAATTACGGCGCTATATTGGGAATAATTAGTACATCCGCGTTGCCTGTTGTTTTCTACTGGTTGAAACGGAATGGCGCGTAAGTACACACAGTAGCACATGAAAAGCAAAGTGGAAAATGCTGCCCAACGAAAAGGACAGAAGATGTATCTCGTATACAGAAGAAGACTTCGACTGATTCGCCAACGGAATTTGTACGTTGTANAAATAACAAACTGAATATGGTATAAGGACGTGCACTTCCATTGACATGAAAAAATAAAGAAAAATTACATTAAAACAACACCCACTGCGAATATTAAATAATCAGAATAGCGTACAATATGTATATAATCTCCTATTGCTATTTTTTACATTTATAATAATAAACGAATTTATATAATGTGAAAGTTCTACTCACATGGTTTAAATATCTATACATTTTTAATTTACGTATCATATTTACATACACTAATGAAATGTTTCTTCGCTCGCGACAGGCTGATATGCTACCCATTCTCATTTCGTATTCGTAATAATCAGAATACAATATGCAGCACAAGTGAAATAAAACAATATGATTATAGATTTTATAGAGGTAAAATAACTTTCAAGACTTGGCGAACTCGAGTATATAGTATTCTTGCTCAGTGTTTCAGCAGGAGTTACTACGCAGTTGCGCGGATGGCACGACTTATATATGAATAACACGCCTAACAGCCTCCTGTGCCAAAACTGCAAAACATCCGAAAGGAAATTTTAAAATATTGTAGTATTTTGTCCGTACGTGATTCTTTGCTCCTGGTTATCTGCGCGTGGTTTGTGAGATAGGAAAAGAGGGGGCGTAAAAAATGCGATAACACTAACGAAACTGCAGACCGCTGCTCTCGATAATTTAAGCACTTTTTAAAGAACTGCTAAAGAGCTACTTTAATGCACGCAGCGCATTATTCCTCCATATGTAAAATTAACATTGCCATTGGTCTAATCGTTTTATTCATGATTCTTACACCAGAATGCATATAAAACGGAAAGGAAAATAAATCATATCAGTATTCACAAAATTTTACCGTAAAACTTATAATTAAAATTTTAGACAAATAACAACTTTGCCTCCGTCGTTACCAATTTTCTGGGTGCATGCCAGTCAGTTTGCTCTGTTAAATGCATGCAGTCAGCAGCAGGGAATGTTTTCAAAGGTTGATTTCGGAGGTGGTTATGTAACTGTGGACAACCTGTAGTAGGTTTACCCAGGGTCCGTGCGATTCACCCGAGAAACCTCTTTCAACGCCAAACAAATGAAAATCTCCCTAATGACGGGCATGCTTTGATTCGGTTCGGCGCTTGAATGTTGAAGTACTTTCCCTGTATGCGCTGTGAACTGGAATCGCGGTTTCAATCTGGTGCGCATGTATCGGCAGTTGNTTACACCAGAATGCATATAAAACGGAAAGGAAAATAAATCATATCAGTATTCACAAAATTTTACCGTAAAACTTATAATTAAAATTTTAGACAAATAACAACTTTGCCTCCGTCGTTACCAATTTTCTGGGTGCATGCCAGTCAGTTTGCTCTGTTAAATGCATGCAGTCAGCAGCAGGGAATGTTTTCAAAGGTTGATTTCGGAGGTGGTTATGTAACTGTGGACATCCTGTAGTAGGTTTACCCAGGGTCCGTGCGATTCACCCGAGAAACCTCTTTCAACGCCAAACAAATGAAAATCTCCCTAATGACGGGCAAGTTTTGATTCGGTTCGGCGCTTGAATGTTGAAGTACTTTCCCTGTATGCGCTGTGAACTGGAATCGCGGTTTCAATCTGGTGCGCATGTATCGGCAGTTGTATCACGAGGAGATGAAGAACCTGGAGAGACAGCTGGAAGAAAAACTGCATATACTTAAATCTCACCCTGAGCGTACACAGCTACACTCAACTGGAAAAAAGGTTCTTTATTTCCGGGAGAATATTCATACAATTACTCAGTTTTTTTATTTCAAGTATTCCGAGAACTTGCTCATTACACAAGCGAGAGATGTTCGTAAAAAACGCCTAAGTGTGCCATGGTTTAAGTCATGATTGGCCAACTGTACCGTTCTGTTACATAGCAATAATAATACAATCGTAGAATTGTGTTTTGTCCAAAAAAAATTACTAAAATTACCACAAAGAAAATTTAATAAATTCTTTGGAATTCACTTACACAAAGGATGACAAGTGTCATCATTGTAGTGTCTTATTTCTTATCACGTTAGATTCCAAAATGACGTTTATAAAATGACAAGCCCAGCGTGATTTATCAATATTATCACAGCTCAAACTGATAAAAATTAGCTGCTGTCAAAGGGGTGCCCCGGTTATGAGTACATGGACCCTGGATAGTTTGTTTCGCGTTCGAGGCGCAGCGATACGGGTGACAATAACATGCTCGCCCAGCGCCGCATCGCCCCTACGCACAAGGCGCTGAACCGGCGTGCAGTGGTTCCGTAGTCAAGCTTTTCTCTGCAAAGTAGACTTTTAGCAGTGGAACTTTAATACACTCGATGAAATCTTATAGATTTAAATACGACCGCAAGCTTTTACTTTTCCTTCAGCTCTTAAAGCAACTGCGCAGGCAAGCTCTAAATATGACATTTTTTTTAAACCATTTCCACGATTTTTTCTTTTAAATACCCTTAACAAGATGAGAACAAACCCGTACTAAATTAGATAATTTGATTTTATCTTTTCTGGAAAAAAGATATATACCCAGTATATTTTTTTCGCTAAGATACACGTAAACGCGCAAACAACTAATATAGGATATAGAAACCCTCTTCGGACTTCGGACTTAATTTTAATCCCTGCAAATAACTGTGCCCAACTCATTATTAATAAGTTAAAGACCTGCGCATTTCAAAAATTTACTTACCCAAAACTACGTCACTAACATTCTTAAAATTGAACCCAAACAATCTGACAAATTACAAAAACCCTATTTTTTTTTCTGGTGGTTTAGGCTCAAGATTGTTTTATTGCTACCAGGGTACCATATATTTCGAACAGTATAAAGTATACGAGACTCCAGATATTTAGTCGCATACCCTGTGAATATTCGAGTGGAGTAGCATGTAAGCGCAGATGGGTTTTATAGTATAATATGCCGTTCACGAAACTAAAAAAGGCTAATCACATATCATGTTCGAAATGTCTGCTGCTGTTTGTTTGCGTTTTGCGTAAGAGATTTTGGGATCCTTCATAGTATAAAATGAAGTCCCTGGCGCGCATCTGTCTGTGCTCTGCCCAGGTTGGTTATGTGGGGATTCGTGACAGGTGGGAAATAGCCCCAGCCACCACTCGTTTCCCAGGTCGAGTGACACACATGCCAGTCGAGGTAGGGGTCGGGGGGCTAACTAAGTTAAATTAATTAAATAATAAATACATTTGTAAAGAAAAATATACAAAAAATATATAAAAATATATAAAACGAAACTAACACGTATATATATACAATCACACATGTATAATTTATTTTTAATTTTTAATTTATTCTCAATTTTAGACTNAATATACAAAAAATATATAAAAATATATAAAACAAAACTAACACGTATATATATACAATCACACATGTATAATTTATTTTTAATTTTTAATTTATTCTCAATTTTAGACTAATAACATTTAATAACGCATCGACCTGATAGTTTGTTGCAGGTCGGGAAGAAGGTGACTTGGGAAAGGGGGGCCCTATTGGTACTGGGTTCAGAGACTGGTGCTAGGGGCCTCCCCCCAACTCTAATCTATTTATAAGGGTTTTACCTCTCCAATGTCACACACGCGGAAACGAGTAATCGTACCCCGAGGGAGACCTGTATAGGACAGCTCGGGAGATTAGGGACTCACCGACACACTACATGTGAAATTAATTAGCACACTTGCAAACAACATTTCAACATGCTAGACATACTACAGGACACAACATTCACTCCAGCCAAAGTTATCTCATTGATGGTACTTTTCTAACTGGCTGCGGTACTGGAGAAACTGTTTTAATACCTAGAATACCAATGATTCCCTCAGATTTTCCTTTTAATTTTAAAATAGTCTGATTTCCAATAAGAGTTTTTTTTGGTATGACCATAAATAAGGTACTGGGTCAAACACTTAATGTGGCTGGAGTGGATTTGAGTGGACCATGTTTTTCACATGGACAACTTTACGTAGCCCTTTCGCGTGTCACGTCAAACAGCAACCTTTTTGTGCTGGCGGTCGGAGGAAAAACTATTAATGTTGTATACAAAGAAGTTTTCTAAACCACTATAATATAATATTGTTATATTAGAGATGTATGAATGTGGATAAAGCGAAGGAGGTAGGTATGTCAGGATCGTGGTAAATGGAGGTCCATAATCTCTGCCTACCCATCTGGGAGACAGGCGTGACGTGTATGTATGTATGTTATATATGATAGTAGTTTACTTATTTACTATCATTTAATATTGTAATTGTCTTTTACAAATTTATTTATTAGTGTATCGCTATAAAAACTAAATTGTACCCGGATTAAGCTGGGCTGGGTCGCTAGTTATTTATAAAATTATGACACATACAAATAACGAAATGGGGGGAGGATGCGTTCTTATCAAATACCACTGAGTCGCAAAGGCTTCAATATCACAAATATTTATCATTAAAAATAGTCTTGATGGATGTGTAAAAGATAAGAAATGCTTTTACTACACCTTAGTTTCTACAGATAGTGATAACTACTACTTAACATTCGGGTAACTTCTTCCATATTATTATTTTATCATGGTGACTGTCTTATAGTTCAAATACATCTTCTCACTATCGAGATAAGATAAACTATCTCTGTTCTCTTGCAGTTATGCGTATTCATACACTCACCAAACATTATTATGTTCAATAAAATATATACATTTTTGTAAACAAACTACCGAGCATATTATACAACTATTAGCCCGGTACAAATATGTATTATTAAAAAAAAAATGCTTAAATCTCTTTTACGCGATACATAATTACAATTTGTTTTTGCATTTAGGTCATTAGAGCAATAATATATAATATAAAAACAACAAAATTGCGTTTTAAAAAGTTTTGAACCTATAACTGTCAAAATTCTAGCCTGTGACATTAACGTAGGCATTTACCAAGTTAACTAGAAATATGGACATAAAATCCGCGTACCCTGTTACACTTGCATTTTATAACTACAAAAAAAATTTTTACCTCCAATAAATTTGGATATGATTTAGCAACATTATGTTAATATTCATACTGCTAAAGTTGGTCATCCGGAATTACTATTTTTCCGAGAAATTTACAAAAAGTAAATAAAATGTGGTATTTTTCGGGCTTAAAGAAGTTGCAGAATCATTCGCGCATACACGAGTTTTTGTATTAGGTCGAAATAATAGATCGACTCATACTGGGGACAGAAAGAAAAATCAGGCATATTGTGAGGTGAAAGCGCAAAAAGGTTAAAAATACTCACGACGAAAATAACTAAAATATCGAATTACGTACGTCGTCATCCACGTTCTAGAGTTGCGTTGAATGTCTGCAACCTTAAAAACATATCAGAGGAAAATAAAGCAACAACTGAACACCCATATAAAAGGAATGTACACACAGCCTACACAACACAAAAACATCAAAAGGAAAAAAAAAAATCTTCCATTCGTTCCAAATACACATTTTCAACTCCCGAATTTTCAACATAGTATCCTATACTCTACCATCCTAACCCCGGATAGTACGGAATCACTACTTCTTCAGATAAAACTAACCTAAGATACAGGGCAAATCAATGTAATACTCGCCAGTTCCGAAGCGCGGTAGTCACTTAACAGCAAGAATAAAAATTTGGAATCTACTGTCTTTAGTTCAAAGGGTAGGTAAACCGCAAGCAGTAGAAAATGCAGAAGTTTCGGCAAAAGGGAGTCATGCTCAGTCATCCCGGTCCTCCGGCGGTCATCTTGTCCGCCATGTTGGATATACGTGACCTTTACCTTTGACCTTAACCCCGGTAACAGTTAACCTTGAAAACCCAAAAATTAAAAAAAATCGCAAATACTTATAAAAACGTATACAAATATATAAAAAAATAATTTAAAAATTATAAAAATTTAAAAAAAAAAAAATTCAATTTCCGGAGGCCCCCCAGCCCTACCACCCATAAAATATACTCATTCTATCACATACAGCCATCTTGGTTTTTTAGTTTTTTATTTGTTTATACATTGCTGGGGGACGCCATATTGGATTTCATATGTTTACTTTTACATCACCTTGCTGGCGCTTATGTATTAAAATTCCATATCGCCACCAGGCGAGTTGTCGATTTAGCCACCAGTTGGCAGCCATATTTGTTTAAGATTTTTAAGTATAGGTGGTGCTGTCAGCGCCTTCCATGTTGGGTTCTATTTTCAACACATAAGTGGCGTTGATTTCTCGATTATGCTGCCTGCTATCGGCCTGTACCGAATAGTGACAGTGGCCATTCCTACAATGTCTGTAAATTGCGTGTTTTCTTTTTTTGTTTTATTTTTCAACATAAGAATTTTCATTTACATTTTTTTCATATAAACAAAAATTTTATTTAAAAATAATTTTTTTATTTGGTAAAGTACTACATGAGTAAACACATATGCACAGGTATATTAATTGCAATCTTCTGTGATAACCACTCGATGTAGGTACGCATCATCGACCCAGGAATATTAGCGGGCTGGGAAACCTCATTACTTGACATACAACCGTCCATTATGCCGTTTCAGCATATTCTTGACCAAATTCACACCTGGAAACTTTGAAGGCCTGATCTCCACTGTGTAGGAACCACCATGGATGGAAACAATTATTTATATCCTCGAGAAAATAGGTCCTCGGAGCATAGTTGCGTATACGTCACACATGAAAGAGTTCGAGGCTACTATTCGCTGTAAATCCTTTCTCGAAGATGCCTTTATGTTTGGAGATGCGCTTCAGTTCGCCAACCTTGACTTAAGGCTTGCGTGGGTCCTTCCTTTTCACGTTAGTGTACTAGGTTCGAAGCAGGATGTCGTCTTTTACTTCTTTGGGCTTCATGCGAGTGCAGAACGAACGGTAAGACTTGTACTCGCAAACGAGTTTTGGGAGTATATCCAACCATTTGAAGTTGCCCTTCGCAGCGAAATACCTCTGCATTTTTTCCTTCAGAGTTCTGTTGAACCTCTCGACGATAGAAGCTTTGAGATTGCTGTACGTAGAAAAATGATTTATGTTATGTTTCTTCATCAGGGCCTTGAACTTCGCATTGTAAAATTCCTTGCCCTGGTCGGTTTGTAGATTAGTCGGGCGGTATCCCTCACGCAATACGTCAGCCATGGCCTCGGTGACATCATGTGCATTCTTCGACTTGACAGACCTGGCTCAGGAGAATTTGCTCTATGCATTAATCACGGTTAACATGTATGTGTAGCCCTTGTTGACCCAAGAATAAGATATCATCTCCACGAGGTCAGCTTTAAATAGGTTGTTCATCCTACATATCACGACCTTGCAGCGTCGGTACTTGCGTCTCGCAGATGTGTGCAGTTCATTGGCCATTCCCAATAGACTCATTCTAAGTAGCCTCCCTCCTTCAGTTCTTCGAGGATTGAAATTATCTCGTTAGTGTGGGCACTATTTCCAACCCTTTGCGAAGCGAGCAGTAGCTGCAGCCTATCGACCAGCTCGTTTGGCTCGTCCCAGAATACGTAGTCGGTTTTCTTGTCGTTGTCTAACTTCTTCTGACCTCGGCCGCTTTTCAGTGTTAGGTCGATGAAGAGGTCTGCGAGAATGTCGATTTTTCGTGATCTTCGTCCTTATAAACAACTGTTTCAGGATTGTTATATTGGAAAAGTGCATGTGTGAGTTCAAGCAAAGTCCCTTATTACAGCATGTCGGATTCTGTGAACTTCCTGGGCTTCTTGCAAAGTAGACGTTCGTAAAGTCCGGGGTTTTCACGTGTCTTGTAATCGCCAACTAGGATGATCCCACCTGGTAGAAACTCTATTTATCCAGCACCGAGGAACCACTTAAGTGTAAACACCTTATGTCGTATCATTATTACGAGATGTAAACGACCGACTCTTCCTTACTTTTTTCTTGTGAGGCATCAGATCCATCGTCCCGATTTGTCTGTACAACATCATGTTTTCGCTTCTTCATAGGCTCAGCATTATCGTCGGTTTTTGTTTTCACAGCTACAAGTGCTCTATCGCTCTTCCTGAGTACATCGAGACGACGAGTAATGGGCTTAAAAATGTCTTCATTTATATGGTTGCATGAGATTTTGGCCCTCTTGGCGAGAAAATACTTTGAGTTAACATACTTTAACGTCCGATACAGGTCACTGGCAATGTCCGACATCGCACTGAATAACATTTTTTACTGTTACTCTCTTTTATAAATTTAGTTTTGTGTCTCCGCCAAATACTTTCGATCTTGCTTAGGCGTTCGCTGCAGACATCCAATATGCACGTGCTGTAGTTTTAAATATCCGTTTTTGTGTCGAGGTGGGGAATCGAGGTAATGAATGTACGTGTCATATATATTTCCAGGTTTTTCAGATACTTTTCATTTTGCGCAGATGCCACATTCAATCAGTCGATAATTTGCCTTTGAACACTCGTTACGTGCTCGACAATAGCCACCATTCCGCGGACGATCTCCGTCTTCACACATTCCATATTTGTCCCGAGCTCGGACAGGTAGTTCTGAAAGAATAAGGTCTGTTCGGTCAACATACTGTGCAGTTCCGTGATGATGCCATTACCAGTTTTGAGGACGAAACATTTAGTATCAGAATCCTCGGATCGTTCGCATTCGCCAACATTTCGAATTATTATTCTACCAGCATCAAAAGTTCCATCATTTCTTGGTACGAGACAACTTCCATCTTCGTCTTTGTGAAGACGCAACTTGAGGCTACTTTGCCCGAATTTCGATATGCTGTACCTCATTATCAACGGTCGGCGATGAAATGATCGAATCCACGTCGGTGCCTCTCATTATATAGGCCCAGTCCTTAACGATCATCAACAATCCGTATTTATCTTTCGAGAACAAGGATCACAAACTCTTGAAATCTAATAGCATCACGTCCATATTGACATGATCGATGTAAACATGCCGCAAACTCATATCGTCCTTGCGAGACAGCACCAACATGTTTGGTGCTGTATGGGTATGCGCGAATAAGTCTAGCTGTGGTACACGCAGTTCACGTTCGTCTGCCATCTCATGCTAAAGTACTCTTGAATACAAGTTTGTTTTTCTAGGCAATGTCATAAAAGGCATATATCGAGTTTGGCAGTGCTTCACTCGGTGGTGCGACAGGTTCGTTATCACTGCAAGGGAAATAACCCATGCCATCAACACCCTGCAGTACTTGTGCCAGTCGTTGTTATTTCGGTTACTGAAGCGATTTTGGATATAGGTTCACGTTCTAGAACCGAAGGCCATTCTCTTATTCCAGCAGGATCAGTTGAACTCACGTTTCCCCAAAATTTGATGGTCCTGTGATGGTGCAACATACCGTATTTGGAAATGGGTTTCCATGTCGTGGTTCGTGTGAGATAGCTTCATCTTCAGCATGAATGCTTATGTGTAGAGTAACATATTACTTGATAATACGTATGTCACCACTACTATCTTGCGGTGGAGGTGGTGCTTACTGCAGTGCTAACTGCAGTGTGTGTGGTGCTAACTGTGGTGCATGCGGTGCTTACCGCAGTGCATTCCGTGCTAACTGCTGTGCATTCGGTGCTAACTGCGGTGCGTTCAGTGTTAACTGGTGTACATGTGGTGCTTAATGCGGTTCTGATTGCAGTTGCAGATAACCAGTGCTACAAATTTTAGAATATATTTTCAAAATATCACTCCGAGTAAAATGCCTCTGGCAGATTTTGCATTCAAAAGTAACACTAGAAATTTTAATTCTGCAGATCGTTATTACATGTCGACGCACGCTGCACATAATAAATCTGGACACAACAGCCAGGCCCGATAAGCACTGGGTATCTTACGTAAAAAGGACAAACATGCAAACTATTATGGCAGTTTTGGGAATTTGCGTCCTCCATCCGAACTGTGGCAGTATCTGAAAGGAACGAAGCTGACATACAACTATGAGATGGAGCAGATGCCCAACACGTGAAACTGTGGACATTTGTTTCTTCGCTTCCTGGTTAGCTCGTACAAAATGGTGCAAAATGCCTATACATCGTGAGGATACTATCAGTAAAATCGATAACACTTACCTTGATGGGTCGTAGCACCGAGCTGCGTGCGGTACACTTTCCGCCGCTCGATCTGGAGGGGAAATGGTCGATTTTCAAGCCTACAATGCAATACCAAACATCGATGAAAAAAAAACATACCTCGTAAAAGGTGGTAATGTTTCCCATAAGGTGTCGCTGCCCATAGGCTCTTATGAAATAGACGACATCGTAAGGAACACTGAAGATTCGCTGACCGCCGACATGGAATTCAAATTACGTGGGAATCCCAATACTTTGAAGAGTGTTATTAGATGCAATAATTTACGAAACCAGATACTATCGGACCGATGCTAGGGCTCTAGCCACGCATCTACGAAGCTGGCAAAACACACAATTCGTCGCAGACCGTAAACATGTTGCCAGGTCAATGTGTGGCACATACCTCAATGGCAGACTGAGCAATATGCTGCACGAATTTTCTCCTAAAGTCCCTCCAGGTTTTAAACTGGTTGTAGAACCGCAATGTATCATTTATGGTCCGGTCGTCGCGAAGAGAGCACACGAGGTGGTCGTGACAGTCGTCGACCAACATGGAGAGTTGGTGAACTTTTGAAACGAAGAAATCACTCTACGCCTGCATTTGAGAAGATGGAAATAAGATTCACGGCGACTACAAGCAATAAAACAAAGTTCCATGCAATACCTGCAAATAGTAAGTCGCAGGTCTCCAAGGAGTTAACTCATGCTAGCGAGATTTTCCTCCGCAGTCTCGCCTTCAAAGTCCATTACTATGGAAGATTACCTAAACATCGAAAAGTCGGTTGGTTTTGAAGACAGTGTACGAAAGTAGAACTTCATGTGTACCAACCTTTCCTGATCGGACCATACACACTACCATCAGAAGTTCGGATAGCGGTCTAAAACCCAGATGTCTGCTCTCTTCCTTGCCAGCCTTTCCTGTGAATTAGGCGGACTCTGACGAAAGAAGATGGAACGAACTCTACAACCGCGAAAAAAACGAGCAATGAAATTCTCCACCTGATCGATCGCATCACGTATTTTCTCAATCGAGTCAAGGTGGACTAGTCGTGAGATGTGGGCATAACCTCGATGATCAAAAATTACCTTTCGCTCGCGCCGAATGAGATGTCTGCAGCCAAGATGGCAGGTTGGGGAATCGAAGATGACTGCAGTGTTTCTATATACCCTGGGGGCAAGTTCTAAGTGTGCATCCCGCTTTCCATGTTTTTGGAATTTGCCGAAGACTACAAACAAATGATCTTCAATTCGAAGCAGGAACTTGTTCTGCTTCTAGCCAGTACGCATGTTGACAGCATCGTGGGTATGGGAGAAAACCTGGAGTCAGTGGAACTGAAACTACAGTCTATCAAATTGATGCTGCATCATGTGCAGTTGAGCACTACTGAACGCATAATGATGCTAGAGAATGTGGAAGATAGCAAAATCATTTATACGGCTCTCAGGTCATGGAGTCTCGAGACATACCCTGGATTGCCTGCAAGCCAGTGGATTAACTGAATGGTGAAATCCAGCTTTACTTCTGATAAACCTCGGTACATCATGTTTCGGCTACAGACCGGAAGACATCACAATGTGAGAGTGAGTCGTTCGCAGTTCGACACATGTCAAATAGAAAATGTTAAAATATTATTGAGTAGCGAAAGCTATCCATACGTTGACATAAACATGAACTTTGAAAATGGGAAGTACCTGGGCATAACAATTCCAAAATTAATATTATTGGCGGCCTCAGTCCACGATTTGAGCCCTGATACCTTCAAGAGTTTGGCCCCGCTCATTGTATTCGATGTGAGTAAACAGGACGAGTGTATTACCTCCAATGTAATCCACTAGGGAATCGAATTCACGACACATGGAAAAATACCTGCAAACACGTACGCATTTTGTCTGATACCTCAAGACCGGTTTGTATCGTACAATTCCAAGACAAGACCGTCAAGATACTCTCGTGGGTGCAGCTGAGAATATATAAGTATAACTTTCCACACACTAGAAATGTTTATTCGTTTTCGAGCATCGCCAGCTTCAATGACCGAGAAGGTGCTGAAACGCCATAATAGACTGTCGTATGTCAAGTGGTGGGGTTTCCCAGCCTGCTATAATTCCTGGATAGACGATGCGGCATCGAGTGGTGAACACAGGAGATTGAAGTTAATAAGCCGGTGTATGTGTGTTTACTCACGTCGTACTTTACCAAATAAAGAATTTTGTTTTTAAAAAAATATATATTGGATTTATTTATCCCCCCCCCCAAGCCCGCTTTATGTAAAACAATAATACAACATATTTTAAAATAACAATACTTATGTTGAAAAATAAAACAAATAAATTTAATATGACAATTTACTTACTTTGCAAGAATGGTCAGTGTCACCATTCGGTACAGGCCGATAGCAGGCAGCATAATCGAGGAATTAACACAACGTATGCGTTTAAAATAGAATCTAACACGGAGGGCGCCGACAGCACCGCTTATAAATTAAAAATCATAAACAAATATGGCTGTCACCTCGTGGTTAAATCGACAACTCGCCTAGTGGCAATATCGATTATTAATACACTAGCGCAATCTAGGTAATGTAAAGGTAAGCATATGAAATCAAAAATGACGTCCTGCAGCAATGTATAAACAAGAAACCGGTATACGATAGGTTGAGTATATGTGAGTGTTGAGGGGGGGGGGAGGTCTGCCGACTAAACAGCCGAAAGCAATTGATGGTGGGTGTAAGTCGTCTGCTGGAATTAGTGCAAGAAATGTAATATTTAAAAATACATTTTATATTTTATATAATTTTTTATAATATTTTATAATTTTTTAGTCATATATTTTTTATTATTTTAATAATGTTTTAAATAAAGTTTTTAAGGTAAAGGTCATCGGGGTCAAGGTCAAAGTCAAGGTCTCTGATATCCAACATGATTGACAAGATGGCCTCCGGGGGACCGGAATGACAGCATGAACAGCTCCGATGCTCCGATCCCCTATCCCCTTGGCCGAAACATTTCCATTCTCTACTACTACAGCATTTTAAAGAAACTTGAGGAATAGAGGATATTTAAATTAAAAGACGCAAAAATGTACGTTACGACAACCTTGACAATACACGATGGAAACTGTCGGTTATCGTATTTACTACGACAAACTGGAACATAAATTTGTTAACGCGTAAACGCATACGCAGTCATGAAAGACATTATTTAAGATACACATACAAGCATGTATGTTTCCAAAGTAATACTGTAGAAAAATAGCAAATAAATGTCGAGAAACTTTCTCGACGAATGGAAAGTAAGTGCTCATAGCCTCTCTATCAAAAAAGTTTTATTTGACATACTATACTACTTACAAGAGAATTATCTGAAATTGGACTGAAACAAAATATGAAATATACTTTGCAATTAGTGGTGACGTCACTGCAATAATAGATATGATAAAGCGGAAATACCTTGTTTGTATTCTCACACTTCAAAATTTTTTTCCACGTTAAAGATTACTTGGTAAAAGTATATACAGACGTAAGAAAAAGTAAGGAGATTTATGAGCTGAAAAAAAAAATTACGTAGGATGTCGGCACAGAATCCTTTCAAAGATGGCTTATACAAATAATTTAACTTTAACAAAAATTATTTCACACTGAATTCGAAAGCACGCCTTTATGGGAATCATCCAACAATATTTCTTGTTGTTTAAATACCTTCACTAGATGACGGTGTTTTCCTAATCTTGTAATAAATTTAAAGAATAAAGTTCCTCCGTTTGACAAAGCCGTCAGTAAATAAATAAATGCTTCAGCTAAAGGTTATGGAAGAAACTGAATAACCTATTAAGGTTTAACAATCGTACCGGAATCTGGTTGTTCATAATTGGCACTGCGCAACCAGGCGCTTTCTTTCTTGAAAACCACTTCCTTGTAGAAATATTTAATTCAACATTTATTTTAAGTCGTTTTTTTTTTCCACAACTTAAGCACTTTAGTATGTCTTTTACGAGGGCGACAGGGATAGAGAATGACTCAGAGCTATGACTGAAATACTAGAGAGTACACTGTACACTCACCGACCGACGTAGTCGCCCTCAGACCTGGAAATATCGGCCTTGTCGCTGAACACGAATATTCTAGACGAGCCTCGGTACCACTTGATGCTGTGAAGCTCTCCACACTTCTCTTCGTCAACTTGGCACGGCAGTCTGATGGTCTGTCCCACAAGTCCGTTGATATCCAACTGAGGTAGACCTGAAACACACAGTCTGTCGTTCCTAACATGGCCTTTAGAAAACATGTTGCTGACAAACACCTGCTTCATTTGTACTTCGCTCTCACAAAGCTGAAACAAGACACTCATGCTGTTACACTGATTTTAGTATATGCAGATACATATATTTTGTAGCGGTCAGCATACCTTAACTTGAAATTTCTATGTAAATATGCAATGATTCTCAACCCTTTCGGTTATGGTTGTCTATAAACTGGACGCTGCATAGGAATGAAATTCAGTAGGTCCCTCAAGTATAAAAGACCGCATTAATTTCTGAGGCTGTATTACTCAGTTTCATAAAAATCTGCTACCAATAGAATTTTTCACAAACACATGTTAGTTGGTCAAAACAAAAAATTTTGTTCACCGTAACACTTAAAACCACTTCATTATCAGCGCCTGACGGGGTTAAAGGTTGATTTTGAAAAGTGCTTGTGAATCGGTATCAGCGGTTTTTAAATTTGCATAGAATAATTACAATATCCTCACGTTCTTCCCGTTAGAAGCCAAGTCAACAGAGAACTAATCCATATCTGGCATGGAGATATTTAGTTTTGGTCAGCGTGGATGATAAACGAAATGTAGACGCAACTACAGAACGGAAAAACTCGGGGGTAGAGGAGAGCTTACTCCATGAAAACAGATGTGACATAAGAATCCGCGTCTGAAAAGTTCATGGTAAATGTTAACGCAAGATCAATTACAGAGTGCCCCTTCCTCTCTAATCAAAATAATTATCTATATTTAATACACGTTATCACAACGTCAACTGAGCTGCTGACTTTTATTATTCTATATAATCGCAATTCTTTTAACTAGTGAATTAAAAAAAATATATTATAAGAGATGGCAAAAAAAAATTTGGGCTATTCGAATTAATGCTAACATTACCAAATGCTCGNGGTATCACAACGTCAACTGAGCTGCTGACTTTTATTATTCTATATAATCGCAATTCTTTTAACTAGTGAATTAAAAAAAAATATATTATAAGAGATGGCAAAAAAAAATTTGGGCTATTCGAATTAATGCTAACATTACCAAATGCTCGCGAACGTCCGATATTATTCCCCCCACCACCGATATTATAAGTGTTTTTTTCCTTCTCTGGTTGGGTAGATATTGTCACCTATATATATATAATTAATAAATAATAGTAATATATAATAGAAATAAACATAATAAAAATTATTTATTTATTTATTAAATATAATTTTGTATATATTGTTATGCAGAGTTTATATAACTAAAAGAATATTATAAGGTTATATAAAAAACCTAAAGCATATTATATCTTAATATAAAAACATGTTAGTGCGTAATGATCTGGGGACTATTTTAGAATCTGAATTTAACTCTGATATTATGATGCATAGTGTGTAATTAAAAAAAAAAGGTGACAGGACTTAAATTTTTTATTTTATTTTTTCAATGGCCAGGCCCTTGGTGCGTAAACTTAGACGTTTCTAATACAACTTAAAATACCAGGGGTTTTCTCACCTCGGAATATAGCTTCGATTCGGAAATATAAATATGTAACTTTGTTCGGGGCATGTAGTGTATTATCTTAAGTTTGTTACTGGGATTTTTTTTTTCGCCTTTTTTTTTTTGTAATGGGTGGTCCGTTTTCTCTTACCTTAATTTGGTTTCATGCGAGTGTGTGTGTATATAAACATAATCGGTGCAAAAATGTCGTAGAATTTCCCGTCGCAACAAGCGTTAAATATTTTAATTATGAAAGGAGGTTAACACTCGTATTTGCAGATTTAGGCAGGTAGAATATCCTGTTATTTCTCCCACCCCCCGTCCATGGTTTGATATTACTTGACCACTGTGTACGTGAGCGTGGAAATATTTCTAAATATATTCATCAGCGGATGAAAGAACTAGTTCGCAGGGTTATGATGAGAATAATAATGACATGATTAGTTATATATTTCTAGCGGAATCAGACTGAACACCAAATCGGGTTAAAAATGGTGGCTTTAAATACCTGGAAAATGCAAAAATAGTACCTTGGTATACCTGAAAAATGCAAGGAATTGCTAATAGGAAATAAATGTACTCAATATAGATATATATTTTTTTTAATTAATGCGTACATATTTCCGAGGATGGCTCGTGATTCTGAAAGCCCGATGTCGTGGATTCGATGCGAGAGAAAAAGGTGAATCCCCCTTTCCTCTTATAAAGAACAGATGTTAATATTTTTTATTCGTGTCTGCCTACTCGATTCTCGTTAAATAGTAGTGCTGGCTTACATTTTATAGGTGGCATGCAAGCTGAAATAACGCCGGGGCTCCTAACAGCTTTCCAGCGGTCAGTGCGCTAGGGCAAAGTCAAATTTAACAAACAGGTACAGCGCGGCTGGACGTGTGCACGAGCTCAAGATTATGAATGCACGTGTATCACGTTTACTTCTGTAATGGGACTCGTGACCACTTCTTTAAGTATAGTTTTGTCTTAATAGTTTTTTAATGAGTCTATCAGTCTCGCCTGAATTTGGAATATTTCAGACTCTGTTTGAATGCGCGTGTGTTTGCGTGTGTTTGATGTATGAGCAGGTGGAGAATGTACCAATTTTATTTCGTAGTGTCACTATATCACAAAGTATCTTTGGGTTCACTGGAATAAAGAAAAAAAATTGTAAATTTGATTCTTTATATGAAAAAAACCATGGTAAAGTTTTAGCCAGAATTTAATTAAAAAAACAATTTATACAAAGAATCAATTTTCTACATTCAAAAGAGATTAACACAACTCTGAAACCTCATGGCCTCCGTAATGCACTGGCTGCAATCTGCTCTAACTTTTTCGCACTCTGAAATAATTCGTTACATGTCCCGACGAGGTAAATGGGTGATGAATAAGAGCTGTATGTGCGTGTCTTTGCTGGAATTCGTATTGTGGTATAAATCTGGATGGATGACTAGCGTCACGGGAATAAAACTATGTTTTAGTTAGCGTAGTTCATAAAGAGTAAATACTATTGACACCTGCTGGATTAGAGGCCACACATATGCATACACATGTTCGCATGTCACTTTTCATTCAGCTTAAGTCATGTAGCAGTGCGTTGGAACTGTGCAGGGGGAGGGTGTTATTTTTCCCACAGATCATACATATCTCTCTTAATGGAGCGAGCGTACACGGGTGCATGTAAATACAGAGATTTTGTTTGCCGAAGGTAACTTTTTTTAATGAATTTGTACTTGTATGAGAGTACCTTTACGCTAGCGTCTGCTCACGGTATATATTTTTTTCTCCCTCAAAACTTACTATATGTACATTATTTGCATTTATAAAGAGTTTTATATCCGTACACTGGGAGCTAGAAATATAATTGCACTTGGAGTAACCATATGGATATTTTTTCTCGCTGCCTAAATTTCCTAACGTTGTGATTTTAATTTTGGGAGGAAATGTTTTTTAATCATAAGCGTCTATGCTTTGGTGAAGGGGATGCACGGGATCCTTCACTGTCCATATAGCATACAGTAAGTTGTAACGAAGTGGTTTTGCTCTGTTTTTGGGTTTTTCGAGCCATGATTACTTTACAGAAAGCTGCATAACGTAGCCGTACACGACACATAATTATTTACAACATGAATTTTAAACAAATTTTTTGCTGACGGGGGTAAGCATTTTGTTTAGATGGGAAGGAGCACTCGGTGATTGAATTATCGTTAATATTTACCCCGAAACAAGTTCATTGTATGCTTATTTCTCGTGACGTATATTTCCAGTATGAGGTATTTACAGTATTTTCGTTATTTTGCCTTTCGATTCGAATACCTTCCTTTTCTTGAATGGGGTCGGTTTTGCAATGCTGTGTTTGAGCCATACCTAATTCAATTTTATTGGTAGTGTGTTTATGTGGAGAGCCACCAGCGATGTTTTCCTCCATTCGAGTTAAACATGTGCAAATATCCTTCGAATACCCACTCTCGTTGTGGTGTCATAGGTATTAAGACTTTGATGGAATGCAGTTTGGTCCTCCACGAAACCATTGACATTAACCAACCCAGACCATGCCAGGATCCTTGGTCGTGATGGTTGCTGGCACGATGGTGGATGCTAATCCTTGAACCCTTGGTTTTATGGAAAGAACACTCTTACGCTACTGAGAAGAGGACTGTAAACGAAGGATTTTGGCAAGTGAAGGTCCTACAGCTACGCAGGTTTTTGCATGCCTCTGCAAGTTATCGCATCTAGCAAATGCCAAGCCACATTTTACCCACTTATATGTCACACGATCTGCATTATTCGAACATTCATACTTTTCATGTCTTCGAACACATTTGGTGAATGCAAACTAAGTGTTGCAGTAGCGTCACGGGTACTGAAGAAACGCCTTTGCAAATTAATTAAGTGGTGAACATATTACATTTTAAAAAAAACTATCTTCAAGTACTGTATTTTATGAGGTTACATTCTCCCAGATTTGAGCACATTTGTAATTTCGCGGGGAAAATATATGCGTATTACGTGCACGCTTGATAATATCCTGCAACCTGATGGAATTTAATATCTGAACTTACCAATCAAAATACTAAAAGACGAGGGGTGAGAAAGCGATCTGTCACCTCTGGCGCCAGACGAGTAACCGTGGCGAAGGTCGACATTTTTCCCGTTATATACTTTCTCCACACCAGCACGCACTAGCGGACAACACTGAAAATAAGAGGGGTAGTGGTAAGGGATTAAGCGTGGATGAATAATTATTCGGACTAAAGTGGTAAGGTGAGGGGTAACAGAATAACTATTCAATTTTAATGGTAATTACACAAAAATTTATCGATTTAATAAATTATGCCTGAAGGTATACCGCTGATTGTAAATATTTTTTTAAAAGAAATGAACGCTAGCTATGTGTTGAAAATAAAATCCAATATGGAGGGCACATACAACACGACTTATACTTTAAAAACATAAAGAAATATGACTACCGCCTGGTGGCTAAACAGTCAGGTCATCTGGTGACGAAAACTGTAATTAGTACACTAGCGCCACCTTGGTGTTGAAAATATAAATAAATTAGAAATGAAATTACCAACATGGCAGAATGAGTATTTGTAAGTGGTTTTGGGGATGATGACCTCCCGACTAATTGTCGAACGATGGTGAGTAATTGGTGGTGAGGATGGGCAATTAGCCAATGTGAAACATTGGTGGAGCAATTATATATATTGGAGGAGGTGGTGGTGGGGCAATAAGGGAATGAGAAACATTGGTGGAGCAATAAAATACATTGGAAGGGGATGGTGGGGGTGGGGCAATTAGGCTATAAGAAAAATTTGTGGTGCAATTAAATAAATTGGAAGGGGTTGGTGGGTGTGGGGCAATTAGCCAATGAGAAACATTGGTGGAGCAATTAAATATATTGTAAGGGGAGTGGAGGCGTTCAGTCGTCTGCTGGGCGTGGTGTTTGGGGGACCCACAACATTGTATGAACTAATGATAAACGAAAAAATCCAATATGGCGTTCTCTATCAATGTATAAACAAATTACTAAATTAAAAACAAGATGGTCGCACACGATAGGGGTTGTTGGGGACTTCCGGTTATGTAAGTTTTTAAACTAAATCGTTTAGTAATAAATTTTTAGTAATACATTTTTTATTAATTTTAATAGTTTTTAATGATTATAAAATAATTATTTAAGTAATTTTTTATTATTTTTGTAAATGATTTGTTGGGTTTTACAGTTAAAGGTCACCAGGGTCAAGGTCGAAGGTCACCAAGAACAAGGTCAAAGGTCAAGTTCAAGGCCTGGATCCTAGATAGCCCCAGGCTTGAAAAACAGAGCACGAAGAGCTCCGACGCTCTGGTCCCAGGTCCCGATGTGCCAAAGCCCCCATAATTCCTCTACTACTAACTTTAGCGAAACTCTTAACCATGACGTAAATACAAGTCTCGTATCCTCATACACCACGTTGCTAAGAAATAACTGGAAAATTATTTTGGGTCCTTGATATATGGATTAAAAACACGTTTTACTTTGTGAATAAAATAACTGATAAAGGAGAACCGAACTGTTTTCTAACTGAACCGCAGCCAGTTATAAAACTGACAACGATGTTGGATGGTGAACGGACTTGTACGAGACATTTTCAAATTAAGCTATATACAGTCATTGAAGAAAAAACGTGGAAAGAAAAACTGAACTGTCTCTTGTACATTCACAAATTAAATCAAATATACACAAACAAGTAGTATTATCAGTGGAGATATATGTAACGTTACACCTGAAACGTTACATCACATGTCGTCGCAGAAGATCTTACAATATTTCGTTACTAAAGAATAATATAAAAATATTTTCACACATGTTATATTTAAGTGCAATTTTGGCTTTACACTGTTCAACTACGTAGAGAACCACAAATGACGATGATAAGTCAAGATTACAGTGGGTTCCGTACGACAAGTGATGCCGGCTCGCGTCTTGGAAAATTAGTCAATCAGGCTGTTGAATACAAACTGGTCCGTCTCCGTCGCCAGATGAGCCAGACGTGTTGTTAAGAACGGACACCGAGTAGTCCACCTTAGTGCTGGAGAAACGTATACCTGAAGAGTGATTCAAGAGATTTGGACGGCTCATAACATCGAGGACTTGAGAGCCGATGAGGGTGAAGTGAGGTGAGATGGAACAGCGCCGTAATGCAAGATCGGGGGAAAAGGGAGATCCTTGAGAAATTCCTCCGACCAGCGGCACCGTCCGGCATGATTCTCACTTACGAAAATCCGAGACCGACCCAGCCGGGAATCGAACCCAGTTAACCTTGGTGGGAGGCCAGTAGTCTAACTACTACCACACCGCAGCTCCTTAGACCTCAAGACATAACACAGGTAGAGTAAAAGAGCTCCTCTGATGGACTTCAAGTGGAATATAAAGAAGAATTCCAGAAGAGATAGAAAGTAAGAAAGACATTGCAGAGCTCATGGATGTAGATAAAAATATGAACCAAGGTATTTAATAACAAATATTATGAGGGTGCGTGTCTCCATGTAACATTGAAAATCCTTCTGGCACTTTGTTTAATCACTACTGCACCGTATAACATTTGTCCATGCTTCACAGGGCCGCGGTGCCGTAGTGGTCAGACTATTTGCCTCCCATCTAAGAGAACCGGGTTCGATTCCCGGCGGGGTCGCTCCCATGTTTACGCATGTGGGAATCGCGCAGGACGATGCCGCTGGTCGGCGGGCTTTCTCGGGTACCTCCCGTATCCCCCGTGATTTTATTCCAGCGCTGCTCCATACACGCCTCACTTCACCCTCATGCTGGCAAGACCTCGGATTTACGAGATACCCAAATCTCTCCACTCCACTCCATGTTTCACAAGGCGGTTTTTTTAAAACCAGTGGTCAATTTAATGTTATTTGACTGTGCAATCCTACCTAATATTATAAATGCGAGAGTGTGTTTGTTTGTTTGTCGTCGCAACGTCACGACGGATCGTCGTGATTTTTTGCACAGAGATGTTTGGAGGGCCGGGAAGTGACGTAGACTACTTTTTATTCCGAAAAAATTTTTCCCTTAGGAAAAAAATTTTAGTAACAATAGCGCTTGGGATACAATGCTGCGTCAATGTAAGTTGTTAGTGTGGGACGAAAGCACAATGTCACACAATAAAGTGATAGAGGCCCTAAACCTAACTCTACAGGATATGCAAAACAATACAGACATTATGGGAGGAATTGTTGTATTACTAGCTGGTGACTTCCGCCAAACTCTACCGGTGATTCAGAGGGGCACACATGCAGATGAATTGAAAACCTGTCTCAAGTCGTTAAGCTTATGGGCAAATGTCAAGAAATTCAGTTTGACGACAAATATGAAAGTGCACCTCTACAATGACGTTGATACAGGACATTATGCTGATACACTATTAAAAATTGTAGATGGGCGATTAGAAAAAGATGCCGAGGGCAGTGTGTCATTAACAGGGGATTTTAGTAATTTGGTGCAGAGTGATACGGAACTGATTGGTAGCGTTTACCCAGATCTACAAAGAAATATAAATGACGACCAGTGACTATGTAAAAGAGCGATTCTAGCACCAAAAAATTACATCAATAGTGCTTTATTCCGTGTTTATGATCAGTGTCTGTCTACTAACAAATACCGTTATTTCTCCCTATAAACTTCTTACTATAATCATACGAGCGAAGACGTGGATTTAGTGAAGAGGGGGGTGGGAAGTGTAACACGAGTCGCGAGCGCTCTGCCGGGACTCAGTCGGCTCGCGTCGTTAATAACAAACTAATCACGTTCGAGCATGTGCGTGTATTTATTGCGAGTCCGCTGCGAATTTTGATTTCGATTATTTATTTTGAAATTTTTTTTAACAATAATTCTGTAGTTTACGCGAGCAGAGCCGNGTAGAGGGGGGTGGGAAGTGTAACACGAGTCGCGAGCGCTCTGCCGGGACTCAGTCGGCTCGCGTCGTTAATAACAAACTAATCACGTTCGAGCATGTGCGTGTATTTATTGCGAGTCCACTGCGAATTTTGATTTCGATTATTTATTTTGAAATTTTTTTTAACAATAATTCTGTAGTTTACGCGAGCAGAGCCGTGGGCACAGCTAGTATTATGTAATTTCATTTGACATATTACTTCTATGGGCAGTGGCTATCTAATTCTGCATGACTTGTCACCTCACAGTGTTATTACTCAGCTTGCATGATAACTACGTGCATTCGCAAATTGGAACAATTTTCTGTTGTCGTATTTAACATTTCTATATTTGTACATTTTCGACGATATTTTTATAATGCATAACATTTTATTAACTTACTTCTCTACGTAAGATTTTAAGACGTTTGACAGAAACCCGCATTGTGAAATATCATTAAACATGTATACATATGAAATAAAATAATACTTGCACTCGTTACCTGTAAGTTAACAAAATGTCATGAAGAATCAACCACTCTTTACAAACGTATTTTTGCCACTTTCACATTATTATAGGGCACCATAAAATTAATCCGGAGGAGGTAAGGCTACATTTACAGGAATATTAGCTATATAAAACAGGTGTTAACCATTTTTTACCTCAGAATACCTCAAGCATAGTATTTAAGTACCACTTTTAAGAAAAATATTTTCTTGAAATATTTGCTTGTGAGGTACATACAAATTTTGTATTTTGAAAACAATTTTAGCAAAGGATTCGTTATTTACCTACACATAGTATCAAATATATCTGCGAAGAAACAGTAACATAAATTTAGCTCGAAGGGCACATTTATCTCCTCACGTAAACTAAACCGAAGGTAAGTGCTTCGTTTCCTATTTCTTGCACATTTCCCTTTTGATACTCTTCATTCCGGAATAAAATGGCTTGGAAGTGAGAGGAATGGAAAGTTATCGTGACGTCCAAACGAATTTCGTCTGATTTGCATATACTGATACGTCCTGCGCTTAACGTTATCTCGGAATTGTCTTTTCGTCTTTCAGCTTCTTCTATTGCTTCTTCTTTCATCTGTGGAAGAACGGAATAATATGCCAGTTTGCTCACCGTCGATGTGTTCTTACCGAAATATTTTGGATAGTTTAAAATGGTGTTACACAAACAGAACACGTTTTCATATTCTTTTGTGATGTTTCTATTCACTGCATTTGGTTTTTAAAGATCATTTGGTTTAGTAGTTGAGTTGTGAGAAGTCTTGAGAGCTGATTAGGGTGAAATGAGGTGAGAATGGAGCAGCGCCGTTATTCAAGGGCGGGGGAAACGGAAGATCCCGAGAAAACCCACTGACCAGCGGCATCGTCCAATACGATTCCAACTTGCAAAAATCCGGGAGTGACCCGCCCGGGGATTGTACCCAGTTCGCCTTGGTGCAGTATAACCGTTCAGCCACCGCGACAGCATTTGGTTTATTTATTAGGGCTCCCAACCGGTGAACCAGATAGATGTCTTGAGTTCAAATACCAAATGGGTTTGGCATTTTTAAGACGTTGAAAATGCCTTCCCCATGTCCAAGACCAGGAATGCAACGACCATTCGTTATATTACGCTCTTAAATGCGGCGACTTTTACAACAGTGATAAGTCCGAGTTCACTGACTTGCACATTCCGTCATTATATTTTGTATAACTAACATAATTATAAAATTGTAATTATAATTTAAAATTTATATATTTGGCGTTATAGTATATAATTATAGGTAGTGTTACATACTTTTACTTGTTAATGCCTTGCGTCACTTTCTTGTCCTTTCCTCAATATGCATTGCAATAAACAATACAAAGTAGTTTATACTGAAATACTAATTAATACAAATGGAACATCCATGTTAAAACACAATATTAATATTTCCATTGAATGCCTGATTTACTTAAAACGCATCAGTTTATGAGACCTACTGTAGAAATACTTGTGCGCAAAGTATGGTGGGAATCAGTTCATACTTCCCGAAATATGATATACAATTAGTGTTACATTACAGATTGGTGGACAAAAGAGGTTGTGTGTAGACACATTTGATAGTTGTAATATAGGCTACAGCTAGCATACAAAGTTTGGTTAAACTTGGTTACGTGGTATTGTAGATATATGAGGTTTCCAGGGCGCAGTGCTCGGCCAGAATCAATTTATATTCGAATCTCGGTCGGCCAGCATAGCAATCAATAATGTTTATACTGCCACCATTTTGAAAATCAGTGATAAGTGACTAATCCACTTAAAACATATCAGTACACATGGCGTGCCGTAGTGTTTCTTGTTTGCCAAATGTGGTGGGACTAGGTTGACTGTTTTCTAGATAAAGCACATACATTTATTTTTCATTTGGCTCAATCATACAAAATGGTGGACAAAAGAAGTCATGTGGTAAAATGTTTTATGATTGTAGTTGTTACTACAAGTGTACTTCAGTGTTCTAAGTTTGGACTACATTGGTCAAACGGTATGGTATATATATACGAAATTAAACTAATTATTTATATAGACGCCTTATTGAATATAAGTGCTTCATCAAATTAAATTGAATTCTTTCACATTGCCTGCCCAGAGTCTTCGTTACTTGTGAAACTTGGAGTAAATATATTGAGCAGTTTCCAAGATTGGCGCATAAACTTTATTTTTCATGTAGTTCTACCATATAAAATGGACTGCCAATAACAATATCCCTCAATAAAGTAAATATGTATATGATGGACTGTAAAAATGCGCGATTTGGTTAAAATTAGTTTAATGGTTCCCAAAATATAAAATGGCTCTTTAATATTAAAACAGTAGATATTTTCAAATATTAAAGTAGTGAAGATTTTAAAACTAAACACACATCGTGGTAGGAAACTATAAAGGTCGGATGTCCTTACTAAGTACTATATGTGTGACGAGTTTGGTGAAATTTGGTTTCGGATTGAAATTTTTTTAAGGGGGACACACACACATACATACATACACACATACACACAAGAAAGACAGACTGGAAAGTCATCTCATAAAGCTATATTTTAATCGGTAATTAGGCTAACACAAGGAACTATATGATCACTGTTGATCAGGTAAAAACCCAATTTTACTGAATAATGACAAATCCTGAGAGTAGCGAACACGATTAGAGCATGATCATAGAGATCATGTAATCAGATACGGGTTTTGAATTTGAAATGTATATTTCGTTCGGAAAGAAGGGGGAAAAAACACATTTAAAAGTAGGTAACCATTGCTGATCAAAACAATTGTTTATTTTACTGAATTATGACCACTCTTGGGCGTGGCGATCATCCGGAAAGGAGTATATTACCAGTAAGTGAATGAAGTTAGGTTTCACAGTCTAAAATGCTGGCTGGAATCCAAACATTTATTGCAACTAAATGCAATAATCAATCGAAGTTGGTAAGACATGACAACGCCACCAGGTTGAGGTTTATTCTCATCAGGTTAGAAAAAAAAACTAAATTTCTTATGGGAGAGTTTGCTAAAAGTAAAATTTCCTCCGCAAGCTCCTCTGGTGTTCCAAAGAGGTCGCTTTTAAGTTGGCAGTAAATGGAAAAGTTCTATATATTTGTGTGTAAATGTTCATGCTTGGCTCTAACTGTCGTATATACTTGCCATACCAAAATACTAAGTACTAACACACACACATTCACTTATTCGTGAACACCATACTCACTCGACACCAAGTGTAATGGTATGCAGTGCCATCAGTTATGAATCCCGGCCACGTATCGTGGTTGTTGAAGGCACTAACGAGTTAATGAAGTCCTGCGGCCCCATTTTCTGTAACATTTGCACGGCTTACCCAACTATGCATGCGGCATTATCATGCAGCAAGATAATGCTCGTTACCATGCAGCTTTCATCACCCAACAGGTTCTACAAGATGTGGGCACCATTTATTGACCTGTCAGGACACCAGATTTGTCCCCTTTTGGACCAGTTTGGGATACGATGACGCGATGCTTGTACAATCGACAACCGCCTGCAGAATCACTGGCTGATATACGTTTGTAACTGCAGGAAGCATGGTGGTATGTGCTTCAGGACATTGTCCGTCATTTGTATGATGGAATGCCTTGTCGCAACGCTGCCTGTATACCCGCGAGAGGAGGCTCCACCCTGTATTGAATGCGTGCTTTGCAGATGCTAAACAACGTGCTCCATATGCGTGAATGTCTATTTACTAATCATTTGTACTATCACCCATCAACCTGTGATGATTTGATAAATAGTCACATAAGTAAAGAGGGTGTGGCGATTTCCATGCCCAGTTGAAACACTGTTACTAACAGTGCGTACAGTACAATTGCATAATAACCACATAGTGATAATTGAAGTAAATTATTACAATCGTGTCTTGATAATTAACACTTCTCTTTTTATTGCGATAAACGTAAAACACGTGGATTGACATATCGCGGACTGATACGTTTATGCTCATATCACATATCGAGCAGTTAAAATAATTGTATTAATACCAAATATTACTATTTATAAAATTTTTCGTCATTGTAGCCGTTACTGACAACATTACATCCCTATTAAATTTCATTGCAATCTGTTCTGTCGTTAAAAAGTAATTAGGGGGAGGGAGATGTACATTCCAGACAGACTTTCGCATGATTCTATACGTCTATCTTTCGAAGGAAAATAGGTTGAACACGATTAAAAATATGCCGAAAATTTTCTTTCAGAAATTATATATTCTGCTTATAGTGGAGCAAACCCTGATATGTACTTAAAACCGTTAGCAGATAAAAATTACATATTTGGAATTTCATGATCATGTAGACCATGTAAACATAATAAATATGATAAAACCTAGCATTCATAATTTTTGTTTAAGGAAATATTTTAACTACACACAACATTCTAAAAATGGCAGTTACGACAACTTAATAACATGCAATTAATCTGTATGCATAGACAATTTTTTTTTATTTGTGTTTCCTTATTTAAATTTATAGGTAAATTTATAATAATGTCCTATGTTTTTATATTAGTTGATATATTTAGGTTTATAACCAAATTTTATTTTCTATGAAGAAGACAACAATGGCTTCAAAATAATATCGTGTTTTAGTTTTTTTTCTTTTCGTTTTGCCATTTTCTTGAGAAGTATTATGGAAGAAAATAGCTCCCATAAAATGATAAAACATATTTTTTATGTAAAGGAGATCAAAGACACGAGTACACATAAGAAAAACTCATAACTAATACTTTGAGCAATGCCAGAAAAAAAACTGAGTTTGTAAAAAAGTATATTTAGTTAAAGTGAAAAAAAAAAGCCGTCGATTCTAATATTTGGCTTTCATGTGACGCGTACAAATGGCTATCCGCCCCCATCTTTTGACTGCGTCCCCCATTCTTTATGTAACTTCCTCTTCTTTACCGTGTTTTGTGTTCACACAATTATTTACCATAAAATTCCCTTCACGTACTTTCAAAATGGGCTCACTGCATTCACTAAAAGTTTCAATTTTTCATACGCACTTTTTGTCGTAGCTCTCTTTTGTGTTTCACACAGAACAAAACTAATTTGAAATCCTTTCTATTCAACACCATACAAAGTTCATTTATTTTCTTTCCACCTTTATGCCAACAGAGAAAAAAGTAATATACGTGGATGGAAACTCGAATTAAAACTGTATCATGTCAAAGCTAAGCGATCCATGGTAGTTTTCGCAGCTGGTTGTGTTTCATACAACGTTTCCCAGCACAAGTGGATTACTCTGTCCTCGTTTTTTTATAATTAGAAACGCGTACTGTATAATGATCTGCATTGCTATTCCTGACATTATTTTAAACTGTACGAAGGAGAACAATTCTTGTGACGAGTACGTTTCTTTTCCAACATCATACGCAATAAAATAATATAAGTTGTTTCAATACTAATTATAATGCCAAAGATTACAGCAACATAGGCAGTGTTCTCTCACCTTAGAACATTAACATGCTGCGTCACACTTACAACGAAAATGAAAAAAAAATTTTCGATCACTAAAAGATTATTTCTTATTGTGCTGTATTCCTTTTTTAATGCTCATATTTCAAAAAATTAATGGACCACATATTTATGAAGCTATGTTCGAAAATCGGCGATGGTTTTTCGCAAATTTGTTTTGCATTTATTTAATAACTGTTCACATTATCACAGTTTTTATCACACGAGAGTTAAAATGGATTTTGTACAACCTTTCACTTTCCAACAGCTTTCTATCACAAAAATTACATAGAGAAGAAACAAAAATCTACAATAGCTAAGACGTTTTTAAATAATTCAAAATACAATATAAAAAATGTTCCTAATAGATCGCAACTTACTTTCATATACAGAACAAAAAATTAATTGAATAATGATCTTTAGTAATTAACGTAAACAAAATAAGTTGACTATAAAAGTAACTACATGATTAAATTATCACTTCATCGGAAACATACGGGTAGATAGAAATTTGTAAACGGTTAGTTACATTAAGGCATGTGTTCTACGTTTAAATTGAATACATACTTTCCATATATTTTATAGTTTATTTCCAAGGGTGATTTTTCTACAGATCTTCCGTTATTATATTAACCACTCTCAGTTAAAGAATGTCTTAATTTTATCAGACAGTTTAATACATTTAACAGCGTCTCGCTTGTGTTTCCACCAAAAAAATATAAACAACCATGCAGTATCATGGCTATATATAACTATTTACATGGAGATATGGGCAATAACTTCACCTGTTACAAGATAATCATATATTTGTTTCGAAGTCACAACATAATTATATTGCGAAATGGAAAGTTTATTCACTTATTGCGCCCTTAAATACAATATAATGATAACTTTCGAAGATGTTACGGGGAATTTTTCTAGATATGATTACGAAATAAAATTTAAAAAATCAGCACCCTTTCAGATTTTATGCGGAATTCCCTAGATTTGCTGTGGCATCGCTTCAATGTATGACGATAAGAAGTACATGACCGGATGATTGTCGTGGTTCTTACTGTAGCCCAGAGAATGTTATAATGTTTGCACTGCCGCTAGTCGATAAATTAAATACTACTTTTAGGGTGCCGAATTATATGCTAAGGAACGAAAAATTAAGCATCTATGTAGAAATGGGCACCACGTTGGGAACCATTAATTGAGTTTTTCTGCCCAGACAGATTATTACCGATGTTTACACGGTGAATTGGAAAACTTGATTTAAACAGAGTTCTTTTTTAAAATATTGCTTCGTGTTAAATATTTTTGATAGCTTTTTTTGTGATTTTTAATGCGATGTTGAGAGTTAGAAGCTCTGATTAACGAAATAAAAATAATTACACCTTCAAAGATCTTGAGGACTAGGTTCCCAAGGTGGTATATTGGGTCACGTTGGAAAGTTGGTAAAATTGTATTTGATGTATGATAAAATTTAATTGTTCAAGATTTTCTTCTTGTTTTACGGTGAAAGTTTATTTATGAGCACCGTCTGGCGTAGCTCTAGTGGTAGCTTGAAGTACACCGTAGTGAGTTATGAATCTGCTTGTTAACGTCGTTTATCAAAGTGAAAATAATGTATAATTCAGAACATTACCGACTAATGCAAGTATGTTTGTTGGAGATATTTTTTTACGAAACATGAAAACATTATAATTAAATGTAGACCTATTTTCATGCTTGCTATAAATTTACGTAATTTAAAATACATACGGCATTAAATACAATTTTGCGTGCACATTTTCACTGCACATTTCGATAATTTTACTACAGCAGTGTATGGCATTATGTTAAAATTCTCGCGAGCTATACCGCGAACCGAGTTTTTTTTTAATAACTCAAGCCCAAAATTAAAGCGAAAGTGTGAAAGAAGTTCATTTTATTTACCAGTAGCCAGTTCTCTAGATTATGACATTCTTTTTGACGTTTAAGTTCACCAAGGAAAGAAACATAATAATATAATGCGCACAAGGGGACGTCACGAAGACTATGGACAGAGTATTGAAAGATGATGTTTCAGTAAGACGTAAGACGCTCTGCCATCAGACATGACATCCCAAATAGGACACTGAGAAATCACACCCTCCCACCTGTCAGTCAGTTGTCAAAAAATAACAGCTACGAAACATATCCTGTCTATTGCTCAACACCTCCATATTTTCGACAGAAACCATAGAATAAATGATNTACGACAGAAACCATAGAATAAATTATGTAGGCATGACCCTTTCATTAAACGTCCTGAAATCTACTGTTTTGAATTTTCCCAGCTACTTGATGTAAGGATTCATTTAATTCCAACACACCATCGGAGGGGAAGTAGTGATTAACGTTATTCTTGTGAAAACGTTCAATTGTGTCCTTAAGGAAGTCACATAATCTTAACTCAGAAAGAGGACAAATATGCACGTATTAACTGTGAATGACCGAAAACCGTTATTCTAATGCTTGGAGTACTGGAGAAGACAGTTTTCCTCTCCTAAACAAACATATAGAGAAGCAGGCTCTGTCTTTAAAAGGTACAAACGGTTTTGGCTTATAAAATGTATATAGTTTTATATAATATAGCTAGTGAATGCTAAATACTGCATCAATAAGTTGTGTCCATTCTGTCCCACTTATCCTGTACAGATAAATTCTGTTTAACAGATCTGAAATATAAATACAGGAAGTCAAATATTTATGACTCCCAAAGTGTTGATGATTTTTTATGAAAGGTCATTACACTTAGGCATACATAGTCCATTCTGCAAAGGCCCATGTGGTTACGCTATACTGTTTGCCCGGTTACACAACCCAGGTGCTTTAATTTTCAGATGGAAGTGTGTTCAAGAATCGTACAAAATTAACGGGGACGATGAGGTTCTTAAGTTTTGTAAACTAAAAGAACACGTAAATAATATAGACGTCGAAGAACTGAGCACTGGTCGTGTTATCAAGGGGTATTAGTTCGGAAGATCTTTTCCAGGGCCTGTGCTACGTCTGTCACTACATCCAATATCTTCAGTGGCTTTGGAGATACTGGAGTGGATCTCTTTTTTCCTGTTCGCGTCACTGAGGAGGCGTGCGCACAATGTGTCCATGTTTCAGCCAAACACATCGGCAAGAGACATCAAAAACGACGGCAGTGAAGAGCTTAAGTTCCTTCAATTACAAGAAAATACTATTTAAATCAATTCGCAGTTGTTACTTCACACTTTTATTAAGCCCTGCTAAAGAACAACTTTCAGTATATTCCTCCGCCTCGTGCAAATTAAGCTTATTTAATTCTAAAAAAATTACACAAAAGACACCGCACCGAATTCGTGCGCACTTAGTTGTAATGGTATTTTGCATGATAACTATTTCTTACTAGGCGTTACCAAAACACCTGTTTTCTCACGGTTTTTTCATATTTAATTAAAATTAATTATTATAATTTCTAAATTAAATTATTGTAAAACTTCAATTTAAGGAAAAAAGAAGATACTTTCATGTTAACAGAGATGTAAAACGCTTATGATGCATGGCATATTGAGGAAATAACTAAACACGTCATACATGGGGTGATTTTTTCAAAGGTTTGATTTAAAAAGTGTAAAGAAACCGTGAAATTACTATATCTAGGACATACGTTGTCTTTGTTATTTCATTCATAGGCAATCACATCCGCGACTCAGGTTAGAATCAAATAATTATATTTATACAATTTTAAAGCAGAATATGTAAAATGTATTAGTTACTTAACACAAAAGGGAAGAAGACTGAGGTCGAAGAGATGACTCGCAATCTCTGTATTCAGTACATGGTTGAAACGTGTGAGGATCTTACAAGTTAAGGAGTAATATCCAATTTCCGTAGCAAATTGTGTCGAGACTTTGCGAGAAGACAAACGCTTCTTTCTCCATAAATTTTTCACATAAATGTTTACATGTTGGTTATATTGCATACAAAAACATTTATCAATCAACGTACGTATTATGTGGAACTTGAATCTAAGTTGCCCGAATACCCTTATTTTCAATTTTTGATATATCTATTTTTCAGTTATTATTGATACTTATTGTATACTTTATTATAATTCAGATTAGTAAATATTGTGTGGTGGTGGTAAGTTATTTTTTTAAATCTATAAATGGCACTACAACAACATGGTCACATCAGCTGATCCATAGGCAGCCATATACATTGCCCGTGGTCCTGAGATGTTAAGAGTGCAGATTTATTTTATCTTCCTATATTTTGGTTGCAATAACTTACACAAAAATCTTATCTATCTTTATTTGTGCGAGATAAACTTCCAATAATAAATGACAAGTGTAACTTGTGAACTCTCTGTTTCTCTCTATATGTATAAATATATATGTACATATGAAAATTATTAAACGCTTGGATATAGCCAACCTAGGTCACACACTTTACTCTATGTTTTGAGATTGGAGAGGGTATATCAACGAAAAACAGATTCATTTTTTGAGTACATTAGCCTGCAGACATATGTTTAATTTTGATACCCAATGCTACAAAATGGATGAATATCACTGCACGGAAAGAATGCAGGTGTAATAATTACTAGTATACTAGTCACGCCTGGATAATTGACACACTTCACATTGGCAAACATCTGCAACTGATGTTGCACTCGTGCACTAATATATTTGCACTTTCGCAGTTTTATAAATGCAGAACTTATACTTATGTAAAACGTTACCTGGGAATGACAGTTATTGCCGTCACATTTACATGAAGTTTTGTTAAGTATTTTAGGCTATTAAGAAGTTATGGAAACACTCAAACATACACAAGCATGTACATAAAACACATACAATGAACCGGAATACATACAGCTAGAAAAACGAAAGCTTTAAAATTAATCTCAAGAAAGCAGTCTAAAAACCACTATATCTACGTGCAATTATATATTTTTCACATGAAAAATGGGTAAAAAAAACTTGTTAATATGCCATAATTTTGTTCATACTATCGAAAAAAATTGTTTTATTAACTTGCTACCATTTGCAAAAATATTGTTATTATTTACATATTTTTACGAGTTATCTACATAATAAACAGAGTTACCATTTTATATGCTACTGTAGTTGCGGTACTCATGCCTTCCAAGTAACAACATGTTAGTATTCCATACAAACGATAACATAAAAACCCTTCTGAAAATGTTCCTTTTATATTCTGCGTGACAGCTATGATAAATGTTGATAAGTAAAAAATCCAAAATACTGCTGAATAATACAATTTATTTTGCTATCACATGTCAAATGTAGCAATGTGGAGAAGACTTCAGTAACAGTATTCTCTTTCCAAACACAAGTTATTGCGGCATCTCTTGGAAAAATTCTTGTCAAGCCATATATATGTCTTATTTAGTTAATCACAAGAAACCAGGATCACGGAGTAGGTATGGAAGTCCATATATATGTGTGTCTGTATATACGTAATTACACACACGTATAGGCTGTTTACAGTAACGTGAGCACTTTTGAAATCAACATTTGAAAAATTTCACTGCCCCTACCGGCATCTATTCTAACGGAAACTGACTGGAATGCATCTAGTTATGCTGGTAAGGATGGAGGGAAAGTAGTTCTGTGATTTAACGTTAAATAAAAAGTGATGGATAGTTATTTGAGAGAACTAAAATTATTTATTCAGCTTTCTGATTTTTTTTACTCACATAGACCAACTGTTATAACGAGCAAATTTGTAAAAAATTACTTTTCTAATAATTTTATATTTTCACTTGACCGAAGCATGAATAAAGTGATCAGACCCATGGCACCTTAATTGTATATATGATGGAAGAAAACACAATGTGCATGCAAGTAGATCTTAAGCATGGCTTTCAAAATTGCTCAGTTTACCGTGAACATTCTTTCGATTAGAGGGAAAGGAACTCAAATTCAGAAAATCACTTGAAAATTCGTTAAAAATAAAAGGCTATGTGTTCTCGTGCCGTTTTTCAAACCATTTCCGTGCGGAGGTTATACAAAAGAGAGATATTCACTTGTCAAACTGTCCGCCGTTCAGTTTATTACACACTTTAGAAACAATTTTTGAAAATTCCATTGTTTGTATCAATGTACTGCCGGTTTACTAGGGTAAAATACAAGACAGATTGGGTTGGCACAAGAGTGACGTGTACAAGAGGAACTTGGCTTAAACATGATAAGCAACTTAATCGCGTAATGGCTGTTATATCAGGAACACCATGTTTACAACTCGCAGAAACTACATGTAGAAAGTGGTCCCATTGACGTCAATGAAACATTCACAACGGTGAGAGAGACTTTGTGGCAACACCTCAAGCATTGCTGTGTTCTGCTGTTGAAATGTTTTTCATTTAAAGATCAGAATGCTAGACCAAGCTAGCGTTAAAAGATAAACTAGGAATATAGAGAAATATATCGTTTAAAAGTAATACATTTAATTTATAGTACTTAAAAAAAAGATACATTTTTATGCCACATGGGGCATCTGTCTAAAAAGAATACGGGTCAGACGGAAGTCCAGGAGGGATAATAAGGAAAGGGACTTACCCAACTTTACACAGTGGTACTTCCTTACTTACACAGTGTAGGACTGTGCTTCAAGACAGTCATTATTAACCCGAAGAAACCATTTATTTTCGGTAACTAGTGTACTACAGACGTAACATCAGGCATTTCACGACCTTCAGTCGGCGCGAAAAAAATGCTTTCCAAGTAATTTGGCTCAAATATTGTAATTTGCTCAGCAAAAATAAGTAATACCTTTTTCTTACATGGCTTTACACGAATTTGCTACTTCGTAAAACACATTAAAACAGAGACCCTCGTGCTTCTTGCAGCAAGCTTCTCTCGGGAAATTTCAAATCTCACAGAATTGATAAAATGTATCAGTCACTAAAAAAATTTCTAGCCTAAAACTACACTCCTCCGATTCAGCTACCATTTATGTCATTTTAATACCGTCTGGTTGATATGACCTCACTTCTATTCTAAATCTATCATTTTTTGCGGAAAACAACCGTCAATCAATAATTACCGTGAAATCTTGTCCTGCAGTAGAATGTAGAATGAGACGACAGACTCACTGCACTCGCTGCCGATCATGACATTTCTCGTGGTTTTTAGTGTAATTGCGATGTCATTTTCAACATCAGGCTTATGTCATCAAAACTACAACGCGAAAATTAGCAATTTAATAAGAATTATTTATTACTAATGTAGGAATATCAATATTGCTTTTGAACACCTTAACAAGCAGTCCCGAGTACACTCGTTCATGCAAGACGTGTTGCAGAATGGGGAGAGTTGTGGTCGCTGCTGCGTAAGGTACGAAGCTACCACCAATCCTGTATAATGCTATTGGTTGCTTCTGACACACAAACCATTTTATAATTGGTTGTTTCTTGTGTCATAGATCTACTGATACCCTTTCCATAGGTTCGAAAGTGTCATTAGTGTAAGACATTCTTAAGTATTTTTCACACGATAAATTTAATTTTTTACAATACCTGGAATTAAAAATTAATATGTAACCCATGGGGTCAATAGTCGGTATTTTCTGTTGAAAATTATGTAATGACATTTTTTTATAAATGGCTGTTTTGTAGACTGTAGAAACTAAATAGCAATTAAGTGTTACTTTAGCAAAAATAAAATAACTTTCAATTAACTACTTGCATAATAAAAGAATATGAAAATGTCCATCGCAATCGCAACAAACACAATTAGCAGCATTGAACCATACTTGTGGTACTACTTAAATTATTAACCATCACCAAGGTGACTTTTATACTGTATATTTGACTGACAATCATGCAAAAGTTACTAAAAATAATGTATAACATTATATTTAACAATATATTAAAACATTTACACTTTTTGGGCCTTGTACGAATCTAGTATGCAAAGACAATCTAACATGTCTTCAGGATACTGCAAAAATAGTTTATTTTCAAATTTGTTTATCACGAGGATTGATACAGATAGTTTTTGTTAGAAGTACGATAATTTATTACAACACTAACACAACAATGATTTTAATAAGCTGGCGTGGTGTTCATGACATGTACGCAAACATAAAATCGGGCCTGACAGCAAGAGTAAAAATTTATTGTTATCGTAAGACAAAAGACGACCTTAGGAATGCATTTTGAAACGAATACATACTAAACCGTAAATTAATTAAAAATCAATCCACGAAGTTTAAAATTACGGATTATCTGAAGTAACCTAATCATTTTGACCCATGCCTACGCGTAATAAAAATTTTCAGGAAGGCAGGCTCACAAAAAAAACTAAATAATTGAAATAACAGGTTGCAGCTATGCACCTGTTACCAAAACCTGCATAAAAAAATCAAGCGAATAGTATTTCGTATTTATATATGGAAGGAATGGCTTTGCAAAAGCTGGTAATGTTTATCCTTGTAAGTAAATGGAACTACTTCAAAAAATGAGCAAGCAGTAACGTCATTTCCCTACAAAAATATATTATGCTTGCCCAAGCAGAATTTTACAAGAGAGAAGCTATTTTTAATTTCATAAATATAAAAACGTAAAAAATAGTGAGAAATCAAAAGAACCATTAATAAAAGTAGTTTGTAATAACGAAAACCACTAGAGAACGCGTTTCCCATCTGCTTGAAGACAGCAAATCAAGGTGCAGTGTTTCGTCTGAATTTTCAGTTTTATAAATTCGGAGGTCGGTTTCCTGAAGCTCCACCCCAGCCCCTCCCGTGCCACTGTTACCGTAGTAATGAAACGCCCTTCTTCCTCCTCTTCGCCCAACTTTCGTCTTCCTTCTACCCTCCAGTCCGAAAAAAAACCCAGTTCAAAGACTTTTCACTCCCTGACACGAAACTACTTCTCATTATTCTTCTGGCGTGGTATTTTGCCTCCTGCAATGACCGTGAACAAAAGAAGACACGCAACAACCTTAGCCATTCCTCTACAGCCATGTCTGTATTTCGGCGAAGAAGAGATGACCAGCAACTCCCACATGGCTGCCCCACTTCAAATTCCACTAATTTGAAAAACCAACATTAGAAAAAAAAATGTCCGCCTTTAACTAAACATATTTTATCGCAAACTCCGACTGTATAACTGAAAAGAATATCAGTGGCAAATTAGTGAAAATTAATTCCATGTATGATTGGCTTGGAAAAAAGTTTGACTTCAAAATGATGACCACAAACGCTGATATCGTTTTGTGTTACAAAAACTGGAAAAAGGATTGGTGAAATAGTAACACTGATATTTTTGTTAACAATTCTAATTTGTAATCTGAAGAATTTATGAAGCTATAGAACAGGTCCATGGCAATTTGATTCACACACCTGACGAAATTATCCAGAATGAACTGAAAGAAGATGGTAAGCACGCCTTACTTCGGTGTTTAGTGANACAAACTGGAAAAAGTGATTGGCGAAATAGTAACACTGATATTTTTGTTAACAATTCTAATTTATAATCTGAAGAATTTATGAAGCTATAGAACAGGTCCATGGCAATTTTATTCACACACCTGACGAAATTATCCAGAATGAACTGAAAGAAGATGGTAAGCACGCCTTACTTCGGTGTTTAGTGGACCGCGAACCACAGAAAGAGTCTCATCACAGTATATTTACAATTTTTGAATAAATCCATCGAAAAACCACCCAATATATGAAGTGTTTGGTTGTATTCTAAATACGTCTTTAATAACAAGCTTTTTTTCTTGTTTTAAAATAAATATAAGTATCTGATTTAAGTTTTAATTGACATTTTACTTCTAAATACAAATGTATCATTTATAATTATTATGAATAAAAACGGAAAGGAAATAGGTGTGTTGGTAAAGCCTAGTAATAAATAGATCTCACGCCAAATATTATTAAACTCAATGTACGAATGCGGTGCGTTGTCCCTTTAGTGTAATTTTCTAGACGTGTTGTGTTGCGTGAGGCGGAGGGATATCCTGGAAGTAGGACCTGAGCAGGGCTTCAGAAAATGTGGAAGTAATGACGAATGAACTATGTACTTTTCCGTTATAGATAAGGGTGGAGGAAAATATGTTAAATTAATGTCTCGAAGCTTTTCACATTTTGTAAAAATAAAACGTGTAGGGTTACATAGCACAAATGGCATAATTGTTCTATAAATACGTGCTTTTTGAACTAACTTCGTTAAAAAATTTCATTGGGGCAGTCACTATCACTGGTTACTAATCGTTTTGCAAGGAATCCTCCAATTAGTTAATAAATGTAACTTGTGTACTATTCACCATCTTCCAATAAATACGCTCTTTAATTGTAAAACGAAACGATGCAGTGTTCTGATAAATAAACGAATTTTTGGAACAGAGAATTGCAAGGTATAAAGACCATATAAAATACTTCAGACTACCAGAAGTGTACTTTTTTATGGTACATTTATTTTCATAATTAGATGTGAAATTTTGTGAAAGAATACATCATTTTTGGGCCTGTAATACGAACAGCCGAGTTCAAAATACGGGTTTATTTTATTTTTGGAGGACATAAATAACATCGCGAAATCTAATGACGCGCAGTTGAGTTGCGAACTATTGCTTCAGAACGTTTATCGTGTTAAACGCGGAAATGTTAGTGCGTAGTAGTAACGTGTTAAACACATCGAGCTGAACTTTTCATATGTATGAGTCAAAGTTTGGATGTTATTATGTGCGTTTATTCTCTCTACAATCATACACCGTTCGGCAAATCTGGATCAAATTTGGCACGGTTAAACCTCAATACGTCAATTAAAATACTCTGTAGGCCAAAAGTGGCTCCGACCCCCATTGGACTTAACCCCCTCCCCTGCAAAACAATTAAATTAATATTATGATGCCCAAACATGGCCCTGTAGGTCATCTGATTCTCTATCAAATGAAGTTATCGATAAATAGAAGATTTAAGTTACAGAATTGGTCCTTTCGTATAGACACTCAAGTTTAGTTAATGTACCTTCTTGCACAACATTTTTCATCTAATTTTCATATTACGGATTAAAACGCACACCAAGAGAATATTTTGTAGCTAAATATAGCTGGGTAACGTTGCAAGACATAGAATATTCGGGACCACCACCTGCTATAAAACGTTCACATTATGGAACATTTTTCAATATCATTCCCAAATTCGAACTTAAACCACGCAAGCGTGTAACAAGTCGAACGATTAAGACTGAGTGTACATTTTGTAGAGTGGTGTGTCGTGCAAGAAGAAAAATAATTACGCCATCGTTCTGAAAGTGGCCAATACCGTTAAACAGAATATCGGTGGATCGGAAAATTTAAAGTTTTAATATNATACCGTTAAACAGAATATCGGTGGATCGGAAAATTTAAAGTTTTAATATGTACCGAGACACGTAGAGCAGGATAGGGGTGAAGCAGGATTGCAGCGCGACCCTCCGAGAAGACTGTACTAGTTAATACATGTGTGGGTTGGAATGGAAGGGGAGTGCGGTTATAAGGATTTATGTCCTCTTGTGTTTCCAGCTCGCAGACAAGGCTTATGAGGCTTATTCGAGTCCTAAGTGGCTCTCAACATTCGGCCCACTTACGTTCTCGCCCCTCGCCACTCTTCACGTCACCTACACGGTTATATATTGCCCATNATGTACCGAGACACGTAGAGCAGGATAGGGGTGAAGCAGGATTGCAGCGCGACCCTCCGAGAAGACTGTACTAGTTAGTACATGTGTGGGTTGGAATGGAAGGGGAGTGCGGTTATAAGGATTTATGTCCTCTTGTGTTTCCAGCTCGCAGACAAGGCTTATGAGGCTTATTCGAGTCCTAAGTGGCTCTCAACATTCGGCCCACTTACGTTCTCGCCCCTCGCCCCTCTTCACGTCACCTACACGGTTATATATTGCCCATGGTTCTTTACTCACTAATTTTTTTCCTCTGGTGTAGCTAAAGGGAAATTACATATATCTGGGCGCCCTTTGACAAGCTATTTCGCACATATCACTCTGTTCGAGGAAAGGGAACATTAATGTGCTCTACTTTCTAACTCGTACCAGTAATGTTTAAACAATTTTTAAAACCTGAGAGGAAAGAAACTTTCCACCAGTTTATTAAATTACAGTGCAACATACAAGTTACGAAGACTAATAATTTAATTTAAAAACCTAGGAAAAATGCCAGAGTTTATTCAAATATTTAACTGTGTTTCATTTTCCACGACATTTTGTTAACATTTATAAAACATGCCACTATCGAAATTTAATAAAGAAATATAAATTAAAATTTATTTCAGAGTAGAGTATGAGCTTTACACAAATAAAAAAAATTATGGGATAAACCATAATTGTAGCAGTCGCGTATATAACCCAGAATAATCACCTTCCAGTCCAACATTTATCTTACGTAATACAGCGTGATTGCTAATGGTGGTAAGGGATTTTGAAAACTAATTCCATATTCTCACAGTAAATAAGTTTGTTTCTCCACATGGAACAATTATTTGCGTAATTCAAATGATACACTCATTGCAAAAAAAATCCCCGCTTTCAGAAGGATATAGGCACAAACGAATTTTTAATAGTGAGATGATATATACGAAGATTACGAGGACGATGTTTTGTTCATTACGTGGTTTAGAAAAATTTCCTCCTTTACATAAACAGCAGTCGAAAAGCTTTATGTTCATTATTTCCGCCAGTCAGTTGCAATTACTCACACCGGACGTGCAGTGCAGATCCCTCAGTTTCAGTGCAATTTCCGCCGTCGGCCTGATCACGTGAGCCGTTTCCTCGTCTTCGTTCGTCAGCTCGTTATGATCACGTGACTCAAGGTCCACCTAGCTCGTACTCACTTGAGTTCACCACCGCGTTAGTGCCCTTTTATTTTATTCACTACATCGTCGTATCTATCTTGGGTAATTTCGAAATATCTCCTAACGTTGGCTTATACCACTTATTCTAGTTAACTCCGCTTTCTTAGCCGATTTTAGCACCAGCTTACAAACTTTTGAAGGCTTTCTTTCTTGAAGTGTTACAGTGTAGTATATTAGACCCATTAAAATTATCGCCTCAGGTTTTTATGCCGAATATTGTGGTCAACATATTCTGTTGAAAAATGTACGTATTGCTGCAGAATACTGATATGCAAGCTCTCAAGACGAACAGGCTATTCAAAACTTTCTTTCGCACATATTTGGGAGTTTTCAGAGCATACTACTATTTCTTTTTCGTCTGTGGGTAGTATTAAAAAAATTATTTTATAAGCTAACTAGGCTATTTTCTGGTTTGTTCACTGTCCAGTGTTTTCACAGCCACTAAGCACTTGGTTCCAGTCTGCAGATGATTCCATATTCCTGCATGAATATGCAATTTTCTGGTTTTGCCATTATCAAGCGAAAGACTTTCAAGAAAGCAGATATTTCTACTCATATACTGTGATGCAACAAGAGATTAAATTTATTTTAATATTTTTTAACAATTACATTTTAATGAAAGGAAATAACTTGCAACAATAGTATACAAACATGTGTTGACGTTGCAGTTGACATGATTTTTCTTTTTTTATCCAAAACACATTACTAATATTCCAAGAGTAAATACTGAAAGTCATCTATTTTCAACTTACTTCGAAATGAGCAATTATCCACACTAAAATACAATTTCTGGTAAACAAATGCTGAATCACTGTTCTATGTGTATTCAAACGACATAAACGACATCAGAATAAACGGCATACATTTAGCGTGAGAGAAATTTCAAAACTTATAGTACAGAACAGTTATGTAATTGTTTGCTTAGATTGGACCACATATATTACGATAAGCTTAATGCATTTAATAACAGTTAAGTGTTCAAGTATATTAAATTTCCACAATCTCTGAAAAAATTGCTTCAGTGTCTTTTTTAACATCAGCGCATATCTATCGTACCCCCATGATTTTCACTTTATAGACGTTATCATGTTTTCGATATTTGCTCACACAATTTATAGAACAATCTTCTTTCAAATATAACTTCCTTGTCTCTAATTTCTATAAATTTTCAAAAGTAAAGACTATTCAATAGATGACAACTTTTTTTTTCCAAATTTTTTTACTGATATCGCCCAACAAATACAACTATAAAATTACCATTTTAAAATTCAGTATGTTGAACCCAATTTGATGGTACGAATATCATATATAATATATTTTAAGAGCAATGGTAAATGTATGCTGTTTATGGAGATGTATACACGTCAAATCTACATCCTAAAATATAAAAAAAAAGTTACGTACGCTCACTGAATATAGCATTACATTTGCAGAAACCAATATTTTATCATCGCCAGTAAATTGCTCTTCCCTCTCAACTCTCAACATTATACCAGTATCTCATACGCTTCGAAGCAAAATTACAATAAGTTGGCAAAAATGGTTGCGGTCCAATTTAGGCACCGTAAGATTCAACTGACTCGTCTTATAAATATAAATTTATTTTCTAATCGCGGTGCACTTACTTTTGAATGAGACTAATTCTGATCATAATTTAAAACAATTATTTGTTTGACAGACCAAATATATAATATCTTTGGATTAAATTCAAAATTTTTTTTTCATTTTACTCATTTTGACCAGCGACAAAAATTTTTTATTAAAGGGGGAGGGGGATTAAGTTTATTTCGATTTATCAACTCCTCCTCCCAAGACTCAGCATGTAAATTAAAAGGAAGATATGTTCAATATATTAAATTTAAGCTATTTTTCTCTGTTTTTGTAATACAAAATTATATATATGCATACGCATATATAGCAATTAAAGAAAAGTTATTAGTCCTAATGACGACTGCCTTTGTTTCGTGATGCATTCTCAAGGGAAGTAAGTAATACAAAGTCACCCCGAAATGTGGGTGACACTATGACAGATGTGAGTTTATATATTTAATATAACCAATAAAACACTCAATATAATCAACATACGACTAGGAAAAGCGATGGTGGAGCTACATAAATCAATAAACTGTAATTATGTAATTATTCAAACTTTACTGGTGGTATTAAAAAATATTAAATAATCCTGACAATGTCACCTCCACAAATTGCATTTAAATAAAATGCCTCCAAAATAGGGAAAATTCTTATAAAAAAAATTGGTGTCTTTAAACTAATTTGTTTTATGCGCTATTGAGTAATGGTATCGGGAACCTCTACAGCTGTACACATGATGGTAAGTGAAGCTGGTTTTGAGTTAGTACTCTTGACGCTTTCAGAGCACACAACCCTCGGTTCGTCTTTGTGGTTTTCTTTGCTTCTGGACTTGGTAGAAATTAAAGCTGTTGTGTCGTGTTTCTGGGAACAAGAATTGAGCAGCGCGCGAACAAGAGCTTTCTTGTGAAACTGAGCCCACAGATAAGCTGAAAGAACAAATAACAAAGAAAAGATATGCTCTTTAGAACAACTCACGGCTTCGGTGTAAGTAGAATGCACCTGCTAAGAACAGGTCTCTTTGTGAAGTAGTTTTAGGCGAACAAATTTATCCCTGTGCTCGAGCATCCAACACATTCGCCACAGGCACTATGTAAATTCTACCTATTCCCGTAAGTCAAAAGCGTATTGAAAGAAGCACAATTTAAGTCTGTTAAAGAGATAAGGAGAACATGGCAGACCAGTTCTGATTACCTGCAGCCCTGCTTTGAACAATGGACAATACGCACAGAATGGTTTATAGATACGATAGGAGATAATGTTAACGTGGTTTACGGTTTGGCACTAAGCCACATTTTTATCATGAGTCCTAGTACTTAATATCCACAGCTCACTATCAGTCTCACTCGGTGATTTTTCCTGTCGCTGTAGTACATAAGAAACAGCGAAAGATTTAAAAGCTTTCGATGTCGTATTCGACCAAGTAAGTAAAATATATTATTCGGAAATCTTCCCAGCAATTTATAAGATTCTCGTGCTGTTATATTATTCTCTGTGTGAGTTACGAAGGCATTACGCACGCCAGAGTAAGTAAACTCCAAGTGGCCTGTGCGAGTTGTACTGGGGGAACACCGGCCCTTGCTCTGAAAACGGCCGTAATAGTGCCTCGTCGCCTCTTCCCATTTATCCCTCACCTGCCTTTTTTTTATTATCGCCAGGAGCAGGGCACGTCAGCTACATCAAGGGGAAAGTAGTTCACGCGACCACAATAACGACGTCTACGGTTCCCTCTCAGCCCCTCGCAACACCAACCCTCTTCTACGGAATCCATGCAGCCGCAAACATTTCACCGTTTCTTCCTCCTTCCTTCGCGAAAGCAACTCCTCGCTTCAGCCCGAGGAATCCTCAAATCCTCTTGCTCTCCTCTTCCTCTTAACACGTAACCCCAGCCCGCCTCTTGCGGCCGGATCCCGGAAAAGACGTTCGGTTTTCCTTCGCGAGCCGCTGATGGCACTCGGACGTAAAAACAAGCACGGCGCGAATCCCTCACGACTTGGATGTGTCGGCGCTCGAGATTATCCGCCTCGAGGGAGGCGTGGGCGAAGGAGTCGGTTACAGTCTGCGACCAGAGATATCAGGCGGAGGACGCCCGGAGATTTGCCCAACAAGAAGGAATGAGGCGCGGGGGCGAGTCCTTGCTGCTGCGCGCCGACCACAGGCCAACAAGAAATCTACGGGGCCCGGGGAAAATTATACGTGATTGCGGAGTGCTCACCCTTACTTTTCCTCCTCCTCTTGCTCATTATCCGGGCCTCCCTCGGCGGTTACCNTCCTGCTAAACACCCGGCAAACAAAGGGGGGCCCGCACGCACAGCTACGCAAGGCCAAGCCACGCGCAGACTTATGTTATTAGCGATGGCCGTAGTTAAACGTTATGGCTCGCGATAACCAGCCCGGGGAAGCCGTACTAACCAGAAAGGGACGAACAACCGCAGGGGAAAGGAGTGGTAAGGATACGATATATATCCGGGATTAACGCCAAAGCCACGACAGCAAGAGGAACAAGAACAGCGAATACACTTGTAATAGATAATTACAACTCTTCCTCCCTCCCATAGTCTCTTTCTGCCAGCGATATCAGGAATTGCGAGGAAAACTCAACCTATCGTATGTTACAGCAACATCTTTAAGGTTTTTAAAAATGATGCATGAAAGTTTCTTTATAAAATTAAATGATACCTTCATCTAAACAAAATAAATATTTTAGTCATTATCATATTACCAATGATACTATTTGTAATAATGTGTAGATGTTAAATAAAGTATAAATTATCTGTGTAAAACTGTACGCATTTTTATTGTCAATTCCCTCTGAATAACATATACGTATAAAGTTATCGACAGTACTCTAAACTCAGAGTTGCAAGAGTGAGAATAAGTAAGCAATAATATTTCATTGCTATACTTGTATCTGAAACTGGTGGTGTTGAGCGAGAGAGTGCGTTGCGCAGCATCTGGCAAATAGGCAGCCAGTGGCACACGAGGGCATGTGTGGGTTGCCGCGCTCGTGGGAGATACAATAAAAGTGGCTTCGCTGTCAACATTTTGGCATTACTGTGGGAAAGCAGCACTGCAGACATGCTCAATGATCATTGTTTCGTACCATAAAATGCTTAAAACTATTGACGTGTACACGTATTTATGATCAGACCAACACATGGGATACCAGGACTGATACGGCGATGTAACTTTTTTTGACTAATTCGTTACTAATAACACAATTGAAACAATTGTTGTCTCTTTCTATTGAGGTATACAACTACGATGCAAGCATGACCTTGAGTGTTAGCTGCGCATGCTCGAGGCACGGGTGGGGGCCCGCGGCTACTGGAGGGAATTATCGGCGAGGGTGAAAATTTTCGGGTAGTATATCTAGCGACTCCGATGAGCTAGCGCACCAATTTTGGTACGAAACGAAATATTGCCTATACGTAATGTTTTTGAAGTGAGTGCGGATATTTAGGAGAATGGAAGGGGGTGTCAAGACGAGAGTTTTGATTTATGAACATGGGGTCGGAAATGCATCCTTATGCTACAAATAAATTAAAACGCAAGAAGCATATGCTGTAAGCAATAATTATTATGTAAAGAACGTGTAGCACAATCACTCAAAGCGAGTTGACATCGACATCGTAAGTACAATACTAAACCAGTTCAAAGCGATTGCCGTTGACGTGGTTGCACGGCGTCATGCAGTACCGCTGTACTAAGCAGCACATGCGGCAGTGGTGATGATTGTCGTCGTCGACTTGATTTTGCCACGTGGTTCCAGCAGCAGCGCATTACTATTCCAGACTTCTCTGCCATTGTGTTGTGGACAGTCAAGGCACAGTTTACTCGCGAGGGCTTCTTCAGCAGCAACAGTACGTTTGTAATGTGTTTATTTGTACATATTTTCTTCTTCGCGCACGTGTTGTTCATTTTGGTGACGTCCTAAATGTCCCTTGGGAAACTTTGAAGACAGACATTTGTCTCAATTTCATTCAAAAGATATACATTTTATCATCGAATTATTGGCAACTGTCGTCGCAAAATGTACGTTGAAGCAAAGATTTCTGTTGAAGCAAAATATAGCAGTAGTATGGTTTTGGGCATTCACGAACTATGTATTTTAAATGGGAGCTGTATGTCTGTGGCTGGCGGTCTTCGGCTCTACTCGGACGAGCTCGGCAATATTCGGCTCTACTCAGGGGGTGCTCGGAAGCAGTCGACTCGGGTTTGTTGAACATACCCGAAGGCACTCAGCAGTTTCGCCCACTTATTCTTCAAGCGTATATGTTTGTTTCTGGTAGTCATGTTGGTTTTATAGGCATAGGGTGTGTAAAATCGTAAATATGTATATATTATCCAATTAAAGAAAATATTTTTAGTCAACAAATCATTCATTTTTTTGTGCCGAAATTATAAAAATGGTATTGCACAAATATGCGAATATGCAAAAGTCTCTCATTAAATTACTACATTTCCAGTTCCCTCTCATGGAGACTGATTAATACACGATGCCAGAATCTGCCAATTATTCACTGCCTCGGCTGTTTGAAGGCGTAAGTATGTTATTCAGATTTTTTTTATGTATGGATATATTAGTAAAACAAGCCTATCATACTCATAGCGACCACAAGGACGAGTATGTTATAATCATGGTATATATCAGTAATACCAACACTTTTATAGGCTTAATTAGCGTTAATTTAAATGCCAATACTGCCAGGCCCTGGAGACTTGGAATGTAGGAGGGTGATAAATAGTCTTAACTTTCGTGCCCTTCTTGACCATAAATCCACGAATTGTTGAATCATTCCACCAATATTTGGATCAATCCATTAATCTTCGCTAATCCGCAACCAATCCTCAGAAATCTTTCCATCAATCTTTCGCAATATTTCCATTAATCATTCGCTATATTTCCATCAGTCTTTCGCAATCTTTCCATCAAGCTTCCGCAATCTTTCCGTCAATATTTTCCAATATTTCCATTAATCTTTCCATCCATTTTTCATCTTTCCATTAATCTTTCGCAGTATTTCCATCTATATTTCGTTGAATTTCGCAATCTTTCCATCAATCTCACAATCTTTCCATCAAACTTGCAATCTTCTTATAAATATTTCGTCCAATATTTCAATCAATCATCAATCTTTATTCAATTCACGGGTCTCTATCCATGCATATTTTTAAAAAAGATTCACCAACTGTCTCCAAAATTCGTACATTCTGACAGACTTAATGATTTGTATGTTTTTCATTATTCATGTATTTTTTGTATATAAAGTTTTCAAAATATTCTGTATGCGGATCTTTACCATAATCCCTGAGTGCTCATAGCGCCACTTTATAGTTGTTAGAAATGATAGGGTACGAGACACAAAAATAAATAAAACCAATTATTTTATAATTACAATTTCTAAAGAGGGCAGTTCATTACATCATGTAATATAACACCTCCTTTTTATATATTGAATATATTTAAACAATGCATGAGGGATTCCCGCGTTTTTGCAGATAAATCAAATATCTGAGTATATCAACAAGTTCATTAACGTGTAACGGGCGTTCTTGACGTATTCTGTCTTCTTCATGTCGATTTTTGCAGCCAGCACATGTGGTGAAGGGGTGTGTAAGTGAAACGATAAAATCGTCATCATCTTCATCAAAACTGTCGTCATATTAATTATCATCAATACAGTCTTATTGATCGTCTTCATCTCCTGTTTCATCCTCAATATAAAGTTTCCTTTCTTTGTAAAGGTCGCACAGTCATCATCAGTATTTAGAGCCGACAACTGTTTATTCTGAAGTTCGTCGATTTCACGCGAACTTCTTGCAAGTGTACATTCCACACATACAGACTCTACCAAACCTCGTAGATCTCTTAATCCGTCATTTCCATTAACTGTCCTATCATAATTGTCTATGGAAGAAGTGCTAATCAATGCAGCAGGGGGTATTGACGACATGTTTTTCTGGCTCTCAAAATACGAATCCTTGCAGTTATTGTTGTGGTTCTTCAATTTATCACCTTGCATAAACTGCAGGTGCCCATTGTCGTAATCCTTCATGGCGCGAAAAGGACTCTTCGTTCAGGCGGTTCTCTCATGTCACCGAGCATGGCAGTTTTTGCTGAATATCTTTTTACAGTAGTAACACTGTTTTACACGTAATTTTCCAGCTGTGGGAGAAGGTACATCGATAGAAGTAAGCTCTGCAATAGACTTCGTACAATCATTGGCATGCATCATTTCCACAGTGGCGACATGTGTATCTACTTGACACACTTAGTAACATATTTCAGCAATGATATTTAAGCGTTTTATGAGTCCATTCAACCAGACATTTTATCTGGTTCTTTGATCACGTTGCCATGAAGTTATATGTTCAACAGTTTGTTCTAGACAAGTTCTTCACTCAGCTTGAAATAATGTTCACACTTAAAGCAGACAACTGACTCCTGCCAGACCAAACCTTCACAATCAGCACCACATGCACCACAATCAACACCACATTCACCACGATCAGTACTACAATCAACACCGCACTTAGCACGACACACACCGCAAATTGCCTGTTATGACCCATAATGAGCCATTTATTGATAGTACCTAATGTGAGTTTTGATGGGGCTTGATAAAAAAGTATTGAAGCGCCCCGAAATATGTACAAATAAATATTTTTGTGCGATTTATATGACCTCCGGCTTTCATTCAAGGAAAAATGGGAAACAGTTTATTTACTTGATCGTAAAATAAGACTGACACGGTGTTGGAGTTGAGTTGAGACATTTGAGCGGCTCTTAAGAACAATGTATTGAGACCGATGAGGGTGAAATGAGGTGATAATGGAGCAGAATCGGAATGAAGGAGCGAGGGAAACGGGAGACCTCCGAGAAAACCCGCCGACCAACAAAAGCGAAAATCCAGGAGTAAACCGGCAGGGGATTGAGCCCGGTTCACCTTGGTGGGAGGCGAGCGGGCTTACCGCTCAGCCACAGTGGCCCCTGCCACAGTGCTGTGAAATTGGGTCCAGGAGTTAGAGTTGTTGGTACGGTGATGCAGGGTGGGTGATGCGCACTTTTCGAAGTAAATTTTTTGACTTTGAGCAGGCTCTGGTTTCTCTACAGTAACCGTTACATTATAACCATAAGTATACATTTTAACTTTAGAAATTTTCAATTAACCATACACTGAAAATTACGAAACATTATGTCATACCGTTTATTTTTTATTATTATTATTAAGTATAATTTGTTAGAATAAAATTATATGTACTTGCCTAAATATATACTGAATGTTTGCATACATATTGCTTAAAGTAATACTTTTCTGTGCGAGTTGTTGAGAAACCTAACATCTGAGTTGAATCATTAAACAATACTCTGTCTCCCTGTGAACACTCCATGATTTTATTCATTTAGGTACCAAACTAATTTAGAAAACGATTTTCAAGTTTCATAATAGAAGATAATCTACTTAAATTTTCTTTCAGAAATAAGAGACTTTAATATAATTATAATTTAGAGTGTTTTTAAATTGTATTAGGTAGGCAGTGCCTTTTAACTACACCTCAAACTTCGAAAAACTGTTTATAAAAAACTTTCATCGTTAAAAGCATTTACATTATTATAATGGTCACTTCGGAAAGAGTAATTTTTCACCGTACATGACACGATGAGAAGCATTCATGATACTCAGTAGTTCATAGGTTATCAACATCAGTGCGTACGTTAGCCGATTGTTGACGTTGTTGAAACGCTGATGAAGTTTACGGCGTGGGAATACCGACAAGCTAGTACACATCGCAGCCTTATTGCAAGTAACGGCACTCCAAGGAGAATGCTTCTATCTCTGTGAAGAGGATGGTTGGTTCTTGCATCCATTCCCTCCTAACTGCATGGGATGGCGAGGATCGGTAGTGGGATGACCACGAGCTGCTGAGAGTCCTCCAATAGACAGCTAGGGCTCGCATTACAGCAGCGGCAGACGGAACGTTTCGCATGGCTGTAGTGCGATCAACAACTCTCATTGGAATCACACACTGACTACGTATTTGTGGGTAATTTAGGTGCTTCGTCATCTTAGTCTATAAACAGGACGTTTTTGATTAACACCGACAAACTCCAACAAATGATTCCGTATGAAAAAAAAAGACTAAAATATATGTAACATTTTCCCTCCTAAGCGATTATTAAAGAAATAACGCACCGCTAAAAATCATTTTTGAAAATACTATCGCAGCTTAGATTTTATCACAGGTATCGAACGTATAGTTTTAAATTCTTATTCCGCATGCCTAATGGTAGAGGAAAGGATGTCTGTTTTCACAAACACGAAAATCGGGATTTTTGTTGTGAGAACAGTCCAGTTCTCGCGCTGTTATGCCACCTCCAGTTTGCGGGAATGTTTCGATTTCCAGCGACAGCCACGCTGGGATTTCATAAACATACATTCCACTGAGCCTGTCAGCTTGTGCCCGCGGCATTGAAATACCTGCGTTTCTGGGCCAGTTGGGGAGTGTTCAGTGTTCGTTGCCAGAGAGGAGACATCGAGGAACCTCCCGGGCTGAGGCATCAGCCCCACCAGGGGGCGTGAAGTCTACTGAGGAAGCAAATTGAGGTAGATTCAGTCAAGTTGTACCCTTGCATCGTTGTAGCAGATTCATGCTGTGGGAGTAGGGTGAATAACTGGTGGATGTAGAACATTAATTTGGAAGAATGTTAAAGACTGGAACTTCATTTTAAGCTTTGTGCAAGTGTGTTTTGTCGCTGACAAGTTAGGATTTAATGTGGCCTTTCCCCACGCACAGTTGTCAATTTAATTCCACTTGAATGTGAAGACAAATCTCTTTTATTTTTAATTACTAATACTTTGCGATAGTAAGGGTTATTTGTCCACCGGCAAGTTATTTATTCATTTCTGTCGTCACGCTTATTGTGTAGTTATTAAGATTCCATTTAGTTGCAATGGCTATTCCACTGAAATTTCTACTTTTATTAAGAATTCCGGTGATCAGTTTTAGAGAAATTCATGCGTAACTGTGAAAACAGAATGTCTGCTGCCTGACAGGTACGCAACACACAATCATAAGATGGAATTTAAAATTTATTTTCTCTGTGAGCGCACAGATTCCTTAAAAACTTCATTCATGGGAAAAGTGTACATACATTTTCACTTTATATTTTTGCGAGGAAGCAAATAACATTACGAATTTTGCAGGTATCTGCGTATTTTCCTAGAAGAATGAAAGAGTTCCGAGCAACCGTCGAGAGAAAAAATTCATTTCAATTTGAATTTATGGCTCAATAAATTTAATGTATTTAGTCAATTGAAATTTCAATTTTGCTGACTTCGCCAGAAATTTAAAGGGGTAAAAAAGAGTAAATTAATGGCTATTCCCCACCAATTGGGATTATGTAACAAACCATGTACTGTAATTAATATAAATATAATATGAGTAAGCATGTGTGGTTTAAGGTCCTTCACTCAAAACCTTAAAAAGTTTCGTCCGGTATTATGAAAGTGTTTCACACAGGTAACCAGACCACACGGCTTCATTCCTTGGATCTACACATATATGCAGTTTTCTTACGTCCGGTCTTCGTAGTTTCTTTTTGCATAGAATATGAATCTCGACATATTTTTTATTTCAATACCAGCTAGGATTTCCCACACAACCCAAGACACAGAACCAACAGGTTCAATTTACTGATAAATACTTCTAAAGTATTTATTTAAAATGTCATGCAAAATATTTATGTTGTTTAGTTACAGCTTGAAAGCAATAATTTATTTACAACATAAATTCTGCATGTTAAGCTGATATCACTTTATTTGAAAATAAAATGAACTTTAATCCATTGGTATTTTCAAACCTTTAGTGGAACTTCTCATATTCACTTAAGTTTACATCGAAAAAATATGGCATGTAAAGGGATTATTTTTGGTATGCCATTTAATTTTGCAAGTCGTTAATATAGTGTAAATATATGAATTGCACACGTACTGACAGAGAAAAGAGCATATAACACACTGATGCCATATATTGGCAAGCGGTCTACTGTCCGAAATGTATGTGGGTATAATTCAGAGTTCATTGATCCATTTGTTATAATTAATGGCTCAAATCCAAACCAAGAAAACCCTTTTTTCGAATGCGGCATTTCACAAGACTCTAAAATCATACTACTTTTTAAATGTGAACAACTCTCTTCGTTAATTAATTTTTAGACTAATCCTTTAGTGTGTCTGTGTTTATGACTGTGCGTACACACTTGGCCGCAGTGACGTCGCAGCAACGTCTCAATATATAATTATTGTGGTGGTCGCAATGCAACGTCGTATCGACGTCACAAACACGAAATTATTTAGTCATTATTTTGTGACGTCATGGAGGCGTCGCTCGACTCTCGTCGTTGCTAACATTTTTCAACTGTGAAGTCGCAAAGACGTATCTGTGCGACGAAAGTATCTTTGGAAATACGTGATACTTTCAGTGTTTTAAAACATCCAAGATTGTCCTAAGTGTTGTATTGATAACCACACGTTAAAATGTTAATTTGTAAAACAGATGAATAATATTGTTACATGGACGCCTGGGGGGGGGGGGCGTATCTGAGTTCATAAGGGATGGACGTCTTAATAAACATGAAATAATTAAATTAGATTATTAATTTATCCACACAGATAATATTTACAGCATTAAATTATCTGCCTTCGCTATTACTCTTTTTATTTCACAGTGAGCGCAATATTTTATGTCTATTTTAACTCTAATTAATGTCCTTCTTTATGTATCTGTTTGGTTATTGTCTATTATCTCCTAATCATCATTAACACACGTCCAGTCTATCTGTTGCCATCATTTGTAATGTCTTTCACTCACAAATCCTGTCCAATGGTCCATACTGAAGCATACTCTTCACTGCTCTGATGTTCGTAGTCGCACATTTCCCACCCGCTGGCCACTTCTCTCCCCGCGCGCTTCTCTTTTCACGAGTCCTCTAACGCTGAAACTAACCGATTCGACAACTGCCTGCTCGGATGCCCGACATGCTTTTTATACTCTGCTGGCCTTGGCCTGGAAATTTCGATGCACCCTGAGTCGTGCTTAGAGAAACTAGGGCAGTAAACCACTAGATCATTTTTCAGATACATACAGAAACTGAATACAGTCAAGGTCAGCAGCGGGCGCCAAAAAAAGGTTATCGTATCGGCTCGCTTTTTGGTAATATACATGCGGTTCTTGGTTTAGTGAACGCCTGTAATTCAAAACATTCCAATGACTTGCCACCACCACTATCATATAACTCCTGTACTTCACTTCCACTTGTTCGTGCGGGATGCGAAGCAGTGAGCGCGTAACAATATTAATAATTTACATAGAAATATTATAACATTTATTGAGTTGAATTTTATTTGCTGCTGGTTTACATCTAGAAAGAACTAAATAAAATAATTGAAGTTAAAGTTTGAAAAAAAAATGTACAGAGAAAACAGGCTTATGCATTACTTCACAGCGACATTATAATCATAGTTACTTCCTGCAAAAATAAAACTGAAATTAGATTAAACTTGCCTATATTTATGACAAGTAATGAATTATTTTGGGTAGTGACAGTTAAATACTACCAGCATCGCCCCGTACTTCACTGTGCAGTTTATATAAAGGCACTTTAGTTAATTTAGACGAAAGAGTTTTGTAAATAAGTAGTTATGTGGCCCAACATGTATCCGATGCTAGGAGGTGCATTACTGAATACTCTGTTTCTTGACCTAAAACGCTGATTGCATTTAAACAAAGATACTGTATAACTTCAAAATAATGTTTAGATATTAATATCTAAAATATTTTTATAGAAATAAAAATTACATATTTTAATTTGCGTGAAATATAAAACATTATTGGATCTCTTATGTTTTTAAGAATATTAAAATGAGTTGTTACAAACTAGTGTTAAATATAATTGCTCGACTTTAATTAAATATACTTTAATTTACACTCTCTTAATTTACTCATTATTATTATTACTTCAACAAACTATTAGTAGCTTATTTATATTTGTTATTCTATTTAACAATTATATTCTTAATTATATATAAAATTGTTTACTATTTGTTCTTACATATGCATTTTTGTAGTTATTAGAAATGAGTCTCAGTGGGTTAGAGAATGCTCGCAAATATTTGCCTTAATAAAAAAAAACAAGAAACAGAAACTGGTACATCGTTTAAATATAGTCTAATTTGGTGCAAACGATAAAAATTAAAGAGCATATAAATGAGGAAAATGTACTCATGTTTCTACGAACTTTCATTTTCGGGTACAATAGAATTGTGCAGGAGTCAATAAAAAATAGAAAATAATTTCTGAAACTGTTATAATAAAAAAATGGCAGATAATTACTGCACAAAGTACATTAAATGTATGACATGGGCGATACAGTTAGAAAGACATAAGGATAACCTAATCAACTTGTTTACAGAGCAAGATTTAGGAAAAGATTATTACCAAAAATGTGTATTTTTTATTTCTCTGGTATCGTTTTACTGTACAGCAACACACACTGAACAATTCATATTCATGTATATACGTGACATTTTTAGACCAAATACTGCGATTACAAATACAAATATATACATTGTGTCTAACTTGAATGCGCACAAATTTATATCTCTTGAAAAAAACCCAGTCATTTTATACGTAAGACGTTTGAAAACTGCAGCATAGATACCGGGAAATAAACGATAGGTTTAAAATTAAATTTTAATATTAAACTGAATTATTAAAACGACCAAATAAAATATTTAATTTTTATATTGTGAATCATCATGGAAGAAAATGATGTCATTTACGACTTAGTTCATTCAGAAATTTATTTCATACGCAGTGTTTTACAGTGATGAAATTTGTTGTACTGGTGTTCTTCAATATTTCTCGCAAAGCAATGAGTAATGTGCCACAGACGTCTGTAACATGAATCAAAATTACTTACTACCGGCAAGAAATCCGTAATATTTCGAATGGAAAATGTGCAGTATTTCGGGCCGATATATTCCCAGGCCATTTATTTAGAGCGAAATACATCTTTAGGGAGCTCCACCCACAGGGCAACTGTTTGTTTGCTATATTTATTACGTTGCGGAGAGCGGAATCAGGGGAAGGAGGGGTCAGGGGTTGGAGATCATTTTCACCCCCTCGTAACTTCTCCTACTTCACCTCTCTCCCCAAATACCCATCCCAGACATGCTTCTTTACGTGCCTCTAGGAGGTGAAATTGGATCTCACCTCTATCAATTCCTCATCGCTTGCCTTAGGGAGCCTGGGTGCCGCGTAGATTAATGACGTCATCAGGAGCGATCAGTCGGGAATATGTCAACCATCACCCCAGCGACCGGAGAGATTGATCACGCTGCCATCTGCCGCCCGTGGATGGCAGCTTTATGGTTGATAACAATACTTACACGGTCCCCCGGGAGCATTCCGCATCATAGTTCACGCCTTGCATATCTTCTGTAAATTTTACATCTGCGGCAGTGCATTAAGAGGAGGAAGAATTTCGTTAAACATCTGGCTTTCCTAAATACTTTTTCCTACAAGCTGACAATTTTAAATCATTCTCTCAAGACGGTTAAAGAAAGATTGCTTGTTAAGGCGCCGTCTGGCTGGATATGTTTTACGTTACGGAGGCTTGGAAGTGTGGGAGCGATATGGGCGGCCTACGTATGCGCATCGAATGTCTGGTTGCCTTTACGTGCAAAGGACTGAAATTATGTGCAGTCTTTCTCTCGTCGACTCGCCTAATAGGACTTTCAGTGTTGAATATCGGCATATGGCATAATTAAATTAAAACAAACAGAGGTGTGCTACATGCCCATATGCACATGTTAAGTAGCCTGTACTGGAAGTTTCACGTCTAAAAATTACTGTGAAACGCTCATATCAACCACTCTTCGCTTGAAAAAGTATGCAAGTTTATCTGCGTCCGGGGACAATGTATTTTAAATAGGACAAAACGCCGGCCACCATGTTGTGACGTCACCCAACCGACATGTTGGATCCAGATGACCTTTGACCTTAATCGTTGACCTTGACCCTATAAAATGACCCTGAATGATCTAGAAACCAAAAAAGTTAAAACATTTCAGAAAAATTATAAAATCCCCCCAAAAAATTACAAAAATTATTTTTAAATGTACATGTAAAAGGTACGTGGTTCAATGAAACGTGGATCAACCAAGGTCCTGACATGACCAGCCCTAGCCAGATCGAGCAGTGTCCATCTAGTCAGCCATATTAAATGTCGATGACCTTAACATTTGAACTTGACCCCGGTAACCTTGTAGCCATAAAATTCCAAAAAAAAANCCATATTAAATGTCGATGACCTTAACATTTGAACTTGACCCCGGTAACCTTGTAGCCATAAAATTCCAAAAAAAAACCCAAAAAATTTCCGAAAAATTCCCAACAACCAAGACCAAAGACCCAACCAAGACCAAAGACCCAATCAAGACCAAAGACCCAACCAAGACCCATTGACCCAAAACCCTTTAACCTAAGTCAGTTTTACAGGAACTTTTCTCNTCAAGACCAAAGACCCAACCAAGACCCATTGACCCAAAACCCTTTAACCTAAGTCAGTTTTACAGGAACTTTTCTCGTCAAGAGCTAGTCTTGTGCTCAGTCAATATTGCCAGGAACCAGCCTTGGGTTGAGTTAGTCTTAGGTGGAGTCAGTCGTTGGCTAGTATGGTTAGTCTGTATGGGTCCTTCTGGTGACCAGTTAGTAATGGTCATTGGGGTCAAGGGCAAGGTCAACAAAAACCACCAACATGGTGACTAAATCGACAACTCCACTGGTGAAGAAATCGATTATTAATACACTAGCATCACCTAGGGGATGAAAACAAAAACAAATGACAAACGAAAAAATGAATATGGTGGGTGGAGTGCATTCGACAGAATGAGCATTGGTGAGGGGGTGGAGGCCTCTCGACTAATTAAACAATGATAAACATTGGTGAGGGTCAGTCATCTGCTGGATGTGGCGCTGAGGAAACCTCTGAAAATACATTTTTTTTAATTTAAATTTATTTATAATGATTTTTAATTAGTTTTTTTTAATTTTTAGGATGTTTTGGATCATGGATTTTGGGTTGAAGGGTTTTGGGTCATTGGGTCTTTAGTCAATGGCTCATTGGTCATGGGTAATGTGTCATGGACCATGGGCCATGGGTCATGGCTTTTGGGTCAAGTGTGTTTTGGAATTTTTTCAATTTTTGAAAATATTTTTTAGATTTCAAGGTTACCGGGGTTTAGGTCAAAGGTCAATGTCATTGACATTCTACATGGCTGACGATATAGACACTGCTAGACCTGGCGTGGACCTGTCATGTAAAGAACTTAGTCCATCCACCTGTGTTAGATCCTCGGACCCCCTACATGAACATCTTTCAAAAACATTTTAAATGCTTTTTAATTTTGCACACTTTTTATAATTTTTTGGGGGAGAATTTTAGAATAAATCTGCAATTTTTGTATCTGTTTTGGTTTCATGGTTTTTCAGTTTCACGGGCATGGGGTCAAAGATGAAGGTGGAGGTCACTTGGATCCAACATGGCGGTTGGGTGACGTTACAAAATGGCGGCCGGCGCCAGTTTTATCCCATTTAAAATACATTGTCCCCGGATGCAGATAATCATTATACTTCTGCATTAGAGATGAAAATGGAAAAATTTAACTGTTATTCTTACATGAAATATTTATGAAATTATGTTATTAAGCGGATACTACTAAAAAATATTGAATAGTTTTTAAATGGCAACTATAGTAAACAATTGAATCTCTGATTGTGGACTGGGGCAGATGGCGCTTTTAATTACCAACAATTCAGATGTAGCATAATAAACGACGTGAGAAGTGACTACTGGCGAATGGGAACAATAGTCAGACCTATGACAACGTTTAATAAACCACCTACAGATATGCACAGGTGAGCTCTGTGGAGACTACGTGCTCAGAGTTGAGGTGGGCGTGGCGAGACGAAGAAGAACACTCGACAGTATCCCGAGAATAAAAATACTCCCAGCAGTGTTGTCAAACCACATTGATGGGAACTCTGGTCCAAAAATTCTCAGACCCGCCGGTCCTCGGATCTGACTGATGAGCTCAGACGAGGGATGCTAGCTGGTAACACCGAGCAAACCTCATAATTTACATGTCGACAGGAAATAATTACGTGCATTATTTACGGAAGGCTGTATTACAGCAAGTTTGTTACGATCGGAAATTGAAACCGAATGACAGAGGATTATTGGATAAACACGGCGGCACTAATATATCGATGCTATCGAAATGTGCCTTCTACAACGAGAATAGCTATAGTCACACTAGTATCAGACTAAACTGTGACTTTACCGGGTCATAAAAATGCACAGTTCACAAACTTTGTATCTGTGATGAGCGTGAGTTAACACACGTCAGGGGCTTCGAACTATAGTAACCATGCAACAGGAGCTGTATTAACAGCCAATATGGATAAACTACGCAGTTTACTGCACGACCAGGAAAGCTACTTAAAAACCTCTCATACTCTTCAGGTATATAAGTATTCATTTTAGTTTTCAGCGTAAAAGATAAACCCCAGCAATGTTTTATTAAGTTTGCAAGCTAAGAGCGTTTATCACGAGAAGTTATTTCTAAGCCTGGAAGCTGATCTAAGACAGAAAACGCTGGGAAGTCGTGAGGTGCGCATGTGTTCGGAAACCTGGTCTGCCTCTCCACCACATCCCTGGCGCTGCATTGCGGTTATGATGCAAGAGAGCCACAGCCAAGCCAGGAGGAACCATGTATCTTCGTCGCCAAGCCAGACGTACTACAAACTTCTCGATGGACGTGCGATTTCTTGTGCCCTTCTTGCTCGCGCGCATCGACGTTATGAATGCTCCAGAGCGTCGAGAAAAGGCCTTGCTGGATGTGTTCCCTGTCTCGAAATATTTGTTTTCATTCCTCCTGCTTCCCCTGGAGCGTCATGCCAGTGTTGTTCAGGCCTGATCTTCTACATATACGTAGTATGTCCCTGAACAAAAAATAAATAAATAAAAATACGTTCCTGCACAAACAAAACATTTTCCAAGCACGGCCGGTTATAGTATTCTCATTAAATTAACATGTAGAAACGAGAGCAATTCAAACAGAAAACAACCAACCACTCTACTGTTGTAGCAGGCCGTCATGTACCCAGGACGTAGGAAAATGAGAAGGTTCTAAGAAATATTTACAAGAAATTGTTTTATACCACAAAGTAAATANTGTACCCAGGACGTAGGAAAATGAGAAGGTTCTAAGAAATATTTACAAGAAATTGTTTTATACCACAAAGTAAATAAATGATATTTTTCGTCTGAAATGTAATTATTTCTTAATTATAAATTACAGAAGCAAAAAAACTGTATATATTAATTCATTTATATTTGATATAAACTCAAAAACTTTAACAAAACTCATTTAGCTGAAAAGTTTTTAGGCACATGGATGTAAATAAATTGTAACTAACACAACTGTAAATTTTATCTTACGCCATTGAATACACTCCTTGGTGGATAAATAAAGTTCATCATATGTTGCTGTCAAGAGATACACTGCCTCTGTTTATACACTGAAGAGCCAAAAAAAACTGGTATAGGCGTGCGTATGCAAATAACAGAGGTATGGAACCAATCAGAGTAACGCGATGCGGTCGGCAGCTANCGAGAGATGGGACATAGAATCTCCGAGGTAGCGATAACATTTGGATGTTCGCGTACGACCATTTCACGAGTGTGCCGTGAATATCGGGAATCCGGTAAAACATCACATCTTTGACGTCGCTGCGGCCGGAAAGAGATCGTGAAAGAAAGGGACAAACGACGACTGACGAGAATCATTAAACGTGACAGACGTGCAACCTTTCTCAAATTGGCGCAGAGTGGGTTTGTGGACTGCCCTGCAGGATTCATGGTGTGAATTGCCTCCTGCATACCTTCATACATTAGTCGAGTTCATACCACTTCGTCTTGCGGCACTTCTGCGTGCTCGGGGGGGCCGTACACGATATTAGGCAAGTGTACAAGTTTTTTTGGCTCTTCAGCGTACATTAACAGCATTATTTATGATATAATAAAATTATCAATGGCCTAGTGGTTACACCTTGGCCATCCAAAGCGTTTTCTATTAAGTTTCCAAAACCTGAAACTTTGAATTTTATGTTTCTTTTTTCTATTTCGCAGTGCGAAATGTCGGGAACTGTTTGAAGGCTAATGGAAGAATTAATTACTATAGTCCATTNTGTACCCAGGACGTAGGAAAATGAGAAGGTTCTAAGAAATATTTACAAGAAATTGTTTTATACCACAAAGTAAATAGATGATATTTTTCGTCTGAAATGTAATTATTTCTTAAATTTAAATTACAGAAGCCAAAAAAACTGTACATATTAATTCATTTATATTTGATATAAACTCAAAAACTTTAACAAAACTCATTTAGCTGAAAATTTTTTAGGCACATGGATGTAAATAAATTGTAACTAACACAACTGCAAATTTTATCTTACGCCATTGAATACACTCCTTGGTGGATAAATAAAGTTCATCATATGTTGCTGTCAAGAGATACACTGCCTCTGTTTATACACTGAAGAGCCAAAAAAA